>JAOWBW010001171.1:0-411444 GCA_026119855.1 Campanula takesimana
GGATTGTGACATATTCTAAAGGAATGCGAACTTGTATCTAGTTATACTATTTGGGTAGGTATACGGTTTGCTAGAACCTAATCATATCTTATGGTTTCATGTTTGAACCCATTGCCAACTTAGTATAATCCTAGAGGGTCACACACAATAGAACGAATCTTTAAAAGGACTACATTGGAATTTTGTAAATTCTGGACTTTCTGTGGAAGTGGGCGACCGCACAGTATGGACTGGGCGGCCGCACACTTAGCCCATTTTTGTACCAGTTTTGCTTCAGATAGTTGTGCGACCGCACAGTTTCATTCTGGGCGCCGCACAGTATTATCGGGTGGCAGATTCCTAATTTGATTAGGAACGAATTTTGGACGGAATTTGACACAAGTTTCCTATTTGGAATAGGTCATACTTGTGTATAAAAGACCAATTCGGCCAGCACTCAAGGCCAATGATTTTGTGAGTCTCAATAGTTTGAGAGATGGTTTATTTTGTTCCAAGACTTCTTGGTTGAGGAACAAAATAATACACAAAATAATTCCATATAGTTTCTTTTGATTGTGAAAAAGTGTTTCACAATTTGGTCTAGCAACCAAGATCAAGAAGCTCCTTTGATATTCGTTCGAGTGTGGATACCGCTAGAGGGTGAAAATCATCATCTTCAAAGTTCGTGTTCAAGCTTTGTGATCGTGATCAAGTCTTCAAACTCCACCAAAGACCAAGAGAATTTATAGCCATCAAGGGTTAGTTTATTCCTTTATTCTTATGTCGTATTTGATTTAATCATATGAACGGATCCATGGCTTTGGTTTCAAAATTTTAAATGCTAAATTCCGCTGCGCATGTTAGATCGAAACCCAACATGGGTATCAGAGCTCCGTTCATGTTGATTATCACAATACCTAGATCATGTTATGTGTATATAAATTGTTTATGTGCCTTGCATGATTTGAATATTGGAATATATGTTGTTTATGTGTTATGTGATTTTATGTGGTTTATTGTTTTACAACTTTAATCGCACGATTCAATCGCAATAAATAAATTATGGTTGTAACGATCCCAAAATCCGTTTTATTTATTTTAATATTTATTTTATATTTTGATAATTTTTTATTTAAAATTTTGTGTGCATTTTATGTGTTGCATCATCTTATATGAATTGCACATTTTATTTGACTATTTGTGTTAGTTAAAATGTTAGTAGTAAAGTAATTGGGGAGTTAGTTGAGTTAGTGGAATTATATGGGGGCTTTAGTGAAAGTGGAGTTGAGGGGTTTAATAGTTAAAACAAAAACTTGGATGATTGATTTTAGAGAATTGGGTAACTCTTCTTCATATGACCTCTACTTCATTTCCCCTCCCCTGCGTTTTACCCTACACACTTTCATTCTTTCCCAAAATCTCCAATCCTCCATTGAAGAAGAAGATGCTAGGTAGGTTCTTCATTTTTTATTTTCCCTATTTTAATTTACTACTCCATTTTCAAATCTAATTATATATAAATGTTCAGGTGTTGAATAGAGTATATCTACCGATCCATATTATTTTTTTTGGACATCTTTTCCGAAAATAGGTAAGTTACTAATCCCCCTTTAATGTTAAAATTGTCATAAGTATGCTTATATGCTTTATATGTGATAAAAAATGTTTTTGGTATGTTTTATTTATACTTGTAATTTTGGGACAAAGGGAGTAGTATGAAATGGTTATTGTTGGTGTTAGTATTGTTCTTAGGCCAAGGTTTAGCCTTTGTGGAAGTTGAAATGTTAAGTGTTGTAAGTTTGGAAATTTTGGGTTGTGAAACAAAAGGAGTGAAATTTGGTTTAGTTTTTAGGCCTGCCGGGTGATGTGGGCGGCCGCCCAAAATGGGCGTGCGGCCCGCCATCTATCTGAAGGTTTTTCTTCTTGGAGCAGAGCATTTTGGGCGGCCGCACAGCCCTGTTTGGGCGACCGCCCAGTTATCTGAAAAATTGAGAGTTTTCCAAACCAAGTGATTTAGAGGTCAATCTTGGTCTAGTTTTTGGGTAGTGTCCTAAAGTACTTAGATGGTTGAAGTGGATCACTAAAGTGATAGAATGGTTCCTTGGTGGACACTAGTGTTGTGAAATGTTAGTGATTGATTATGTGAACATTGTTGAGCATTTTGTGATGTGTTGAATGATTCATCTTCTTGAGGTGTTTGGCATGGTTCCCTACATTGGAATCATTGTCCCTCGTTGTTGTTTAAGCAAGTATTTCTATGTGGTGCTTGCGTGTAAAGTCCAGCTGGTACTTTTGTGTGTGTTGGGCAGTGATAGGGATTATAATGGTCTCCGAGCCAAGTACTTATAAGGCTACTATCATTGGTTTCCCCTTTTTACCCTTTCCTTGGGCCAAAGGTTGGGCACTTTGGGTTATGACTTTGTGTCATTTTCCCCCCGTTGTTGTTGTTGTTGTTTGGTTCCGGAACCCGTTTCAGCTCTTCGATGCTGCTCAGTGGATGCCTCTCAGATGGCTATTTTTGGTTTGAGAACCTTGGCTCAGTATCCATGTATGAGTGTCATCTTTCCGCTTTATGTGTTGCATGATGAGTTGGTCGTTATTTCCAACCGGTATGGGACAGTTGGCGATAGGGAGCCTCTCATATTATGTGCTATGTGTTATATGATCATTTGTGGCATGGTTCCTTTATGTTTTATCATATTAGCATGTAATGTAGTTGCATTTTAGTAGCTTACTGAGATTTATTCTCACCCTTTATTTGTTTACCGTTTTAGATAAGAAGAGCCCAGGGGATAGTTCACAACACATGGAGGACGTCGAGGAAATCTTTGGGTAAGACATTTTGGGAAATGTTGTGTAAGTAAAGGATACATTATGTAAATGTAATACCTTTTGGGTAGTATACTCGTGACTTGGTTTGTATCATCTCTTTTGGTAGATGTTTGTGTTGTAAATAAGTAAGTAAGTGAAGTGTGTAGCCAAGTGGCTTAGTACTTGTTTGTGAAAGGTTGTTTTGTGAATTGAAGTCATGTTTTAGTATCGAGTTGGTTGTGTGAACCTTCTTACAGAAAGTATATTTTGAAAAATTTTTCTTAAAAATGTTTTAGGACGTCTTCCGTGCGTGTCCCGGACGTGGGCCAAGTAGGACCACGGGTCGGGGCGTGACAGTTGGTATCAGAGCTAGGTTGTAGATGTTCTAGAATGACTAAGTGACCTAGGAGGGTAGTTGAGTATGGAGGGAGTAACGTTGAGTGTTTTATGCAGGTACTCAGTAAGAATGCCGGAACATGAGGGTGAACAGTCTGGTACTGCAGGCCAGAGTAATGTAAGGGAAGAGGCTCGAGCTATGTTTCAAGGGATGTTTGAGGCTGCAATGAAACCATCCATGATCAGAGGCAGGGAGGAGAGCATGCACCTCCGAGGTTGGTCTGTCAGAACAGTTTTTGAAGATGAAACCAACCGGCTATGATGGTGAACCAGGTGTGACCAAAGTTGAGAGATGGATTGAATCCATGGAGAAGATATTTGATGTCTTAGTATGTACTGAAGAAGATCGAGTTAGGTTTGCTACCTACAAGTTGAGTGGAGCTGCGGAGTATTGGTGGAGAACATTGAAGGCTAGTTGGGATGAAGCTCATGTACCTTATACTTGGGCAAATTTTCTGAGGAAGTTCAAGGAACATTTTATTCCAAGGGTGGATCAAGACCGGAAGGAAGTGGAATTTCTTAGCTTGGAACAGAATACAATGTCGGTGGCTCAGTATGCAGCCAAGTTCACAGAGTTATCAAGGTATTGTACTCATTTAGTCGCAACAGAAGAGAGAAAGGCAACAAGGTTTGTGAAAGGGTTAAAGACAGTGATCCGGACTCAATGGTGTCTCACAAGTTACAAGAATTTCAAGATGCAGTTGATCGAGCTTATCAAGTAGAACACGACATTGAAGAACACAAGAGGAAGGTGGAATTAACAAGTGCTGGAAAGGCAAGGTAGACCGCAACCCGCAAAGGAATGATAACCGTGGAGGGCAAGGGACTTCAACCCCATTTAGAGGACAACCACAAGGACAACCGAGTGTTAGAAATCAAGGTAATTTCTCCGGGGGTCAAGGCAAGAGAGTATGTAATTATTGTCAGAGGGAAGGGCACAGTGAGGAGCGGTGTTGGAAGAAACAAGGAAAGTGTTTGAACTGTGGGCAACTTGGCCATTTTCAGAGAAATTCCCGAGATGGGGAGTCAACCATCGGGGAGTGGTGTTGGATGTCTCAGGGTCAGAAAAGGGACGCCTCAGAAAACCAAAAGTTCAGGTCGTGTGTTTGCAATTAATCAACAACAAGCTTCGGATGCTTCCACCGTAATTGGAGGTATAATTTCTATGTCCAGTTTGAGGGCACGTGCACTTATAGACCCCGGCTCATCGCATTCATATGTTTTCTGTGTCTTTTGCATCTCGAGTGCATTCTTCCTTTGAGTTTTTGCCTTATGTGCTAGAAGTGTCGACTCCTATGGGAAATTGTTTGATAGCTTGACAAGGTGTTGCGTGATTGTGATGTGCATATTAGTGAGCATGTTTTACTTGCTGATCTAGTCATTTTGCCATTGCAAGACTTTGATGTTTTTTTGGGTATGGATTGGTTAAGTAAATATCATGCCTCCGTTGATTGTTTTAAGAAAGTGGTTACGTTTTCTATCCCTAGTGTGCCTGTGTTTACTTTTGAGGCAACTTCTTTGGGTAAGGGAATTCGTATTATTTCTTATGTGAAAGCTAGGAGGCTATTGCACCGTGGTTGTGTGGGGTATTTGGCTTGTGTTTTGGATACTACTAAAAGTCTCCTAAAGTAGAAGATGTGAATGTTGTTAAAGAGTTCCTGATGTGTTTTTCTTCTGAATATTCTATGCCTCCCGATAGAGAGATCGAGTTGGTATTGACTTGATTCCAGGTACAACCCCTATATCTGAAGCACCTTATAGAATGGCTCCAACTGAACTGAAAGAATTGAAGGTGCAATTGCAAGAGTTACTTGATCGGGGATTCATCCGTCCTAGTGTATCACCGTGGGGAGCTCCTGTATTGTTTGTCAGAAGAAAGATGGTCTTTGAGACTGTGCATCGACTACAGGAAGCTGAATCAGGTAACTGTAAAGAATAAATATCCTCTACCTCACATTGATGACTTGTTTGATCAACTCCAAGGGTCAGTCGTCTTTTCAAGCTTGACTTGAGAAGTGGGTATCATCAGCTAAGATCCGTTCTGAGGATGTTTCTAAGACTGCTTTCCGTAGTAGGTATGGTCATTACGAGTTTCTTGTTATGCCTTTCGGGTTGACTAATGCTCCGGCTGTTTTTATGGATATGATGAATCGGGTTTTCAAGCCTTATCTTGACACCTTCGTGGTTGTATTTATTGACGATATTCTTGTGTATTCCAAGTCTAAGGAGGAGCACGAGCAACACTTGCGAATGGTTCTATCTGTTCTTCGTGAGAAGCAACTGTTTGCGAAATTCAGTAAGTGTGCTTTTTGGCTCGAGGAGGTGTCTTTTCTGGGGCACGTGGTTTCTAATAGAGGAATATCCGTAGATCCTTCCAAGATTGAAGCTATTGTGAATGGAAGAGGCCTGAATCAGTTACGGAGATTCGAAGTTTCTTGGGTCTAGCCGGGTATTATAGAAGATTTATCGAGGGGTTTTCTAAATTTCTACTCCATTAACTCAGTTGACTCGAAAGAATGTACGTATCTGTGGGATGACAAGTGCCAAGCTAGCTTTGAAGAGTTGAAGAAGAGTTGACTACAGCTCCTATCCTTGCGCTTCCTAATGGTAATGATGATTTGGTAATTTATAGCGATGCTTCTAAAGAAGGCCTCGGGTGTGTGTTAATGCAAAACGGAAGGGTGATTGCGTATGCTTCGAGAAAGTTGACTCCGAGTGAGCAAAATTATCCTACCCATGACATGGAGTTAGCTGCGATTGTTTTTGCGTTGCACAAGTGGAAACACTATCTGTACGGAGCCAAATTTGAGATTTTTACTGATCATCAAAGTTTGAAGTACCTTTTCTCCCAAAAAGAGTTGAATAACAGGCAAAGAAGATGGATGGATCTATTGAAGGATTATGATTGTACTATCTCGTATCACCCGGGTAAAGCAAATGTGGTAGCCGATGCCATTAGCCGGAAATCTTTTATGGCTTCATTGATGGTGCGTGAGTGGAAGATGTTAGAGGATGCTCGTGATTGGGATCCTTGTGAGTCAAAGCATGGGGCTATTTTTGCGAGTATTCAAGTATTACCAGTTTTGATTCAACAAATAAAAGAAGCTCAGAAGGATGATCCGGAGTTGGTGAAAATCGTGGATAAAATCGAAGATGGCAATTTTGGGGATTTCTCTCTTAATTCCGAAGGAGTGTTAACTTTCAGAGGTCGGTTATGTGTACCTTGCGTTGAGGGGATTAAACGTCAAGTTCTTGATGAGGGCCACAAGTCGAGATATACGATTCATCCCGGGAGCACGAAAATGTATCAGAATTTGAAGCAGCACTTTGGTGGAATAATATGAAGAGAGAGATAGCGGATTATGTATCTAAATGTTTGACATGTCAACAAGTGAAAGCTGAACATCAAAGGCTTGCGGGGTTACTTCAACCGTTAGAGATTCCGGAATGGAAGTGGGAACATGTTACTATGGATTTTGTGACGGGATTACCTCGCACTCGAAGAAGATTTGATGCAGTTTGGGTGGTCGTGGATAGATTGACCAAGTCTTCTCATTTTCTACCTATTGAGATTAGCTACTCGATGGAAAGGCTTGCAACATTGTATATAAATGAGATTGTGAGATTGCATGGAGTACCGGTGAGTATTGTGTCTGATCGTGACCCTAGATTTACATCTCGATTTTGGCAAGCGTTTCAGAAGGCTTTGGGTTCAGAGTTGAAGTTCAGTACAGCTTTTCATCCCAGACAGATGGGCAGTCAGAGAGGACTATTCAGATTCTCGAGGATATGTTGCGAGCTTGCTCAGTTGATTTTTCAGATTCTTGGGATTCTCATTTACCTCTCGTAGAATTTTCCTATAACAACAGTTTTCAGTCAAGTATTGGGATGGCCCCGTATGAAGCTTTGTATGGAAGGAAATGTCGGTCTCCAATTTGTTGGGATGAAGTGGGAGAAGCAAAGATTTGGGGTATTGATATGGTGAACAAATCAGTTGAGGAGGTTAAACTTATCCGAGATCGTTTGAGTACCGCTCAGAGTAGACAGAAAAGTTATGCCGATCACCGGAGGCGAGATCTCGAGTTTGAAAAGGTGACTTTGTGTTTTTGAAAGTTTCACCTAAGTAGGGATTCGAAGGTACGGGAAGAAAGGCAAGTTAGCACCCGAGGTACATTGGCCCATTCGAGATTTTGAGTAGAGTTGGTGATAGAGCGTATCGTCTTGCGTTACCTCATTCTCTTGACAAGATCCATAGTGTTTTTCATGTCTCGATGCTTAGGAAGTATGTGTATGACCCTTCTCATATCTTGTCCGAGGTTCCTGAGGATATTGAACCGAGTATGTCTTACGAGGAGCATCCGGTCCGAGTTATTGATTCAAAAGTTCAAGAGTTGCGAACTAAGAGTATTCCCCTTGTTCGAGTTGTGTGGAGAAATCACAACGTGGAAGAGTCGACTTGGGAGCTTCGGGAGGAGATCGAGAGGAAGTACCCTTGGTTGTTTGAGGGTTGAGGTAAGCAATCCTAAAATTCGGGTCGAATTTTCTTTAAGGGGGAGTGAGTGTAACGACCCCAAAATCCGTTTTATTTATTTTAATATTTATTTTATATTTGATAATTTTTTATTTAAATTTGTGTGCATTTTATGTGTTGCATCATCTTATATGAATTGCACATTTTATTTGACTATTTGTGTTAGTTAAAATGTTAGTAGTAAAGTAATTGGGGAGTTAGTTGAGTTAGTGGAATTATATGGGGGCTTTAGTGAAAGTGGGAGTTGAGGGGTTTAATAGTTAAAACAAAAACTTGGATGATTGATTTGAGAGAATTGGGTAACTCTTCTTCATATGACCTCTACTTCATTTCCCCTCCCCTGCGTTTTACCCTACACACTTTCATTCTTCCCAAAATCTCCAATCCTCCATTGAAGAAGAAGATGCTAGGTAGGGTTCTTCATTTTTTATTTTTCCCTATTTTAATTTACTACTCCATTTTCAAATCTAATTATATATAAATGTTCAGGGTGTTGAATAGAGTATATCTACCGATCCATATTATTTTTCTTGACATCTTTTCCGGAAAATAGGTAAGTTACTAATCCCCCTTTAAATGTTAAAATTGTCATAAGTATGCTTTATATGCTTTATATGTGATAAAACAATGTTTTGGTATGTTTTATTTATACTTGTAATTTTGGGACAAAGGGAGTAGTATGAAATGGTTATTGTTGGTGTTTAGTATTGTTCTTAGGCCAAGGTTTAGCCTTTGTGGAAGTTGAAATGTTAAGTGTTGTAAGTTTTGGAAATTTGGGTTGTGAAACAAAAGGAGTGAAATTTGGTTTAATTTTTAGGCCTGCCGGGTGATGTGGGCGGCCGCCCAAAAATGGGCGTGTGGCCGCACATCTATCTGAAGGTTTTTCTTCTTGGAGCAGAGCATTTTGGGCGGCCGCACAGCCCTGTTTGGGCGACCGCCCAGTTATCTGAAAAATTGAGAGTTTTCCAAACCAAGTGATTTAGAGGTCAATCTTGGTCTAGTTTTTGGGTAGTGTCCTAAAGTACTTAGATGGTTGAAGTGGATCACTAAAGTGATAGAATTGGTTCCTTGGTGGACACTAGTGTTGTGAAATGTTAGTGATTGATTATGTGAACATTGTTGAGCATTTTGTGATGTGTTGAATGATTCATCTTCTTGAGGTGTTGGCATGGTTCCCTACATTGGAATCATTGTCCCTCGTTGTTGTTTAAGCAAGTATTTCTATGTGGTGCTTGCGTGTAAAGTCCAGCTGGTACTTTTGTGTGTGTTGGGCAGTGATAGGGATTATAATGGTCTCCGAGCCAAGTACATTATAAGGCTCCTATCATTGGTTTCCCCTTTTTAACCCCCTTCCTTGGGCCAAAGGTTGGGCACTTTGGGTTATGACTTTGTGTCATTTTCCCCCCGTTGTTGTTGTTGTTGTTTGGTTCCGAAACCCGTTTCAGCTCTTCGATGCTGCTCAGTGGATGCCTCTCAGATGGCTATTGTTTGGTTTGAGAACCTTGGCTCAGTATCCATGTATGAGTGTTCATTTCCGCTTTATGTGTTGCATGATGAGTTGGTCGTTATTTCAACCGGTATGGGACAGTTGGCGATAGGGAGCCTCTCATATTATGTGCTATGTGTTATATGATCATTTGTGGCATGGTTCCTTTATGTTTATCATATTAGCATGTAATGTAGTTGCATTTTAGTAGCTTACTGAGATTTATTCTCACCCTTTATTTGTTTACCGTTTTAGATAAGAAGGAGCCCAGGGGATAGTTCACACACACAGGGAGGACGTCGAGGAAATCTTTGGGTAAGACATTTTGGGAAATGTTGTGTAAGTAAAGGATACATTATGTAAATGTAATACCTTTTGGGTAGTATACTCGTGACTTGGTTTGTATCATCTCTTTTGGTAGATGTTTGTGTTGTAAATAAGTAAGTAAGTGAAGTGTGTAGCCAAGTGGCTTAGTACTTGTTTGTGAAAGGTTGTTTTGTGAATTGAAGTCATGTTTTAGTATCGAGTTGGTTGTGTGAACCTTCTTACAGAAAGTATATTTTGAAAAATTTTCTTAAAAATGTTTTAGGACGTCTTCCGTGCGTGTCCCGGACGTGGGGCCAAGTAGGACCACGGGTCGGGGCGCGACAATGGTGGATTCAGAATTGTTGATTATTAATTTTGATTGGATCAAAGTTTTAATAATCGGGGAAAAACGATTTTGAGACAAATTTTCGAACTTCAAAAATCTGTACATTCTGATCAGTTTGGGCGACCGCACAAAATCACTTGGGCGGCCACACATGTTTGGGCGACCGCACAGTGAGTTTTGGGCGGCCGCACATAAGGGTCAGATTGTCTGATTTTTGGTTGAAATCAGAATTTGGAATTTTCGAGAGGTCCAACAAACCAGTAACAGAACCAGTCCAGACTTGCTGATCTGGAATGGTTTTTGAGTAGTTGGTTTATGTGAGGATCTTGGGGTTTGATTTTCCTATTTGTTTTAGTCTTGTGATTCTAAGATTGGTTCAAGTTTGGATGGCTAATCTGCGTTCATCGAGATTGTGTTTTCCAAACTTGATCGCAATCAAAGTTTCAAAGATAAAACGAAGTTAGAATTATGAAGAGTTCATAATTGCTAAATTTGAGAAACAAAGTTCTTGATTCAATGATTGGAGATCCATGTGAATTGTGAATGCAATTGGCCTACGTTCATCGAGACCATCTATTGCTTAGTTTCGGCCACATGGACTACTTTCTTGGTTTCTTGAATTAGTGCGGGATTGTGGTTGCCTAATGGCTTAGTTCGACCGCGCTTCTTGTTGTCTTGATTTGGAGATAATAACCAAAGTTGAAATAGTCTCATCCTTATAATTATAGAGAAACTAATGACACATAAATATCATGCTTAAATTAATGGAGATTAATTTAGTGGCTAAACTTGATATGTAACATGTTTATATTATGTGCTCATAAATGTGTTATATGCTATATGTGATGAACCTTCAAACCTTCAAAGAAAGTTTTAAGTCTTTTATTGCCATGCCATGATTAAAACACTTGTTAGTACATGAGTGATTTTAATGTAGATTCGCCCTAGCGAGATGCATTAAATTTATTTATGTATGAGCAAGATAGATAATGTGGGCACGCCCTAGCGGGACACATTAACAATGTGTTTAAAATGGTTAGACTTAATTGGGCGTCAAAACATTTTGGGCCTAGGCAAAGATGAGGTTTAACATGCTTTTTGAAATTGGATTTCTAAAGAATCTCATAAAAGGAACTAAGAGTCATATGAGATATGATTGACAAGAGTTGTCTACCTAATTAATTTGATTTTGTGTAATCCGCCTTAGCGGACTTGAAATTAAATTAAAGTTGGATCTTAACCCATTTAAATTATATTATACATTGGATGTATATGAAGGTTGTATAATTTAGTGGGAGTATTTTGTTTGAAAAATACATCATTTATCTCTTTAATGAAAATCGGTACTTATTAAATTTTGGAATTTTTGCATATTTGTAGATAATGACTAATAACACTCAATCAATGTCGTTGCGATCAATCCTTGAGAAGGATAAGCTCGAAGAGAATGGTACCAACTTTATGGATTGGATCCGTAGCATAAGAATCGTTCTTAGCAAGAAGATAAGTTGTACATTCTCGATGGGCCTCTCCCCGCTGAACCACCGCCTACTGCCCCTAGGGTAGAAAGAGACAATTACAAGAAACATCGTAATGATTCTAGAGATGTAAGTTGTCTCATGCTTGCCGCTATGTGTTCAAAACTCCAACAAAGTTTGGAACATTTGGAAGCCTATGAGATAGGTGTGGAGTTGAGGACTATGTTTCAAGAGCAAGCTAGGCAAGAGAGGTACAAGATCATTGTTGCATTCACTACTAGTAAAATGAATGAAGGGCAACAAGTGAGTCCTCACTTTCTTAAAATGAAAGGTTATGTAGAGCACCTTGAGAAAACTTGGATATCCAATCCCATTGGAGCTAGCCACGGATCTCATTCTTAATTCATTGCCTAAAAGTTATAATCAGTTTGTAATGAATTATAACATGCATGGAATGGATAAGAATCTCTCTGAGTTGCATGGGATGCTCAAAACTGCAGAGATGAAAATTGTGGAGAAAGGTTCTCCCGTGCTCTTGGTTCATGATGGGAAGAAGCCTGGTGCCAAAGGCAAGGGTAAGGCAAAAGTTGTCAAACCCAAGATAAGCAAGGCAAAGGTTGCCAAGGCTTCTGAGGCAAAACCCGATTCACAAAAGGATGCAATCTGTTTCCATTGTCAAGAAATTGGTCATTGGAAACGTAATTGCAAGGCTTTCTTGGAAGAGCAAAAGAAGAAGAAGAGCAGCAAGGCTGCGTCGACTTCAGGTATCTATATGATAGATATTCTCCTTTCTACCACTGATTCTTGGGTATTGGATACCGGATGTGGTTCTCACATTTGTCTAAATGTGCAGGGACTAAAGAATAGAAGACTGCTTAAAGAAGGTAAAGTAGATCTACGTGTGGGAAATGGAGCAAGAGTTGCTGCATTAGCCGTAGGGACTTATGAA
The DNA here is from genome assembly GCA_026119855.1 of Campanula takesimana. Classification (NCBI taxonomy): domain Eukaryota; kingdom Viridiplantae; phylum Streptophyta; class Magnoliopsida; order Asterales; family Campanulaceae; genus Campanula; species Campanula takesimana. Next base: position 12,283 of record JAOWBW010001171.1, read on the forward strand.
GTCACTTTACCTCCGGATTAATTCTTGTTTTGAACAATTGTTATTATGTTCCGGATTTAAGCAGAAATATTATTTCAATTTCTTGTTTGGATAATGAAGGTTTTAAGTTTCTTATTGAGAATAAGAATTTTCTATTTATTTAAATGATGTGCTTTATGGTATTGCTAATTCATTTAATGGCCTTTATATATTGGATGTCAAGAATGAAAATAATGTCTATCATGTAAATAAGAAATCTAAACCTAATGATGTAAATCATACTTATTTGTGGCATTGCCGTCTTGGTCATATTAATGAGAAGCGTATCTCAAAACTCCATGGGGACGGACTTTGGGTTCATGTGACTTAGAGTCATATGATACTTGTGAGTCGTGTCTTCTTGGAAAAATGACTAAGACACCTTTTACCAAGTTTGGGTGAAAGGGCAAGCGACTTATTGGGGTTGATACATTCCGATGTATGCGGACCATTAAGTAGCAATGCTAGGGGAGGATTTCAATACTTCATAACCTTCACTGATGATTATAGTAGATTTGGGTATGTTTACCTAATGAAACATAAAAGTGAAGCATTTGAGATATTTAGAATGTTTCAAAATGAAGTAGAAAAACAACTTGGCAAAAGTATAAAGGCACTTCGATCAGATCGAGGTGGTGAATACTTAAGTCAAGAATTTGATGATCATCTAAAGAATTGTGGAATAGTTTCACAATTGACTCCGCCCGGAACACCACAATGGAATGGTGTGTCTGAGAGGAGAAATCGGACTTTGTTAGACATGGTTCGATCAATGATGAGTCAAGTTGATCTTCCAATATACTTTTGGGGTTACGCCCTAGAAACTGCTGCTTTCACACTAAATCAGTTCCAACTAAATCGGTTCCAAAGACTCCATATGAGATGTGGAGTGGAAAGAAACCTAGTTTATCTTTCATGAGGATTTGGGGTTGCGAAGTTTATGTCAAGAGACTTATCTCTGACAAACTAGCACACAAATCTGATAAATGTATTTTCGTGGGATATCCTAAGGAAACTAAAGGATATTACTTTTACAACCGAGAGGACAACAAAGTGTTTGTTTCCCGAACTGGTGTCTTTCTAGAGAAAGAGTTTCTCTCCAAAGAAATCAGTGGGAGTAAAATAAATCTTGAAGAAATTCGAGACCCAGAAAATAACATTGAACCAATAGTGGAACAAGAACAAGAACCACAAGAAGTTGTGGAACCTATTCAAAATACACAAGCATCTCGCAGATCTAGTAGGTTACGATCCGAGCCCGAGAGATATGGATTTCTCGTAACGGATAGTAATGAGGTAGAAATCATTGAGAATGATGAACCGTCAACCTACCAAGAGGCGATGTCTTCTCCTGATTCGGACAAGTGGCTTGGAGCCATGGAATCCGAATTGCAATCCATTCAAGACAATCAAGTTTGGAATTTGATTGATGCGCCCGAAGGTGTAAAAACCATAGGATGCAAATGGGTCTTCAAGAAGAAGACTGACATGGATGGGAAGGTGCATACTTACAAAGCTAGGCTTGTAGCGAAGGGTTATAGGTAAGTTCATGGTATTGACTATGATGAGACCTTTTCAACCGTAGCAATGATCAAGTCTATAAGAATTTTGCTTGCCATTGCCGCATATCATGACTATGAAATATGGCAGATGGACGTCAAAACCGCTTTCCTGAATGGAAAACTCCAAGAGGATGTGTATATGACACAACCAGAAGGTTTTGAACAAGATTCTAAGGTATGCAAATTGCAAAGATCCATCTATGGGTTGAAGCAAGCTTCAAGGAGTTGGAATCTCCATTTTGATGAATCTGTCAAAGAGTTTGGTTTCATCAAGAACGAAGATGAGCCTTGTGTATACAAGAAGATTAGTGGGAGCATAGTGCTATTCCTTATTTTATACGTGGATGACATATTGCTCATTGGAAACGACATTCCTACACTTCAGTCTGTGAAGACTTGGTTAGGAAAGTGCTTCGCAATGAAAGATATGGGTGAAGCCGCATATATACTTGGCATTAAGATCTATAGAGATAGATCAAGGAGGCTACTTGGTTTAAGCCAAAGTACATACATTGACAAGGTCATTAGAAGATTCCGTATGGAAAATTCTAAGAGAGGTACCTTGCCCGTGTTACATGGAGTTTCTCTAAGCAAGACTCAATGTCCTAAGACAAAAGATGAGCGTGAGAAAATGAATGATGTTCCATATGCTTAGGCAATTGGGTCCATCATGTATGCCATGATTTGTACTAGGCCGGATGTGTCTTATGCTTTGAGCATGACAAGTAGATACCAATCCGACCCTGGCGAAAATCACTGGATAGCTGTAAAAGCGATTCTTAAGTACTTGAGAAGAACTAAAGACTCGTTTTTGGTCTATGGAGGAATGGAAGATGATCTCGTTGTAAATGCTTACACGGATGCAAGCTTCCAAACTGACAAAGATGATAGTCGATCGCAATCGGTTTTGTGTTTATGTTAAATGGTGGAGCTGTAAGCTGGAAGAGTTCCAAGCAAAGTACAACCGCTGATTCTACATAGAAGCTGAGTATATTGCTGCATCGGATGCTGCAAAGGAAGCTGTTTGGATTAAGAAGTTCATAACTGAACTTGAAGTGGTTCCTAGTATTGCTAATCCAATAGACCTTTATTGTGATAATAATGGTGCTATTGCTCAAGCAAAGGAACCAAGAGCACATCAGAAATCCAAACACATACTTAGGCGTTTTCATATCATTCGAGAGATCGTTGATAGGGGAGACGTAAATATATGCAGAGTACCTACTGATGACAATGTTGCCCTAGGCACGTTAGGTCCATGGGTATTAGATACATGGGAGATTGGGCCTAGGGCAGGTGGGAGATTGTTGGTAGTGGTGCCCTAGGCACGTTTAATAAACGTTGTAATTGTTATCATTTATTTCATATCAATAAAGAGATGTTTTGATTATTATTGTTGTTCATGTTTACTTATAATAATCTCCGTCCCTAGTACTTGTTAAGCACTAGTATAAAGGCTAAATGATCATGGGATGATCATGTTAGATTTATGGGTACTTGTTTGGAACAAGGTACTGGATATGACCCGCTTTATGAGATTTATGTCGTGGTCTATGTCATACATATATCTCATATTAGTTATGTCATTTGAATCCTTAGACATGAAGTTATTATAGTTTTCCACTTGATGAACATTATGTTTGACATATTCAAACGCTACTTTTAACCGAGTAGTTATAAAGGGTATGATTGGCATAATCGGATTCACGTAGGGAAGAATAATAAGCTAAATGGATTTGTCCCTCCTCGGAGAGATGTCAAGCTTGGGCCTCTCGTAGGAATGATGTTGATGAAATGTTCGGCCGGACTCAAATGAATTGATTGGATCAATGTCATTTGGATTATCAACATATTCGGAATCGAGAAAGTATTGAACGAAACAAGTTGACTCTTTGACCATGACTTGTGTTCAATGACATCGTGGACAAAGGGATTGTGACATATTCTAAAGGAATGCAAACTTGTATCTAGTTATACTATTTGGGTAGGTATGACGGTTTGCTAGAACCTAATCATATCTTATGGTTTCATGTTTGAACCCATTGCCAACTTAGTATAATCCTAGAGGGTCACACACAATAGAACGAATCTTTAAAAGGACTACATTGGAATTTTGTAAATTCTGGACTTTCTGGGGAAGTGGGCGACCGCACAGTATGGACTGGGCGGCCGCACACTTAGCCCATTTTTGTACCAGTTTTGCTTCAGATAGTTGTGCGACCGCACAGTTCATTCTGGGCGGCCGCACAGTATTGTCGGGTGGCAGATTCCTAATTTGATTAGGAAACGAATTTTGGACGGATTTTGACACAAGTTTTCTATTTGGAATAGGTCATACTTGTGTATAAAAGACCAATTCGGCCAGCACTCAAGGCCAATGATTTTGTGAGTCTCAAAGAGTTTGAAAGAGGGTTTATTTTGTTCCAAGACATTCTTGGTTGAGGAACAAAATAATACACAACATAAATTCCATATAGTTCTTTTGATTGTGAAAAATGTTTCACAATTTGGTCTAGAAACCAAGATCAAAGAAGCTCCTTTGATATTCGTTCGAAGTGTGGATACCGCTAGAGGGTGAAAATCACCATCTTCAAAGTTCGTGTTCAAGCTTTGTGATCGTGATCAAGTCTTCAAACCTCCACCAAAGACCAAGAGAATTTGATAGCCATCAAGGGTTAGTTTATTCCTTTATTCTTATGTCGTATTTGATTTAATCATATGAACGGATCCATGGCTTTGGGTTTCAAAATTTTAAATGCTAAATTCCGCTGCGCATGTTAGATCGAAACCCAACAAAAACAGTTTAGCATCTTCATTGCTAATGGGTGAGAGAAGAATATGTCGCTGATCATGCCACTCTCAGCGTCATCCCTATCTGGAAATAATTCTGATGTCGTGAATTCATCACTGATATCCAGAAATGGACCCTGCAAATCACAGCACCATCAGTTTCAAACATCAAGTATATTTTGTGTATACCTACACGACATTCATCTCGTGTGTGATTACACGAGATTAATGTCGTGTATACCTACACGACATTCATCTCGCGTGTGATTACACGAGATGTAAGTTACCATCAGTTCTAAATATCCAATTTTCTCATGTATATTTGAAGATTGTATAACTAAACCTCATGTGTAGGTCAAGATTGGATTTTTAATTAAAGATTGGATTTTTAGTTCAAGATGGGATTATTAATTCAAGATGGGATTTTAATTTTGATTTTGATCACAATACAAAACAAAACAAAACATTAAGAACTTACTTCATAGAAGCTTGGATCATTGAAACTTGGAGAATGTTGATGTGGAGGAGAATTTGGTGAGATTCCTTCTTCTTCATCATGCACAAATTCTATCATATCAAGGTCAATACGCTCATAAGAACTTGTTGAGGGATTTTGTGAGGAATTCATGCTATGATCATTGGAACTTGAAGAATGTTGGGGAGATATTTGTGAGGAATCCATGCTATGAACTTAGAGATTGATTTCTTGAATAATAATGGGGGTTTCTGTTCAGAATGGGTGTGTTTCAGTAGGGTTTTCACGTTAAATATAATGCAGGTCGTCGTTTGAAGGGTTTAAATGTAATTTAATCGTCTCGTGTACTATAACACGAGATGTCTCGTTACATCTCGTGTGTTATTACACGAGATGTAACGAGACATCTCGTGTGTTTATACACGAGATGTCTAGACCCTAAACAATAATCCCTAAACCCTAAACCCTAAACCAGATGTTGTGAAAATGGTATACAGCTACCTAGTTTATTTTTTTTATTATTTTTTTCTACATTCTAAATGACATTTAAAGTGTTGTTCATTAGTATGACTTTCCTCAAAATCCAAATGGAAATTGAGTTAGAAATTTGTGCCATTTGTGCCATTTTTTAGGGTTTTAAGGAATATGACCCGATGTTGTGAAAATGGTATACGGATACCCATTTAATTTTTTTTTTATTTTTTTCTACATTCTAAATGACATTTAAAGTGTTGTTCATTAGTATGACTTTCCTAAAAATCCAAATGGAAATTGAGTTAGAAATTTGTGCCATTTGTGCCATTTTTTTAGGGTTTTAAGGAATATGACCCGATGTTGTAAAAATGGTATACGGATACCTATTTATTTATTTTTTAATTTTTTTCTACATCCTAAATGACATTTAAAGTGTTGTTCATTAGTATGACTTCACTCAAAATCCAAATGGAAATTGAGTTACAAATTTTTAACATTTTTTAGGGTTTTAAGGAATATAAATCCAACTAATCAGTAATACATAATCCAAATAAATCCAAGTAATACAAAAATCCATAATAATCAGTAACTCTCCTAAATAAAACCTCCTAAAATCTCGTGGGCCCGTGTAAGACCAGCTCTGACGTCCTCGGGGACCCTGGCATCCGTCAAATATGGAAGTATGATAGCTCGTGCCTCTGGAACCCCAGGCTGCGGTAGAACATCAAGTGGGGGCGGTGGGGGAGGTGGAATGTCAACGGGGGGATCGTGTATCGGATTAGATATCCGAACATGACTCCTAGCCAGAAACCACTCCATATAATCATCAGTCACGAGAGAAGATGTGGTCACTAGTGGCCCCCAGCGGCGAACGGGCCTGAACTCCTCCATGCCGTGCTCCACCCACGCGTCCCAAACATAATCGTGGTCACCGTAGTCCTTCTGGTACCCCTTCTGACCCTTTGCCAAAATGCATATCGTGGGAACCAGGCGGGGTTGTCCAGGGATCCTCTGCTGGTGCCCGAACTGCCTACTAACACGCTCAGGCATGTACGCCTCAGTGATGTCACAAAATCGTATGAGAAGTATGAAACCGGCAGAATCGCGTCCGCTCCGGTACCATAAGGAGTCCAAAGAACCTGTGAGTAGACTTTGTTAGGTAAAGTGTACATAATAACGGAGGGAGTGTAACAATTTGAAACAGTTTTAATATGAATAACTCACCCTCTCAACATGCATCCTGTCAAGAGTGCGGCGATACTGCACTAGATGGTCTAATGCCCTCCCAGCTGTATCAGTACGAGACCATCTACGGGCTCTCGGCTGCCCCTGCTGCAGTGAGGGTCAGAAACTCGCCGGAAATCTGGAAAGTACTCGTATATCCAGCCCTGAGATGTATGTAAAAAAGTATTAAATACTAATCAAATGCAACATGTAATTACATGGGGGGGGGAGTCGACAAAGTAAACAGAAAGTGAATAGAGTAAGATGTACCTCTAGCAATGTCGCACAACCACCCATCTGCTTGCATCCGGATCTGGACGCCTTCCCCAACTCTCGGTATAAATATGCCAACGTAGCTGATCCCCAGGAGAGAGTGGGGAGTCTCGCAAGATCCATGCATAGGGGAAGGTATGCTGCGGGCACCTTATCCTGACTCTTGTCCACGAACATCGTGGAACCCAAGAGGTGCAGGATATATGCAGAAGCACGCTGCAAATCTGTCACGCCACCTATACGGGTAGAAAAGATACGCCGGACATCCTTTAATAAGTACCCAGTGCCGCTCAAATGAAGGTGTCTACTGATGCCGGATACGTCAGGCACTGGGTCCGGATACCGAACATATGCACCTACACAGCTTATACCTGTAAATTGAAGATGAAATAACGCATTTTAGTACATGAGATGAATGCAGATAGTTCATATAGTCTTGAAATCTATATATAACAACATACCCAGGATATGAGAGACGTCATGTAACGTAATGGTCATCTCCCCCCAAGGCATGTGGAACGAGTTAGTCTCAGGAGACCACCGTTCCAAAAATGCCGTCATCAACGCGAAGTTAGGCCTCTGAATGGTGGCATCGTGCAGCTGCTGGAGGCCCGATGCATCAACGTGGGTCAGCCAGGCTCTATCAGTATCATCTAGATCACCACGCTTGAACCTGTTTATTACAAACAAAAAATATAATCAATACTCGAGTTCGAGAAAAGCATGGGATGAATGGAATTTTTAGAGTGTGTGCAAAATAACTTCAATATTTTAATAGTTTCACATTAATGATTATCTTACTTGTGCAGATGCTGCAGTCTCGTATGGAAAGTCACCACTGACTCACTAGTGGCGTCCCTCCAGATCTCTCGGGCTCTGGGATCACCAAACCCGTATATAAGAGTAACAACCTCTGGGCCGCCACCTGGGTCACTCTGAATCTGGCATGATGGTGGCTCCTCCTCACCCGCATCCTGCCTCCTCCTCCGTCCCTGCCCTCTAGCCACATTCGGACCCCCCGCCTCCTCCCATGCCTCAAATGTCTAACATCTATCTCCTCCTCCTCCTCCTCCTCATCCTCATCCTCCACCTCATCCCCCTCCTGCCCCTCCCCCTCCTGCTCACTATCCTCACTATCCCCCTCCTCCTCCTCCCCATCCTCACTATCCCCCTCCTCCTCCCCATCATCACTATCCCCCTCGTCCTCCTCCCCATCCTCACTATCCCCCTCGTCCTCCTCCTCACTATCCCCTCCCTCCTCCTCCTCCTCCTCCCCCTCCTCCTCAACATCATCAGATGCTACCGCCTCCTCCTGCCTTCTCTTGCTCCGCATTTCTTTTCTCTGCAGATGCGTTGCAGCCTTCCTCTTTCTATTAGACGCTGTCATACGTTCACGTGGCTACAAAAAAAAAAATAACAAACAATAAATAAGCTTTTTACAACACGAGACACATCTCGTGTTGTCCCACACGAGATGTGTCTCGTGTTGTCCCACACGAGATGTGTCTCGTGTTGAACAACACGATAAAATACTCGATTGAGTTCAGAAGCCATTAAACCCTCAGTTCATACAAAAATGATTGAATCAATTTGATATAATCAAACAAAAATTATACATTGGGAATTTGGTGAGTGTAAAATTAGGTTAAAATAACATTTTAATTTACATTACCTTTTTTACAGGAACGGTGCTAGATGAAGCTCCGGCGGCGGCGATGGCAGTGGCGGTAGAGGCGGCGGCGCCGGCAGGAACCTTGGGAATTTTTACTCTCGCCATTGTCGTCGTGTGGTGGTGGTGCGCGGCTCGTCTTCTTCGTCGTCGGTAGAGATGTCGTTTAGGAGAGATAGACTGGAAAGAAGGGAGAGAGAACGATTGAAATCAAAAAAATCAAATTAAGTATATAAAGGGTATTTGGGTAATTTACTTGGTTTCCTGTATTTTACCTTCCCTGTATATAACTATATCCCAAACAACCCCTATGAAACTCGACCTGAGTCTCTTATAAATTATCGAATATTACTAGAACCGAAGTTTTTTGGTTAATGCAGAATGCTTAATATTACTAATTGAAAATATATGAATATTTAAAATCGAATTTTAAGCAAAAGTAAGAGGTTAAGATTATTGTCAAAAATAAAATTAAAAAAAAATCTTTTTTTTAATCAGAAAAATTGGAAATCAGACGCAAAATTCGTCATTTATTTCTTGTTTTCTTATTTTCTTTCTTTCTTTCAGTCCATCATTTGCTCCATCCTAGAAACGCTCCCAACTTTATCTTTTCGCATCAAAATTTTGTTCCTTTCGATTTCAGTTTCTGCCAATCTTTCCTTCTTCCGAATTCAACTCCATGAACATCGTATATCCCATTCATACACGATAATAGTGCATACTATATAATGAAAGTTTACATAAAGATTTCAAGAATTGTTACTGCAAGTAACATGTAATCACTGCATTGGATCCCAATCTCAAATCTTGATTATTATTTTTTTGTGTAGAATCTTTTTTTTAGACCGGACTAGAGGAGATTGATTGAGTAGAATTTTGATGATCAAATTGAAATTGGTTTACTCAATTTGAGAAGAGCAGGTGGAGGATGTCTGGAGTGTGGAGATGGAAGAAAGTGATGCGAGATATGGCAGCCCGGAATACGGAATTTTCGAAGATCGGAACTTGCAGTACTACCCATTCGAAGCGTGGGTTTGCGAGTTTCTTGAACGGCGGTGGCCGGAGGGTGCCGGTAATTGGTGGTTTGTTGCAGGCGAGGTATAAGTGGGAACAGGGCGGCGGTTCTTCCGACGACCTCCATCATACCCGTCGGATTAGGGCTGAAGCTAATTGCCCTCGCTGTTCGAAGCACATGGATCTCGTTTTCTCCAATCGTCAACTAATTCCCCCCTCCTCAACCTCCACTGATGCCGCCGCTGATCCACCCACCAACGGCGGAGACAATTCCGTTTCTTCTACTAGTAAAGGTGGTGGTGGTGGTGGTGGTGGTGGTGGAGGTGAAGGGGCTTACCAGGCAGTGAATCTTTGTCCTAGTTGTAAGACTGCTTACTATTTCAGACCTTACAAGATGGCCCCTCTTCAGGGTAGCTTTGTTGAGATTGGCAGGGTAAAAAGCAGCAATGGTAATGGAAATGGAAACAATAAGGATAAAGATTCATCCAACAGGAAACGACCTCCTCCGTCTGATGAAGATTTCAGTAATAAGCTTAGAGCTTCATTTTGGCAGACCCTTAGGTCGATTGGTGCTGATTCTCCCGAGAATTGGCCCGATCACCCTCCTCCACAGCTTTCTGGAAATGGCAATGGCAATGGTGGTGGCAATGGAATTGCAGTTCATAAGCCTCCTGGTCCCCCTTTTGCTCCTGGAGTCAATGTCATTCGTGCAGGTCGTCCTGGAGGAGGGGGTAATGGTGGTAATGGTAATGGAAATGGAGAAAAAAATGGGTGGGGTGGTTCGAATTTGGGGAAGAATTTGCCTACTCCAAAGGAGATCTGCAAGGGACTTGATAAGTTTGTAATTGGTCAAGAACGTGCCAAAAAGGTCTGTGCACTTTATTCCTTATGTGTTCTTTCATTTGCAACCATTTGGGCGTACCTTGAATTGGGAATGCATTCCTTTTATTTATGATTTTGGTTTTCTTGACTTTATTATACTGCAAATGTGCCATCACTCATTGTGCATATGTAGTCTTCATACGTCCTATGGTATCTACGTAATCCAGTTCAGATAATCAAAACTTACCATTTTATCCTCTTGTTCATTCATTCATTTGATTTTTTCTTAGGTTTTGAATTCCAGATAAAGAAAGATGATTTTGCATTCTCATAGGTTATACTTCTCTTTATCCAAAATTCATTGAAGCTGGTACATTGGAGATTATTAAATTGATCTCTTCACTTGTTTCAAGCAGTATGGTTCTTAACCTTTCGTTCAGTATTGGGTAAATGGAGAGAGAAGAATGCTAGCAACTTAAATGTGATCTACTTCTTTGGTTCCTTTCTGCTTGAGATTATTTAGAAGATACTGCCTCTAGACTGAGCAAGATGACTGATGAAATTCATTCATAACTGCGAAGTACCCCCTCCGTCCCAAAATGATTGTCCATTTTGGCAAAAAGATTGTCCCAAAATGAATGACCTTTTTTTTTGTGAAATAAAGCTTCTTGGTGATCATAGTGTTTTAGTTTTACACTCATACTAATATTGTTATATGGTGAGATCTTTACGAGTATATATGTATGTGTGGTACAAAAAGTGCCTAAATGTCAACTTCCTTAATTTTCCTAAAACTCAAAAGTGGACATTCAATTTGAGATGGAGGGAGTAGTTGACTTGAGTTCTCTCTTCAACTTACTTCTGATCGTGCTTTCTTAATGTAACAGGTGCTTTCGGTGGCTGTTTACAACCACTACAAGAGAATATATCACGCATCCTTAAAGAAAGGGTTAGTCATTAACTGTTTCCTATTTAATCATACGTCGCATGCAGCTGCTAATCCGGCTAATGCTCAATCGTAGTACTCAAGTTATAGTATTTCTGTAATCAGTTTAGAAAAAGTACTAAATAATCTTTAAGCTCTTATTTGTTGAACTGAACTTCTGCATCTGAATACTAGGTCAGGAGGTGAAGTTAGGACAGAAGATGATGACGACAATGTAGAACTGGAGAAGAGCAATGTACTTTTGATGGGCCCAACTGGTTCAGGTAATAATTGTCATTCCCTTTGTCCTTCCCCCTCCTCCACCTTGCTTGAGGCTTGTGGTTGAGAGATTTTGGCTTCTGTGCGTCTAATTCTTTTGCTTTGCCAAATATCTTAGTTCTTACTCCAATTGTTTGAAACAGGGAAGACATTACTTGCAAAGACCCTTGCTCGTTTTGTCAATGTTCCCTTTGTTATGGCCGATGCAACAACTTTAACTCAGGCAAGTCAATTTGTTTACCTCCTAAAGCAGTAGATGATTTTCTTGATGTGAAATAAGGTACTGTATTATACAGTAGGAAAATGTTGAAACAAAAGGACACAGAGTCCGCCAGAAGAGAAACAATCATCCTAACCACACACAGAAAACTTAACATGAAAGTGGAAAAGGAGAGAAAAATGAGTGGATCTCAAATCTCTGCCAAGTCTCCTAATTAAATTGGTCTTTTTAACTGCACCAGCAGCAGAGTCACAAAGGGGATGAAAAAAGACCCTAACCCTCTAAAAGATCAATTAGCACAACCGTTGTCCTGTAAATCTTTGAATTTCCTTGGTCCATTAATAAGGGACACACATTATACGACATTCACGAACAACACTTCCTCTTAATTAATCTCTTTATTATTTGTGCTTTAGCCTAATCTGTAATAAACTCCTTTTTATTAGATAGTTATAATAAGGATCTTAGCCCAGAACGACATGGGTAATAGATTAGAGTACTAATCACATTCAGTTGCTCTCTCAATTGCTATAGCCTTTTTTGTCACCAGGGGAATTAGGAAACAGATTGCTATTTGGCAAAAGAATTAGGGCTCAGCTTGAAACTTTGCATAGTCTCCTCTTTTCTGGGTTTTAAGCTCATTTTCTGCCGTCCAACATTTATTTCCGATTTTTACCATGTAACTAAATGTGGCATATTCTGTGATTTTCAGGCTGGTTATGTGGGTGAAGATGTTGAATCAATTTTATATAAACTGCTAACGGTACAACTTCCTCGCACATTGCTATTTCAATTTTATTTACGATGTCCAGCTTCTTCTGCAAAAAGTTGGTATTGTCAGTGCAGAAATATGTACTTCCTCGTGACCCTTTAGTTTGGGTCCTAACAAGCTAAGTTAAACTCAACCAGATCAATTCATTGGGTAACTGAGTCAAAAACATTGAAACACATTGTTATGGTATTAACTATTAACTAAAGCTACCCCTCTTATACCCCAATTTACTCTAGCTGGTGCACTGTGTTCCCATTCCCATCCCACATTCTGTACCGAGTTACATTACTTGTATTACTTCATGTCACTCAAACGATGACATAAGAATACATGTTTGTGTTGGGTATGTTCCCTACAGTATTTATAATCTTTTGACTCGGGAGCCGCCTCCTCCCCGATGATTCCCTTCTTATTATGGTTGATAAGTAGTACTATATGTCCATGTCTGACGGCATACTTTAGTCTTCTGTTCCCCACCCACGTTTCAGAAACTTCAAGTTTTGCTGAATTGAAATATCTGTTCGTTTAATGTCATGCGAAGGTGGCTGAGTTCAATGTTCAGGCAGCACAACAAGGGATGGTTTACATTGATGAAGTTGATAAGATAACTAAGAAGGTTTTCTCTTTCTTCCTTCACATTTGTCCTCTGCTTAACCTCTCAATGGTTGAAGGCCAAGGGATACACATCTAAATATCTATTATTGCTGGCCATTTTGCAGGCTGAGAGCTTAAATATCAGTAGAGATGTCTCTGGCGAGGGTGTTCAGCAAGCACTATTGAAAATGCTGGAAGGAACTGTGAGTATTTTATTGGAAGATAAAATAGTTACTCCCTCCATACCAAAATGAATGTCCAAAAAAATTTCAAATCTGCTCTTGATCAAGAGTAAATTTGAAAAATAAAATAAAATTGGACATTCATTTTGGGACGGAGTGGGTAAGTCATTACTTCACTTTAGTTGCTACTGTGCCATGACGTGCGGAGGCAGACAGCTGTCTTACTGTTGTACATTTTGATACACCTTGTACCTTATTAAGTTTCCATATCCTCTTCAAAAAGTTGAAACCAAGTATTTAACTATGTACACAACAACAGCAGTACCATGTCCTACCATATCTCCCTCCATCAGTTTATTTTAGCCTTACAACAACAGCAACAAAGCCTTACATTATACTCCCTCCGTCCCAAAATGATCTTCCCTTTTGCCATTTTTCTTCTTCCCAAAAATTTCTTCCCATTTCTACAATTTAGGCTTAAAAGTGCATTAACAAAACATGGCTAGTGAAGCACGTGTTCATATCCTTAAAAAGTTTGAATAGTCAAATGGGAAGATCATTTTGGGACAGAGGGATCAAATTCGTATGACAATTGCTGGGCGGTTGCCTATAAGTGTTTTAACCTGTTGGCTATGAAAACAGCAGACCATATCTCCCTCTAAACATTTGGCCCCATCATGTTATGACATCCACTTGGAATTTCACCTTTTCAGACAGAACACTCTTTAGTTAGTCATGTAACTCATGTTGTAGTTATCCTTGATACCACATCTCTGTTGTTTGTTGGGACCTTGATGCTTTAGGAGTTAAGCATATATTAGTGATGCTTTAAACACTTCAGCCTTCTTAGAAACAAAGGTATAGTGCATTTCATGGCTTCTCTTTTTGTCTTTTGTTTCCTTTTTCCGTTCAAGAATGTTAAATAGCTAACTGTGCATTCCGTTGGTTAACATATTTCTTCTGTTCAGATAGTGAATGTGCCAGAAAAAGGGGCCAGAAAGCATCCTCGAGGTGAAAACATCCAGGTATGCTGCAGTGAATTGTTTTTCCATCCTTGTTTGATTTGCAAGCCTTGTTTTATGCATCTGATGTTTATTCTACCAAGTGTTGCTGTTATTATCTTGAAATCTTCAATATGTCTCTCCTAAAACATGACACTTTCAGTCGCTTCTCTTTTTGCTGGCTAAATGATTAGGTCTGATAACTTACCATGTCGTCTTGCTTTACTAATGAAATTGAAATGTGTTGCTCTGAAGTTGTGAATTCATTATAACTTAAATTTGTCAGTGAATATCAAAAGATCTAACTTATGCCGGTGAATCTTCTCTATTGCTGTATTTTATGCCCGGGACCCTTCTCACTGTTGCAACTGTGTATCGTGTCTATGTTTTGTTTCAAAGTTCACCAGCAATTCTGAAATAATGTCTTAGCTGAGCTGAGCTTTTAGCTGGTCTGAGTAGCTGCTTGAGATGTTCACTATAAAAGCTTGGCCAAGATTGCAATGTTTTGCTCGCTTTAAGCCTTTCGTTCTGGTCTTGGCATAAATCATTTTGTTTTGATAAAGTTTATCATGTGATTTGGCTATGTTACCTATCAAAGAACTTATATCTTAGGAAAGATGGCTACATGTTCCGTGTGACCCTGAGCAACTCATTACTGGTATTAAAAATGAAACATGCCATTGCAAAAGTATTAATTCCGCATAACAAAAAAGGTAGACTATGAAGACTTAGAAGGAAATGGCCCTCTTGGTTCAAGACCCTTAGGTAAGCCATGCAGGGGGTTAATTCCACTACCACCCTTGAGGTTTGGTCGAATTTCAATGTCCTCCATTCTCTAGTTATAATTGAAAATAAAAATGTGAAGGAGAATGGTGGGCACTGATATTAACCCGCCATGAAGGATATAGAGGGAATGAACCCTGTCGAAACAGGCCCTGAATCTGTCTGCCAGCATTGCATGTTATGTGCTACGCGAAGGAGGGTTACAAGATCAGTGAGCATATGAATGAAAAAGGGGTTGACTATTGGAAATAGAAGTTTATCAAGAGCTGACAATATTATGAGTGAAATGGGAATTGTATTTCTGTATCATACTCCCTTCGTCCCATAATAAAGGTTACTTATTTACCTTTTGGGCGCCCCACAACAAAGGTTACTAACCCAAAATGAAAATTTAAAAATATTTTTTTATTCAATGGGGCTCACTTTCCCACTCACAACAACAATCCACTTACTATTCCATACCCTACATTCTCTCTCGCACTCTACTTTTCATGCTCACAACACATACCCCACTATCAATATAATTCACTTTTCCTTAATTCCCACACATTCAACTTTAGTTTGTTATGGGACGGAGGGAGTATAAGTTACTAAAACCCAAACTTGAGCCCTCCTGATACTGCATTGTTGCAAATCTTTTTGGAGTGTAATCAGCTAATCAGCCTTCAGTAGAAAGCTGGTAGTACTTATTCAGCTTTCCTTGACTAAGCCAAGACTCCATGCTTTTTAGAATTTTGATTAGTATGTTGTCCCTTATTGGAATCTCAAATTACTCTCTAATAAAAGATGCATTGAATCATTGGAGGTTTCATTATAGTTGATCAGCACTCAAGTCAACATATAAAAGAATGATGAAATATTTTACACTGGTTATTATCCTCAAAGTTGCACCATATTCCCAAGTTTAGGGAAGAATATTTCATGCAATTGTCACTTGGTATGTCCTTGTCAAAGTTGACTTTTGGTGGATTATGTTTTTGCTAGCAGAAACACAACATACTGCCGAGAAATACCCCATTGCTTGCCTCGTTCTTACTAAAAATAACATATGTTTCCTGGTTACTTGTCAAAAAATAGTTTGTCCTACCACCCACATTATCAAAATGATCATATCTTTGCTCGTCGTGCTTTTATATTGTAACATCATATAAAAAAATATTCCATTAAATACTTTCTAGTACTGAACTGTAGGTCTTCTTCTAGAAAAACAATAACATACTATGATCTGATCTGGTGGTTTTTTTTTTTTTTTGTGTGTGTGTGTGTTCTTTTAATCCTAGAATGCTAGAATTGCTAAATCATTTTCTACGCGTTCACATTTTGCAGATAGATACTAAAGACATCCTTTTCATTTGTGGAGGAGCATTTGTTGATTTGGAGAAAACCATATCAGAGAGGTAACGACATGCTGTTATATTTTTTTTTGTGTTTGTCATTGTACTATACTATGTTTTGTGGTTGAGTGTTGTTCCGAGATATTACTTTCTTCATAAGGTTTACCGGTCTACGCTAAAAATTCTGTTTGTCAGGCGGCAGGATTCTTCAATTGGTTTTGGAGCGCCTGTTCGTGCTAACATGAGAAGTGGTGCACTAACTAACGCGGTGGTGACATCATCTTTACTAGAATCGGTAAGAATCCGTGTTAGAATTTCAGATAATTTCCTTTCCATAACTGTGTCCATCTCCAAGTTATACAGAAATAATCTCCCTTAAATTGGTCTTCCTTGATCCTCAGGTTGAGAGTAGTGATCTTATTGCCTATGGGCTCATTCCGGAGTTTATTGGGCGTTTCCCAATTTTAGTTAGTTTGTCAGCTTTAACTGAGGACCAACTTGTGCAGGTAAGTTCATTATTTCTTATAGCTCATTTTTGTGTTTCTTTGTTTTCTCATCTTTCTTAGCAACAAAGAAAGGGCTTGTAGAATTTGGCCTTCTCCCTTGCTTTTGGTACATATCATGTCCGACTATCAGTCATAGAATTGGACACATTTCCTCCATAGGGCTGCCAATCTCGAATTGCGGACCATTCTAGGTTACTTTTAGAAGTGACGTATGTTTGATACAGAGGCTCTCAGAAACTCAATCTAGACACAGATTGACAGTTTTCTCACCTCAATCATTTTGACCACTAGTCAATAACATACAGATTGACATTGAGCAATTAATGCAGCATCTTGCATTGCATGTAATCTACGTTTTCTTTCATGCAAAGTAAATGTGTCTTGTAAATACTTAACTTGGTTAGGGCTATATTGGGAAAGAAATCCTCATTGGTATTTGATGGTGGCCGAAATCTTCGAGACATCCAGAAATGAAAGATGGCCATGTTTAACATATGTGTGTTGTGACATGTTGTTCTTAAACTGGAAAATGCTAAGCAGTCTGTCCCTATTCGTTCTAAATGTGGTACTTGAGTTTAGTATTCACTTCTTTACAGGTACTTATGGAACCGAAAAATGCCCTTGGAAAGCAGTATAAAAAGTTGTTATCCATGAACAATGTAAGCTTTTAATCGCGCAATCTCTTTTTTTTTATCCATGATTCTTATTTGAGTTTGGATGAATTTGGCTTGCTTCTGGTCATCATGCAATATGTTTTCATCTTCAGGTGAAGTTGCATTTTTCAGAGAAAGCACTTAGATTAATTGCAAAAAAGGCAATGGCCAAGAATACTGGCGCTAGAGGGTTAAGAGCCCTTCTGGAAACCATACTAACTGACGCTATGTATGAGGTATGCAAGGAGCCTTAGCTTGTCGTTGTGGTATTTCCTTAAAAATCCATTTGGTATATAACCATTACTCCTCTTGAAATTACATCGAATGGGAGGGGCATGTAGATTAAGGAAACGTTTTACCTCTCAATCCCGGTCATATTGGCCACATTTACATTTTTGGTTGTCCCAATTTTTTTTTTGGCCACTTAGGAATTCTATGTGATTTAATGAGAGGCTTTCCCGTTATATCCCTACTTAAAATGACTTTTGTTATTCTTTTCTCGATTTTAGTAGTTCTATAAATCTTACATTTAAAGAAGGATATAAGTGGAAATGCAAAAATTAATCAAAACGATTAGTGTGCTATCTTAAACAAAGAGATTTTGTCTAGTTGCCTATATAAATGGGGCGTAGAGATAATAATATTAGTAGTGGTGTAGGTGGTGAGTATAAAAAGTGGGTAGGATTTGCGAGTATAGGAACTATAAGTTGGGCAGTTGTTGTGAGTATGACAAGTGAGTCTCATTGGATAAAAAAAAAGTGATAAAGTTTCTATTTTGGGTAAGTATAATTTCAAATGGGACACCCGAGAAGGAAATCAGTGTAATTTCAAATGAGACGGCGAGAGTATATATTTATTTACTATTTGTAATGGGACATATTCTTGTATTGTTTAGATTCCAGATGCAAAGACAGGAGGTGATAGAGTAGATGCTGTGGTCATTGATGAAGAGTCAGTCGGCTCAGTCAATGCACCTGGATGTGGCGGAAAGATTCTTCGCGGTGATAGTGCATTAGAGCATTATCTTGCAAAGACCAAGATGAATGACCAAGTGGTATGATCTCACATGTGCATAATTATAGAACCCATTTTAATAGTCCCTCCGTCCCTGAAAGTTTGCCCCATTTGACTTTTTATGGTCAACACAAATGAATTTTGACCAAACATCGATGTCAACTTAATCATCCTAGTGAAATTCTAAAAATTGTAATTGATAAATCATTAAGTGATTTACAAATAACAATTTTAAGAATTTCATTGTGACCATTAGATTGACGCCAATGTATGGTCAAAGTTAATGTGAGTTGACCATAAAAAGTCAAATGGGACAAACGTTTCGGGACAGAGGGAGTATTTATGATTTCCCACCCTTCCTGCTTGGAGTCTCAGTTTACGAAAGTAACAAAGTTTGATATGTAGACTCCCTTCCTAGGACATTTATCATTATTACAATACCCTACTACTTGCTTCATTAGTATGAGATAGAGTCGAGTAGGAGCACCTTATAAGGTACTCCTTATGTTCCAAAATGAATGTCATATTTTTGACTTTCTTGGTCAGCTTGATTGAACTTAATGATCTTCAAGAAATTGTACGAATTGATATTGATTGTATTTTTAATGATGACTCGATATAAATGTTTTGAATTTCATGAAGATCATTTGAGTTTCATAATAATATGGTCAAAGTCCAATCAAATTGACCAAGAAAATCAAGATATGACATTTTGTTTTGAGACAAAAGTAGTACTCCCTCCGTCCCACACACTTTTTTTGCATTACTGCAAAGGAACTTTGAGGAATAATTCTAGGTTTTGATTTAATGATCCAAATGAAAATCTAAAACTTGTTATCGATAGTATTATTGATGGTGTATCAGTAAAAAGTTTTAGATTTTTCATTAGTATAGTTAAACCAGCCTACAATTATTGCTCAAAGTTTCTTCGTAGTAACGGCGAAAAAAGTGTGAAGATCATTTTGGGACGGAGGGAGTATAAGCTTAAACCTTGAAAATGGACATGGTAAGTAGTATTAAAGGGGACACTAGTCTAGAAGCTTTAAGGTTTACTCGCATTCACCTATACCTATTCTCGTATCTATTGGTGTTTTGCTTTGATTCCGAGGCCGGCGTTTTTTCTTATTATTACTATACATTACTATACATGTTTGCAGGAGTGTGAAGAGCAAGAAGGAGAATCGGAATCGTCAACGAGAGCCATGAGCGTGTAACATTAATAGTAGGGAAATTATTTTAACATGTGTGAAATGTCCCCTTGTTTTAATTGTATTGTGAAAAATCACATGCATAAAAGTTGATGTAATTATCCCTTGTAGAACAGGCATAGAGCTTCTGATTAGCAAAATAAGGAAGAAAAAAAGAGAAGTTAAAGGATAGAAAGATGAATGTAACATTCTCAAAGTACATTGTATAAATCATCCTTTAGACATGAGAAATTTGTACATTTTAATTTATTTGTATTTAGTCAAAGCAAGTGTGCATTACATTGTTAAAAGCAAGTGTACATTACATTGTTGTTTTAAGACTGTTTATAAGAATAATTTAGTTTCACACTCCCACCGTCCCAAAAGATAGGCCCGTTTGACTTTTCAAACATTTTAAAGTTACATTATCACTATAAAAATACAGTGATTTTAAAGCCTTTACTTTTACTCAATATATTGACATTTTCATTTCCAAGTGATCCAATCAAGAGTCTAACCACTCCATGTCATAGGCTTGATGACACGGTTAGAAACAACTTTCTCTTAGGCTCTTCATTTGTCGGCTACTTGTATTGTATTATCCATACCTTTAGCATTGAATATTTCATGAGGAATAGCTTCATACAATTTTGAGGCACAAATAATGGGTCACGCGAGAAAATCATAAATGGTTTCACTATGTGTATAAATGCTTATGTGTGCATTAGCTTTTGCCATAATTGTAAAACGCGACCGCCCGCCTCGCCTTTTTGGCGCCTTGGGGTCGGTCGCTTTTTGTAGCTAGGCAGGCGGATGTACGCCTTTTTTCACAAGGTGTTCGCCTTGCTCGCCGTTTTCCCGCCTGCCTCTCGCCCTTTTGCATTTTTTATCTCTTCTTTTCTTTTCTTTTTCCCATGTTTTTCAAATTTTCATTTACTTTTCCATGACTTTAGAGCTTGATTTCTTTTCTTGATAATATTTAAGGGCTTAAGGTTATTTCAATTGCTTAAACTAGTACTTGTTTTGCTTAATATATATATATATATATATATATATATATATATATATTAAAGTTGGTGAGGAGGGCTATGGTATTAACACTTAAACAAACACAGGCTAAAGCTTCATTTGTGTGAAGCCACATCATCACCATCCTAAATATGTGTGACCTTTGATATTCCCAATATTAGCTAATAATAATAGTTATGATATAATTTAACTATTACTACTAATAGTATTAGTTAACTACTCCCTCCGTCCCAGTTTAAGTTTAAGGTTCTTACTTTCCTTTTTGGTATGTCCCAGTTTAAGGCTATTAGTTGCTAGGGGTGGAAATGGTTCGGCTTAGCTCGCTTTGGGGTAATTTAGGAGCCAAACCGCTATACATCGGTTTGGAGAAATCCCAAACCGAGTTGAACCACAAAATAGTCCAAGCCGAGCTGAGCTAAACCATCACGGTTCGGCTCGGCTCGGTTTGAACCACAGTCTGATTTCGCGGTTTAAACCGTGGCTTAAACCACGGTTTGAACCACAACTCTTACACCACGCTGATGTTCATTCATACAGTTGCAATTTCGCATTTCTGAATCTGCCATTGTTACATTTTCACAAATTACTCCCACAGTAACAAAGCTCAACAACAACAATCCAAACATTCAAAATAAAAAGACCACAGCAATCCAACATTCCAACAAAATGATAAGTCAGAAACCTTTAGCATGCCAAGCAAAGAAAACAAGTCACACTCATAGCTCAGCAGTTCCCAAACTTTAGCTAATATAGAAACTGTAACCTTGGATTTATTAAAATCCACTACCCAAACAGTGTAAATAAAAAACTTAAGGTTGGATAGGGTTATTACTGCAAATTAAGGGACCAACATATCAACATCAGCATCATAAACCTAAACCACCTAAACTAACTTTTTTAGCAGTAAGGTAAAGAGAGCAAAATTCTCACATGTAAACTTAGATATACGGCGGCAGCAAAGCTGGCATGTATCACACAACACCTCTCCCCATCACCAACTTGACCATGTGTAGCAGCAGTATTGGACAAATAAACAAGCAAGAGTGGTAGTAATAAATGTTCTATAACCCAGCACACAGGTACAAATTTACAGAAACGCAGCAAGTTAAAAATTGCTTACAGCAGGAACAAATCACTAAACTTAATCAATGGTCTATAATATGACTCACCGGTTCAGCTAGCTCGGTTTAATGACTCGGCTCCACGGTTCAGCTTAACGGTTCAGCTCTACGGTTCGGCTCGCAGTTCACCTCGAAACGGTTTGGCTCGGTTCGGCTTAAAGGGTCAAACCGTGAGCCAAACCGAACCGAGTGGTTTAGCAATTTTCCAAACCGAGCTGAACCGCATAAGTTTAAAAACCGAGCTAAACCGCACGGTTTGGATCGGCTCGGTTCCGAACCGCCGTTTGAGCCAAACCATTTCCACCCTTATTAGTTGCTTTATTCCTTAAATGGCAAAAGATGAATAGTGTTTTGGACACTTTTGTTCTCATAAAGTTCATATATAGATCTCCCATGAGAACAAGGGGATCCGTCTCATGTATGAGACGGGTCGACCCATGACCCATGGGGCATGACCCGCCACGTGGCAGCCTCCCAGAGGTCAAAAAAAAAAAATTTTTGGTTTTTTTTTGAGTTTTTATATTATTTTTTCGGCTTTTCAGCCGTTCACCAAAAGTAATAGTTACCATAACTTAATGTAATGACTGTATACATATAAAGTAACATTGTTCATAAGTAAACGTAACACCTGTTTTACAAAAACAAAATCTCGTTTTACCCATTTTTTCAAATGTAATACTAACTATAATTACATGTAACCCAAACAATATCTAAATGTAATTATCATTTATACTGAAATGTAATAATGCTTTTGCAAAAATGTAAAATATTGTGTATTTTGATTTAATTTTTTGAAAGAAAGTAACATTTGAAAAGTAACAACTCATATATGAATGTAATTGTTTGTACAAGTAAATGTAACACTTTAATAAAAGAAATTATAACATATTTCTATAGATAATGTAATACTTTTACATGTAACACTAATCAAATGTTTTTAGCTCTAAAAATGTAAATGGTTGAATTATTACTTTTTCTATACATATGTGTTACAATTATGTATAAACATTATTACATATAAGTAACACGTTCGTTACATTTTAGTTGTAATAAGTATTACTTTTGGCAAACGAAGAAAACATAGAAAAAAACACTGTTACTTTTCTGTATATATGTATTTTATATATACAAACTGTTACTTTATATGAATACAGTCATTACATTAATTTATAGTAACTATTACTTTTGACAAACCAAAAAAAAAAAAACAAAAAAAAAACAATATAAAAATTTTTAAAAAATGAAAATTGGGCCTATGAGAGGCTGCCACGTGGCAGGTTCGACCCACTGGGTCCTGGAGCCGGTTCAGTGGGTCGGCCGGGCGGGCGGGTCAAAAATCGACCCGTCTCATGGATGAGACGGGTAGTGCATTCCGCACAAGAGTTTTTGTCTATAACAAAAAGCCCATCACTTACCCATCTACCTTTCACCCACTTGCTTTATGAATGGACAAGTATATCCTCCAGCCACTACTATTCTTGACTCAAGTTTGCCTTGATTTCTTAATAAGCGTGCAAAATCAAACTAAAAACCTTAAACCGGGAAGGATGGAGTATAATAGTTACTATACAAGTTAACTATTACTATTAATAGTATTAGTTAACTATAATAGTTACTCCCTCTGTCCCGCTTTAAGGTTCTTACTTTCTTTTTTGGTTTGTCCCAATTTAAGGCTCTTACTTTACTTTATTACCTAAAATGGACAATGGGACCCACTTGTCATTCTCACAACAAGAACTCCTTACCCACTTTCTCTTTCCTACATTACTTTTCACACTCACAACATTTATTTTTTCTTAATCTCCGTGCAAAGTCAAACTAAGAACTTTAAATTGGGACGGAGGGAGTACTATACAAGTTAACTATTACTATTGTTATAATTAGTTAACTATAATAGTTACTATATTAGTTAATTATTACTATTAATAGTATTCGTTAACAATAATAGTTACAATATTAGTTAACTATTATTATTAATGTTATTAATTAACAATAATAGTTACTATATAATTTAACTATTACTATTAATAGTATTAGTTAAGTATAATAGTTACTCTATAAGTTGATTATTACTATTAATATTATTAGTTAATCATGACCGTTACAATATATGTTAATTTTTACTATTAATAGTATTAGTTAATCATAATAGTTACTATATTAGGTTATCATTGTTATTAATAGAATTAGTTACTTATAATAGTTATTATAGATATTAATAAGTACTATTAATAGTATTAGTTAATTATGATAGTTATAATATAGATTAATTATTACTATTAATAGTATTAGTTAAGATGATGGTTACTATTTTAGTTAACTATAATTAGAAAATTATTTTTTATATACAATATATTTATATTACAAAAAAAATGTTATGCTACTTTATTGAATAAAAATATAAAAAGAGCAAAATAATAATAAAAAAACAATAAAAAATTAGTTTCCCATGCAGAGCACGTGTTAGAGCACGGGTTACCCACTAGTTTATTCTTACAAACTTATTTACCAAAATAACAATAGCTAAACTTAGTACCACAATGACACTTTTGCAAAACCGGAATTTGGAGTTCCGGAATCTAAGTTAAAACCGGAAGCTCCAATTCCGGTTTCATAAGTAATTTTATTTATTTTTTTGTTAAAATAAAAAAATTGCATTTTAGGTATCCTATTAATAAGTCACACTTTCTTAAAATGACAAAATTTATTCTAAGTCATATTATTAGCACATTATAATTCTATTCTGAATATTATTGTATATACATTGTATAATTTTAGGGCTCCCGTTGTTGTTTGGATTGACATGGACTAGGTTAAAGTCCCAAAGAACAACCTTACTACTCTCTTTAAGCTAGTCAGCAATGCTGTGGTGAAGGAACTCCATTTAAGTAAACCAAATTTTGGAGTTTGTTATGACGGTAATACATCTGGTTTACTAGGTAGTCAGATAAAGAGGTGGACAAGAGTCCATGGAGCTGAATTTAGAAACTGTGCGCCATTTGCGAAAGGAACAATATTGAAGACGATGCTGGTAGACATGGCTGTGAGGGCGATGAAGGTTTATAAACCGGAGAACAACAACCCCGTTTTTATTGCTCTAACTAGGGGTGTTCACGGTCCGGTCCGGTCCGATTTTTGACAAAAAATTATAGAACCAGGACCGGACCAATTTTACGGTTCTGGAAAAAAATAGAACCAAAACCAGACCAGTACATTCAAGAACCGATTACATTGGTCCGGTTCCGGTCCGGTTCAACTAAAATCTTAAATATTTTTTTCCCTAAAATATAACTAATATTTGGAGAAAAAAGTGCACCATGTTGTCATTTTCTTAGCCCTCCCTTGTTTAAGTTTCAATTTTACATGGAAATCAATTAAGACACTGAAAGCTTAAGATTGCTACTACATTTGGTGCACTACTTGACTGGACTACAATGCTTGTAGCCTTGTACGTACTATAACTAGTTGACTACCATGTACTGTATTCTTAAAGAAACAACGACCATGTATTGTACCATGTTTGTATATATTGTTTATTGTGTGCTTGGTTAACGTAGTTATATATATATATATATATATATATATTGGTGCACTACTTGACTGGACTACAATGCTTGTAGCCTTGTACGTACTATAACTAGTTGACTACCATGTACTGTATTCTTAAAGAAACAACAACCATGTATTGTACCATGTTTGTATATATTGTTTATTGTGTGCTTGGTTAACGTAGTTATATATATATATATATATATATATATTGTAACATATTTTATATATAATATAATAATAATATGTGGATATAATTATTGGTCCGGTCCGGTCCAGAACCGTGTTTAACTTACTCAAAACCAGGACCGGACCAGTTTATCGGTTCTACTTAAATATGGAACCAAGACCAGACCAACACTATTAATTCGGTCTGGTTTTCATTGGTCCGGTCCGGTTCCATTGGTTCGGTCCGGTTCCAACTTTTTGTGAACAGCCCTAGCTCTAACGTTCAACGATAACTTTTACTATCTGTTCGGGCAACTGTTTAAGAGACGGTTCCGGGTTTATGTTAGTGTTCCTTGGAGCGGAGGGATGGTCGGGAACAAACTATATGATTATGAATGGGCATTTGAAGAATATGTAGAAGCAAATTAGTAGAGTTTATTTTTTTAGTCATCTATCTGGGTTATTTAGGTTTGAACAATTAGTTATTGATTTTTTTTTAATTTTTGGCTATTAAAAGTTTTGTTACTCTGCAGACAACTATCGTAATTTATTTTTTTAGAGTAGAAAAACGTGTGTATAGCAGCTGAGATACTTTTTAAATTAAATATGTTGATGATTTTTTCAAAAGTTGATGCTAGGTTGACAACTATCATTCAAGACAAAAAAATACATTATATCAATCATCAAATTTAAAAATAATAATA
The DNA here is from genome assembly GCA_026119855.1 of Campanula takesimana. Classification (NCBI taxonomy): domain Eukaryota; kingdom Viridiplantae; phylum Streptophyta; class Magnoliopsida; order Asterales; family Campanulaceae; genus Campanula; species Campanula takesimana. The sequence goes on from JAOWBW010001171.1 coordinate 38,625, forward strand.
ATAATAATAATAATAATAATAATAAATTACGATAGTTGTCTGTAGAGTAACAAAACTTTTAATAGCCAAAAATTAAAAAAAAAATCAATAACTAATTGTTCAAACCCAAATAACCAGATAGATGACTAAAAAAAATAAACTCTACTAATTTGCTTCTACATCTTCTTCAAATGCCCATTCATAATCATATAGTTTGTTCCCGACCATCCGGGTTGTTATTCTCCGGTTTATAAACCTTCATCGCCCTCACAACCAAGTCTACCAGCATCGTCTTCAATATTGTTCCTTTCGCAAATGGCGCACAGTTTCTAAATTCAGCTCCATGGACTCTTGTCCAACTCTTTATCTGACTACCTAGTAAACCAGATGTATTACCGTCATAACAAACTACAAAATTTGGTTTACTTAAATGGAGTTCCTCCACCACAGCATTGCTGACTTGCTTAAAGAGAGTAGTAAGGTTGTTCTTTGGGACTTTAACCGAGTCCATGTCAATCCAAACAACAACGGGAAGCCCTAAAATTATACAATGTATATACAATAATATTCAGAATAGATTTATAATGTGCTAATAATATGACTTAGAATAAAATTTTGTCATTTTAAGAAAGTGTGACTTATTAATAGGATACCTAAAATGGCAATTTTTTCATTTTAACAAAAAAATAAATAAAATTACTTACGAAACCGGAATTGGAGCTTCCGGTTTTAACTTTGATTCCGAAACTCCAAATTCCGGTTTTGCAAAAGTGTCATTGTGGTACTAAGTTTAGCCATTGTTATTTTGGTAAATAAGTTTGTAAGAATAAACTAGTGGGTAACCCGTGCTCTACACGTGCTCTGCACGTGCTTTACACGGGAAACTAGTTTTCTATTATTTTTTTATTATTATTTTGTTCTTTTTATATTTTTATTCAATAAAGTAGCATAACATTTTTTTTGTAATATAATATATTTTATATAAAAAATAATTTTCTAATTATAGTTAACTAAAATAGTAACCATTATCTTAACTAATACTATTAATAGTAATAATTAATATATATTATAACTATCATAATTAACTAATACTATTAACAGTACTTATTAATATCTATAATAACTATTATAATTAACTAATTCTATTAATAACAATGATAACCTAGTATAGTAACTATTATGATTAACTAATACTATTAATAGTAAAAATTAACATATATTGTAACTGTCATGATTAACTAATAATATTAATAGTAATAATTAACTTATAGAGTAACTATTATACTTAACTAATACTATTAATAGTAATAGTTAAATTATATAGTAACTATTATTGTTAATTGATCACATTAATAATAATAGTTAACTAATATAATAACTATTATTGTTAACGAATACTATTAATAGTAATAGTTAACTAATATAGTAACTATTATAGTAACTAATACTAACAATAGTAATAGTTAACTTGTATAGTACTCCATCCGTCCCAATTTAAAGTTCTTGGTTTGATTTTTCACAATACTAGTCTAGAAGCTTTAAGGTTTACTCGCATTCACCTATACCTATTCTTATATCTATTGGAGTTTTGCTTTGTTTTTTCTTATTATTACTATACATGTTTGCAGGAGTGTGAAGAGCAAGAAGGTGAATCGGAATCGTCAACGAGAGCCATGAGCATGTAACATTACTAGTAGGGAAATTATTTTAACATGTGTGAAATGTCCCCTTGTTTTAATTGTATTGTGAAAAATCTCATGCATAAAAGTTGATGTAATTATCCCTTGTAGAACAGGCATAGAGCTTCTGATTAGCAAAATAAGGAAGAAAAAAGAGAAGTTAAAGGATAGAAAGATGAATGTAACATTCTCAAAGTACATTGTATAAATCATCCTTTAGACAAGGGAAATTTGTACATTTTAATTTATTTAGTCAAAGCAAGTCTTCATGCTCTTGTATTTTAATCTTTATTCACATTGTTGTGGTTAGACTATTTATAAAAACAATTTAATTAATTTCATACCAAAATTCTCAAAAGGCCAAAATACGTTTACCCCCCCCCAATGTATACACCGAATCCCACTTTGCACCCCGGCGCGAATTTTGTCCCAAAGTCATACCCAATGTTTAAATAATCCCACTTTGCACCCCAGCTCCTAACGAAAGTTAGAAATTTAACAGAATATTTAACGAATGGACTAGTTTGTAATGATTATTACTTTTTAAGGGTCAAAAATCAAAGTTTTAAATATAAAGTACTAAAAATTTATTTCTTTTTTCCAAATAATTAAAATTATCTTAAATTTGCTATAATTAATATTTCTTGAAAATAATACTAATTTTTAAGCAAAAATATTTTTTAAAAAGCAATATATTTTTTTAAATAAAAATTTAGTACGCTTTTTTTATTTTCTTAATAAAATTATTTAAAAAATTAATATTTTTTTTATTTTTCAAAAATATAAAATAAAACTTTTAAATCGTAATATTTTAAAGATTTTTTTGTTTTAAAAAATAAAACATTATAATCCCTCTGTCCCTAAATGACTGTCTATTTTCAAGAAATCTTCGTCCAAAATGAGTGTCTTTTTTATCATAACTTTGTCCCTAAATATTTAAAAAAAAAAAAAAAAATCACCGGTCTCTTTATACGTGCAAAGCTAAATGTTTGGAAAAAAAGCGTACTAAATTTTTATTTAAAAAAATATATATTATTTTTTAAAAAATATTTTTGCTTAAAAATTAGTATTATTTTCAAGAAGTATTAATTATAGCAAATTTAAGATAATGTTAATTATTTGGAAAAATAAATAAATTTTTAGCACTTTATATTTAAAACTTTTCATTTTGACCCTTAAAAGTAATAATCATTACAAACTAGTCCATTCGTTAAATATTCTGTTAAATTTCTAACTTTCGTTAGGAGCTGGGGTGCAAAGTGGGATTATTTAAACATTGGGTATGACTTTGGGACAAAATTCGCGCCGGGGTGCAAAGTGGGATTCGGTTTATACTTTGGGGGGGTAAACGTATTTTGGCCTTCTCAAAATGATAGTCTCAACTTTAAAATCAAGGATTCAAAATTACTGAATTTCCAAAACTTTCAAGGTAACTTTAAAATGTTTGAAAAGTCAAATGAAACTATCAATTTTAGATGGAGGGAGTAGTACTAAAAAGTCAACACCTCAGTTCATTGGTTGAATTTATATAAAAAGTGATACCTATGAATGTCAATTCAATAAAAGGTTTGCTTCAGCAAATAAATTTAAACCCTAACTAAAACAACCTACAATGATGTAATTTAACATCATCGGTTAATTTATCAAAAATTACAACAATCTACTTTCTCTAGATCAGCTTATGCAGTTAAGGAAGCTGCGTAAAGATGAAGACGCCTTCTTTCAATGAACTTCTGACGAAATTGCTCAAACTTTCCTTCCTGGATTGCTTCTCTAATCGACCGAAAGAAGGCCAGATAGTGATGCGTATTGTGTCTGGTAAAGTAGAGAAAAGATGAGCTTAGATGTATACTCCCTCCGTCCTCGTTTGACTTTTTATGGTCAACACAAGTGAACTTTAACTAAATACCAATGTCAATCTAATCATCCGAATAAAATTCTAACGATTGGTATTGATAAATCACTTATGATTATCCATTATAATTTTTAGAATTTCACAGGATGATTAGATGACATTAATATTTGGTCAAAGATCCCTTGCGTTGACCATAAAAAGTCAAATGAGAATATCTTTCCTTGGGGGGGGGGGGATTATATCAGAGCAAAAGAAAAAAGAATAAACCACAGCAAAGAAGTTTGTACATTTCCAGAAGAATCTGGGCCAACATTTCGTGGACATTGAGGAGGTGATTAATATACGCTTTGGTATGATTCTGGCATGTGTAGCAGCTGCAACTGTCAACAATCCGGGAAGTGTCTTTCCTGTTCCAACAAAAAGTCAAACAAAAAGAAAAACATGAATGTCAAAAGAAGGTAGCAGTTATCTAAACCCCTAAAGATTACTGTGGCCTTCAATGTCTACAACAGTCCAACTATAAACTGAGGGTTCTGAGAAACATCCTGAAAAATGAGGGTTCAGAATCAGGAAAGTTATAACAGTCCAACAATAAAATTGGAAAGTTTTAAGATGTTTAATATTGATAGTGGAGTGGGTGTTGTGAGTATGAAAAGTATGGTAGGAATTGTGAGTGGGAAAGTTTGTGAGTATGATAGGTGGTCCCCACTGAATAAGGAACAATACTCCCTCCGTCTTGGAAATATAGTCAATTTGACTTTCTTATGGTTATCAAGTGAGCTTTGACCAAACATTAATGTCAATGTAATTATTTCCAATATGTTCTAAAAATTGTTATTGATAAGTTATTTAATGATTTATCAATTACAATTTTTAGAACTTCACTAGGATGATTAGACTGACATTAATATTTGGTCAAAATTCATATAAATTGACTATAAAAGTCAAATGAGACTATCTTTTCGGGACGGAGGGAGTAAGAAGTTCCTATTTTTGGAGTGTGAACCTTTAAAAGGGACACCCAAAAGGGCAAAGTGTGGACCTTCAAAAGAGACGGAGGGAGTATACCATATGATCTTCACGAAAGTCTATAACAGCCTGACTATAAATTTGGAAAGTTAACAACCACCAACCAGTCTTGACACTAAAGTCAAATGTTGAACAAAGTAAGAGCAGCAATCCTTTGCCCAGATCAGAAAAAGTGCAACTTAAAGATAACTTCCCATAAGTTTGAACTTTTGATGCCTATGAAGCTTACCTTACATCATCAAAGGTTCTCGAATGACTTCTAGGGAATAGGAGATGAAATGCGTACCTATAAATTGTTGCTTTCAGATTTATCTTTGTGTGATCACTCCCAGCAATGCTCATGTCAGAATCAGGAACACGGTCCTTCATTGTATCTAGTGGAAAAGTAAGCGCGAAACCTCCAAGGGTAAGATGGTAAATGTACCTGTGACGCCATCAAAATGTCTCAAGTTTATAAAAGAAAAGCTAAACCAAACAGGAGGAAAGTAGCAGCACATAGAGCTATGCTACTTACGAGGAGTCAAATAGATCAATGCCTGCAGCAACGCCCTGCAGTACCTCTTCTGTGAAGACGGAAGACATATATATATCAATATCAATAACAGAAAACATACCAAGTATATGCATCCAACATAGCATATGCCATGGTAGATATTGGATTATCCCAATATATATCGGCCATGCAACGTAATTTCCCAAATGGCTTTTTCTGAAAACAATAAATTCCCAAAATTATACTTTTTCTCCGAATTCACTAGTGGCAGTAGTAAATTTATCAAGGATCGAACCTTAGTTAATTTGTTATGGATAGTACTAATGAACTTCCAATATATACTTATTACCTAGACCCTAATAACTTCTACCTGAATTTGTATTTACTAATAATGAATTCAAGTAGGATCATTGGCAAATTTGCTACTACTAGTAAAAAGTTTTAACAAAAAGTATTTTGTGAGAGATTTTTGATAAAGGGCGTTTAAAGAGGGTTTAGATAGCTGGTACATTTTAGGAAATTATTCTAGATACAAACTGATTCATGTAAAAACAGTTTGAAAGCTCCAGCTGTAAGCATGGAGAGAGTTCCTAATCAAGAATCAACCAAAGACAAACAAAACCTACTAACGGTCCTTATCCAAACACTGAAGTAATACAAGAATGCAGAAATGATGTTTGTCTGTATAGCAGGGGAAAAAAATAAGCACATAAAACTACTTTTCATGAGTATGATGTTATCAGTTCAATATGTGGATATCGAAAATGTACGGAGAAATGAGCTTAAACCTGATACCTGGAAGTCCGAGACCATAAATGTAGCGAGGTTTTTCCTCAGGTAGACTATCCTGAGATTATGAATAGTTAAACCAATCATGAAACCTGCAGAGTTTACTGATCCAGAAAAAAGAAAAGACCAGCGAAAGTGATACAATGATAATGACTTTCAAGCAAACTAAACAAGAGGGGCTGATGGGTCAGATCATTATTGCGAGGGAGCAGATGGAAATATAAGACGGCCTGTTGATCGAATCATTTCATTAAATTAAGGTGAACTAGTTATTCAGATAGTCTAAAAATCATGTCCAGCGCCCTCTGTATGCAAATGGGTCAACGTAACGGATATTGATAGGAAACCAGAGTATTCAAAGAATATCAAGCCAACTAATAAACAAGATCTAATCACTTGAATGATTGATTGCTTTTGAGAATAAGAAGACATTAAAGAAGAGAAAATTTAGCAGATGATGGAAAAAAGAAAGTATAGGAACCAAAAAAAAAAAATCACCAACCCACTAAAGCTTGGAGATGCCCACCCCTTGCAAGGCACTCAGCAGAAACCAAAGGAAAAGGATAGGTAAAAATTCTGTTGCGTAAACCAATTCTGGGGCAATATAAATACAGATCTGTTTAATTGACTGATATGCCTGAAAGAATTTGCAGGGAAAAAAAAAGGATAAGCAAGAGAGAGAGAGAGAGAGAGAGATGCCACACTAAGCTTTTGAAAGGTTGAACACTACTCTATTTATTTTTTTAATCCATTTTAGTTTACTCGCTATAAAAGTTGTCGACAGAAGTAATAAAACTGTAGCATTCATATGAAGAGATAAATACATGATATACCATGACAGTGTTGAGGAGAGCAGATCGCTCATCTATGCTCTCTCCAAGCCCAAACCCTCCTAAATAATAGCCTGCAAGTACAGTATATTCAATTCAAACAATAGCTATGTGGCAATACAAACACACTAATACGCAAGGTCTTTTGCATAAAAGCTATAGGTAAGAATACCAATCCCATTGATGATTATCAGATACGAGTATAACAAAGGCTATGTACAAGAACACATAAGAGATACTGACCTAGTGTTTGTTTGTTAATATCCTATATAGGTATCATCTTATCGCATCAACTGTTGCAACATTTTCCCTGTTGATTTCAGCAAGCATATATATCATTTACCCTCCTAGAGATGAGAGCATATGACGTAGGCATTATCTTTAGATTTAGTATGATCAACGTATTATTCATCCGCTAACTCTCTCTCTCTCTCTTCCACATATAAATATAAATATCCATATATTATATATATATATATATATATATATATATAGGGTCGTGCTCCTGTGAGAACCTAAATATCGTGAGAACTTGGATACATTAGGTTTTTACCTAATGTATCCAATGGTTCACTTGGATACATTGGATACATTACTTGGATACATTAGGTAAAAACTAATGTATCCAATGGTTCACTTGGATACATTACTTGGATACATTAGGTTCTTACCTAATGTATCAAAGTTCTCACGGTTCTCACGATATTTAGGTTCTCATTTGAGCACCTACCTATATATATATATATATATATATATATATATATATATATAGGTGCTCAAATGAGAACCTAAATATCGTGAGAACCGTGAGAACTTAATGTATCCAATGATGTATCCAAGTGCACATTGGATACATTAGTTTTTACCTAATTTATCCAAGTAATGTATCCAATGATGTATCCAAGTCAAGTAATGTATCCAATGATGTATCCAAGTGAACCATTGGATACATTAGTTTTTTACCTAATGTATCCAAGTTCTCACGGTTCTCACGATATTTAGGTTCTCACAGAAGCACGACCCTATATATATATATATATATATATATATATATATATATATATATATATATATATATATATATATATATATATATATATATATATATATATCCTGCTAAGGTTGAATGCAAATATTTCCTAATAGTATGAATTCAAATGATTTGAGGTGTCAATTTAGATAGATGGTCAATTTTAAACCCAATTTCTTAATTTGCATGTTTGGTGAATTGTAACTTCTATTGGGACAGAGGGAGTTCTATGATTTATTGCCTGAAACTGACTAGGTCGAGTATTTACATTTGAATTTATGGTTCAGAAAAGGGGACATGATGAGCTGTTCAAGACACATTGCAGATGACAGATTCTGCTTGATCAAAGAAGGCATTGCCAGTCAGAATCTACAAATGATTTGTGAGCATCATATGTTATACCTACAATTTTTCTGAGCAAAGAGAAGTCGATCTGATGAGTAGGTGAGTTATAAACAGAAGAAGACATGGTAAAAAGACAGTGCAAAAGAAAACAATTTGCTCGGAAGCACAAGTAATCTCTGAAAAGTTCCATTGTGCACTTGTTTAGTACCAACTGATATTGGACTTCATTTAATTGTGGTTGAACACCTGGAAATCTGGGTCAAGCACTTTAGTTCACTTCCCTGGTCACCATTTAATTATTTTTATTTTATAGTCAAAACCCACAAAAGCAAAAGATTAAAGCTGGTTCAGAGAGTCATCCTTGTACCTGATACATTTTTTGCCGCTACCTCTTGAGCACAACGTTTGCGCTCTTCAATATTACAACCTCCAACAATAGATCCAAAAACAGCTCCACCTGTCTACACAGAAAATGAACACAAATGGAAACCAATTAAAAAAATCAACTTGTAACTTATTCATGGTGAAAAAGGAGTTACTATCAGCTACGATAATGGTAACAGAAATCAACAGTAACATAGATGGTACGTCTTAGACAGTAGACCCAATTTCCACCAAAACTTTTCTCTGCGCTCTTTTACATATCAGAGCCTAAGCTTGTTCCATGTCATGTCAAAACCTTTTACAAGTCATAAATTTAGTCATTAACAGAAAGGACCATTTACCAACAGATAGTCATATCTATTAATACTCCCTCTGTCCCAGAATGATAGTCCCCCTATTTTCATGGGTTTTACGAAGGGACTTTGAGTAATAATTAAGGCAACTTTTAATTATTCTAATGAAATTTTTGAAATTGTTCTTGATACACCATTATAAATACTATTAATATCAATTTTTAGATTCACATTAACATAATTATAAGTAGCATTTATAACTGCTCAAAGTTCCCTAGTAGTAACAATGAAAAAAGGTGGACTATCTTTCTGGGACGGAGGGAGTAATATTTACAACCTCCTTAATGAACTTCTAGAAAGAATAATAAGAAAACAAAAAAATGGTAATCAGTATCTCTAAAGTAGTTTAGGAAAGCTGTTGTGCTGCTTGACAAGTGTGTGCCTTTGCCAACAGCTGTAGGGCCAAAATTGGCTTAGTACACAGCAAAAAAGATAATAAACTTATAAGCAATTACCATACTATCAAGCACTTAAACAGGCTCCTACTAGAGCTCATACAGACTATGAATCTGCTTCTTTACTTCATTACACTTCTCGTTGACCTTTTTTATGGACAGGATCATGTAATATAATCTACGAAATAAGGAATAATGTAGTCGCAAGTGATAGTAACAGGAATGCATCAAAAGGATTTACTGCTCAAGTAGATAGCAATCCGGTGACGATGAAGATAGGTTCCAAGAAGAATCGAAGAACTTCTTAGAAAACAAAAGAACAGTAGAATGTTAACATGTGGAAGACCTTTCAAGGGGAAAAGAGGATCTGATATAGCCATTGTACGGCAAACGCGTGCAAAACTAAGTGCTAGAATGAGAAAAGAGAGGGAGAGGCCCACCCTCGCAAGTGCATGATACAGATTAAGCTCATCAGCTAAGTCTCAGTTTCAACAATCATGATCATGTCTGAATGATTACGCCTTTACTTTTAGTCAGTGGATGCACCTATCGTACTAGAACCAGGTTACAGCAACCAAATATGGAATCACAGAGCCTCTAGTAATGATAGGTAAGACAGAATTATAAAAATAAACCACAAGTCTAGCAATGTAACTTTTCCTTAATCCACAAAGACTTTTCCTCTTGCATAAGAGCAATAGGCTTTTCCTTGGGGAGTAAACTGCATTTTTGCCATCCGTACTATCCAGATTTTTCAATTTAACCTTCGTACTATTGAAACAACCAAACTTACATGCGTACTATTAATAAATTAGTAGAATTAACCAAAATTCCTAACGTCGTTCAAAATTTAACGTGCTATCCTAGTAAGCATCTAGTTGACTAAGTCCACGCCAACGTGTTGCTGACTTGGCAAAAACTATTCTCTCTCTCTCTCTCTCTCTCTCTCTCTCTCTCTCTCTCTCTCTCTCTCTCTCTCAATTCCATGCCGATGATCCCCTTCATCTTCAAACATGCCCCCCAACCCCACTTCTCTCTCAGTCCCTCCATCTCTTACCCCTTCACCCTTACCAATAACAACAACAAAAATTGGGTATTTGGTTAGGGTTTGAAAACCCCCAAATCAATTTTCAACAGAAATTCATAGTATTAGCTATGTTTGCTTAGGCGGATCCAAAGAGTGATTGGATGGAACTTAGAGTTTCGATGGTGGGTGTGGTTTGCGAGTGAAAGGGTACAGTGGGTGAGGCGTAAGGAGAGAACGATGGTGGGTGTGGCTTGGGAACCATGGAGATGAGTATGGAGAGAGTGGATTTTGGGATTGATTTGAGGAAAGGGCTTGAATATGTGAAGATGAAAGTTGATTTTGTTATTGTGATTAATTAGTTTGCTTTGATAATTCTTTATTTTTTTTTTGGAAAATGAATTTTTGAAGTTAGGTTTGTTTTTTTAATGATTATGGTAGTGATGGTGGTGGCTTTGGTGATGGTGGTGGTGGCGGCTATGGTGACGCTGGTGGTTTTAGTGGTGTTAATGGTGTTGAAGGTGATGGTGCATAGATATTAGTATTACAATGTGCCCCCTGGTTAATTGGTCAATTGATTTCTTTTACTTTTAATGAATTTTGTTAGAATTTTAACAAGTTTCGTTTACATTTTGTCCAATCACCAACATGTTAACATGGAGGGGCCAACTAGATGCTTACTATGACAGTCTCGTTAACTTTTTGACGGCCGTTAGCTAAATTGGTTAGTTTTGTCAATTAATCAATAGTACGCAGGTTACTTTTGTTGTTTCGGCAGTACGAGGGTTAAAGTGATATTCTGGCCATAGTACGGATGTCAGAAATGTGGTTTACTCTTTCCTTGGGCTTCTAAGGTTCATCAGAACTGAAATTGTAGCCAATTATTTGCTGCATCAATTCCCCTCAGCCAAAAAGAATCATAGGTAGGAGTGGGTCTTTGAATGCGGTCATAAGGAAAACTTAAAAAAAGACATGATAGCCCTTCTTGTGATTCAATAGTGGCAAATCCACACACCTTACCATATTGAGGGAGTAAATTATGTTGCATTCGCCATGGTTACCACCATGATCTCAAATGCATGTGTAGCCCAAAAGATGCCACAGGTTGCAAGCAACAAAGCAAATGGTCTTCTCCTAGTGTCAGACTGTCAGTAATCTATAAAACATATTTACTAGCTGGGAATGAGTTGAGCTTCAAAATTGTGCTTCTTTGCAGCGTCCTCACATATTGGACCAGTATCAGTCCCTTATGAATAAAACTTCTCCATCACAATATGCTCGTATTTAAGATACTAGACCCAGCGTATTAAAATTCTTCAAAATAGGGCTCGCTTACAAGTCTAAACAAAGACTTGATGCCACTTAATTTATTGCCATTTTCATTTCCAAGTGATCCAATCAACTTTCTCTTAGGCTCTTCATTTGTTGGCTACTTGTATTGTATCATCCATACTTACCTTTAGCATTGAATATTTCATGAGGATTAGCTTCATACAATTTTGAGGCGCAAATAATGGGTCATGCGAGAAAATCATAAATGATTATGTGTATAAATGCTTATGTGTGCATTAGCTTTTTCGTATATTAGTCAAAAAAAAAAAAAAAATCATCATCCGTTAGTATGGAGTATGAACAGCTGCACCTAAGACCCCCTAATACCAATAGTGATTGACAAACTAAATGGATCTTCAACTACGACTTGCCGTCTACCAAATTTAGTTATTAAAACATAGTTGCGGTGCAAAAGCATTTAGCATCTAAAATAGGGACTCCACAGCATGCAAGTAATAAAGTTCAGATGAACAAAAATTAAAACACAACAAATCACAAGCGAAATTACAAATGGAAGTACTTACTTTGTTTGCCGAACTGAGTGTAATGCAATCTTCAAGCCATTTCACAGTTCGATCAACTGAAATTTTGTTTCTCTTTTCTGTAACAGAGGCAGGTACCTCATCAGCTAAAGTGGCCCATAAGTTTGGCTTCATTGAAGAAATCATTTCCATGTATTGCTGAGGGTTTACCTGTTAATTATAATATTATATATTGGAACAGTAGAGAATCCAACCACAAAAGTGGTTGTTAGTAAACGAGAATGAACAAAATGTAAAAATGTTTGGAGGATTACCGGAAGACGGCCGCATGGAGTCTGGAATGATGCCCCAAGCTTGTTGGTGCTGCTGTAATCTGGAATACATACATTGTCGTCCCTTGGCACAGCTGCAAATGCATAATCATTCAAACCAAGCAGCTGGTGAACTCCTCCAATTTTCGCTATTGTCTTTGGGCTAGGACCCTCTAAGCTGCAAAATGAAATAGAACAATATGATTACTTTGCATCAGGAAGTACCAAAAGTTACAAGTAACATATCCCAAAAAGTACTTACTACTTCCACACTCCGTATGTAATTCTTTTTGGGTAATCCGTTTGAAATAATAAAACCTTTTTAAAACATGGAAAATTAACATATAATCCCTCCGTCCTAGCTCAATGTGCACACTTACCCCTTTGGGGTGTCATTGATAAGTCCCACTTCTTAAAATGAACATCTTTTATTACTATTATATCTAACCAACCCCACTTGTCACACTCACACACTTAGTGGAATTTGTGGGTCCAACTTGCCAACCATATACCATTATCATACCCACAAACTCTTTTTCACTCACAACACTTTTCAAAATATATACTCATTCCTTAATTGTTTTGCCGAACACTAACAGTAAGTAACTGTGCCCATTGAGCTGGGATATGCAGTTTGAAATCATTTATTTTGAGGTGTAACACAGAAAAGTTAATATATTTTCAATCAATTTCTTAATTAGAATGTTTATTCAAATGTTACTCTACTGAGAATTGGACAGTTGCTCAATTCTAGCTTCGCCATTGATGTAAGGTGTTCTAATACTACTCCCTATGTCCCTAAATGAGTGTCTATTTTGATCATAACTTTGTCCCTAAATGTTTTTTTTGGAAAAAAATTTCACCGGCCTCTTTATACTTGCAAAAACTAAATGTTTGTAAAAAGAATCGCAAGATTATATATGAATTTTGCCACCAAATTGTAAAAAAAGTTATGTCCCTTAAAATGAATTAGGACACTCATTTAGGGACAGAGGTAGTACTAAATAGCATACTCGTATTACCATGGGTCGGATCATCCATTGATGCAATTGATCAATCAAGAGAGACTTACAAGTGAAGAGGGCTGAATTGGAGGAGGTGCGAATCAGGAGAAGGGAGTGAAGAAAGGTGGTCTGGAGAGATGAAAACCGGCAGCCCTTTCCGGGTACTGATCATTAGCGCCGGTGTCTCTACTGAGAATTGACAGTTGCTCAATTCTAGAACGCCTCTCCTTGCCCGCCCCTTACTGCTCCATGCCTTCACCGCAAATTTCATTCTCTCTGCCGCCGTCTGCACAGACGATTTGCCCTGTTTCTGCCTACGAGAATTTGAACGCCACCCTTTTCCGCCGTTGCCCTCTTTTAACTCTTTTTCTTTACACTTTTCTTGGTTGCTCGCAAAATTTTTAGGGAGGTTTTGTAGTTTGACTAAACAAAGACAAACTTTGACCACTGAACCCTACTAAGGTTGCTAAAAATAGGAATTCCTCTAAGGCCCCTCTGTCTAACATCAAAGCTTAATGAATGAACAATATTTTTTCAATTTTTCTAAGGCCCTTTTGCGGAAGAAAATATATACTCCCTCCGTTCCAATCCAAGGAAGTTACAACATTTTGCCATTTAGGGTATTTCACAAAAGTTGCAACAATCCAAAAATAAAATCTTTTTATTACTTTTATAATCCTCCACTCATTCTCTCTCTTCCTCACAACAACTCATTATTTTCCACTCATTCTCTTTCCACCCCCACTAATTCTCTTTCTTCTTTCTCTACCTTTCATTCTTAATATAATATTACATCCTTAATTTCCAACTCCAAAGTAATTGTTTCAACTTTACTAGAACGGAGGGAGTAATGTATACCCAAACTACTCATTCACGCGCCATTTCAGCTCCCCTTTAATAGCCGACTATCATAATTAAAAAAAAAAAAAAAATGATAGCAACTCAAGGTAGCGCCCACTTTAATAAGCAACTATCAGAGTACAAAAAAAAATGGATCAACTCCCAACACGAAGAAACTCTAATAGTGGCTCCAAATTGGAACCGACTATTAGATGAAGGCAAAAAAAAAAATGGGTTAATGTTATCACCCTTCCAATCGAGTCATGACTGACTTTTTTCATCAGATCAGACCTTGGGGTAATTCATTTTCGCCAGTTAAGGCCTTTTTGACGAAATTCGTTAAAAACTCAGTTAAAAAGCATGTGCCGTGCACGTGACTAACTGAATTGGGTTGTTTGAAGTTGATGTTTCTTTTAAGAGGCTTTCTTAATGAAAATTCGAAATTTAATATGGCTTAAAATAAAAATAATTAATAAAATAGTAAATAAAAGGGTTTTTTTAAGTTATTTTCAAAATATTAATAAAAAAAATTAAATAAGAATTTTATTTTATAAACAAATGGTAGGCTAAATCGCACACCTACAAATTAAACCTGAACTAGGTTCTAAAAATATGTAGTTAGGGACAAGTCCAGAATCGATCCACGAAGAACGGTTATTTATTTATGAACAGTCACTTGACCAGATTGGGGGAAAATTATAATTATTAAATCCTAAGAACATAAATTAAACTAAATATGAGCAAAAACAATAATTAAAAAAAAACACTTTAGATTTGATTCTGTCCCCACCTAATTATTCAATTATCATTGATATCTCTTTTCACTTTTCACCCTATTCACTTGATCACGAGATTTATTTCAATCCCTGTTTCTTCTTTCAGATTAGTTACTAGCAGTGGCACACTCACTAGAAACCCTAATTAATGAATTAATCTAACTGGCACAGTCTAGATCGCAAAATTAATTGATTCAAGATTTAAGAAACTAAGATCAAGAACACTTTCTATTTATTAAAATAGATAATTGCTTAATTTTACCCTAATCACAATTTACCATGGCACATGCATAAATCATGAAATTGCTACAGTGAAAACTCTAATTCTGACACAGAACAGAGAATTCTAGCAAAGATCCAATCACAAAGATAAATAAATTGATCAGGTTTATAAACCTTAGTAACGGATCTAGAATTAAGAACAAGCAAAATTATGAATAGGACAAAAAGATTGAAAAGAAAATACCTCAAATCGATAAAAAAGGGTTCAAGAAATCAAACCCAAAGCTTGGATTTTAGTTCCTCATCCAAAGCTTTGAATCTCCATGGAAGAAAAATAAAAACCCTAGATCTAAATTTTATGTATGAAGTCTCCTCCCAAAAACAATACAAAAACCTATTTTAAATAGCTATATAAAGTCCTAACTTGATAAGGAAATAAAAATAATAAAGGAAAATAGGAAAATAAATCAAAAATCTGGCCAGAACTCGACCTCACGCGCCCTCACGCGCACGTCTGCACCAGCTCCGCCGAAAACGCGCCTGGCAGGTGCGTTTCTTCTCCAACCTTCACGACTCGTGCGAGTCCGCCCGACTCGTGCCGGGTCCTCTCCACTCGTGCTCACGGATGGAGCATACGTGCTGTACTTTGGGCCAAAACATGGGCCGGCTGGTGTTGGGCTTGGCTTCCTCCCTGCATTGCTTGGTGAGAGTTGGGCTGCTTCCTTCTTCTCCAATTTAAATATTGATCCACTACTCTTTACTAATTTGCAATTGGGCTTTTAAATTTAAATTTCATTTTGAAATTTCTTTTGAAAAATAAATTATCTAATTTGGGTAAAAATATAAAAATACTAATATAACCCCCATATTACAATTAAACCCCAAAATTACATAATTGCCCAAAATTACATAAAAATCTAACTAAAATACATAAAATTCATATTTTAAGCTCGTAGAAACCTATGAATTAAAGGTATAAAATCCGTCTCATCAACAAAATAAATCAAATTTTACATTTACCAAAAAAAAATCTTCATCCAATAAATATGCAACATTTTATAATTTATAAATTTGCTCAACCAAACAAAAAAAAAAACAAAGGAAGAAGAAAAAGAAAAAAAAAATAGTCAACCCTTCTTCCCCAGTTTCCTCCCCCACCCAATATACATCATCACCCCATGTTCATCCCCCTCAAACAAAAAAAATTGCATCACCAGTAGCAATGGAGATCAACTCCTCTCAGCTTCTCCTTTCTCCGGCGCCCCATCTGCCCCGTTGGTGTCGCCGGCAACGCATCTCTGCTTCTCCTTTCTCTAGCGCCCCAAGTGCCCCGTCGCCGTCGCCGGCGGCTCCACGTCTTCTCTGACAAAGCTCCGTCTCCGGTGAAAATGCTCCCCCCAGATCTGTTCGGAAACTTCATCCAGAGTGCTCCAGATCCGCCTCTCTCTCTAGATCCTTCTTCGCTGAAATCAACACCGGTTAGAGCTTCTTCTCCGGCCAAACGTATCAAATCGGGCAAACTCCCTTCATCTCCGCCCGAGAAAGGAGAAGCAGTGACGCGTCCATTGCTACTGGTGATTCCATTTTTTTGTTTGAGGGGGATGAACATGGGGTGATGTGTATGGGGTGGGGGATGAAACTGGGGAAGAATGGTTGAATATTTTCTTTTTCTTCTTCATTATTATTTTTTTGTTTGGTTGAGCTAATTTATAAAAAAATACTACTAGTAATGCTTGATTTCCTATTTAATAATTTAATATATTTTTGTCAAAAATATTCTATTTTTATTAATTTTTATATTGTTAATATGATAAATAATAAAGATAGAATAAAAAACATTAAAATATGTGGGTGAAGAAAAAGTAAATATATTAATGTCTTATTTTATTTTTATTTTCTATTATAAATTATAAAATATTGTATATTTATTGGATTTTTTTTGGTAAATGTAAAATTTGTTTTTTTTTATAAAATAAAATTCTTATTTAATTTTATTTTATTTTTATTAATGTTTTAAAAATAACTTTAAAAACCCTTTTATTTACTATTTTAGTAATTATTTTAATTTTCAGCCCTTATAAGTTTGAAATTTTCACTAAGCCCCTTAAAAGAAACATCAACTTCAAACAACCCAATTCAGTTAGTCACGTGCATGGCACATGCTTTTTAACTGAGTTTTTAACGAATTCCGTTAAAAAGGCCCTAACTGGCGAAAATGAATTACCCCAAGGTCTGATCTGATTAAAAAAGACAGTCAGGGCTCGATTGGAAGGGTGGTAACATACTTCAGGGTCTAAATTGCAATTAACCCTAAAAAATAGCTTTAAAAATTATCTATCAATTTGTTTAAGAGAAGTAATTTTCAGTCAGATGTTTCATTTGAAGAAAAATTCAAAAGAAAAACTGAGAGATAATGTTTACCCATAGAGTTATGTCTAAGATTAAATTTTTACTCTGGGAATAAGTTTCAGACCAATTTTTACGCCATAATTAATTAGAAAAGGAGCAAAACCACTTACTAATGATCAAATTCATTGAAATTGTCATAGATTTTCAAAAGAAAAACAAATTCATATTTCTAGAGCTAAACAAATTGCAATATGTACATATAAAATAAGAAAAAAAAATGTATCATGATAAAATTCTATGGAGAGTTGAGTTGACCAGAGAAGGAGATCTTATTTTCACTTTACAGTTCCAAAGTGACGCCACCATCTTCTATATACTGTAAAGGAGACAAATATCATATCCTAGTACTGCAATAGAACTGTCAGCTAGATAGCCAGCGTAGCGTTGTTGGCGTGATTACAGCCTTTATATCGTTGCTCTCATCGACTCCGCCATTATGTAACTCTGCAATAAGGTATAAACATTTCAAAACCTAGTTTCATGTACCTTTGCTTCCAATTTGTCGAGGGGGAAGGTCGCCAGAAAAGACGAAGCATTGGAGGGGGCGCGTAGAATCGTCGTCGGATGGTTGTGAAAGTAGTGGTAATTGGTAGTCGTTGTGGGAGGTGGTGGTGATATATATGACAGGTGGTGGGGCAAAATTTGGTGTCGATAAAGGAGATGGTTGTGGCATCATTTAGCAGAGGGTGAGGCGGTAACTGAGGGGAATTTGTTGACATTTTATTTAATACAAGCAAAACAAAAAAAAAACATGACATTTATTAAATATGTACGCTCTTTAATTACTGGTTTCACATTTGTTAATTTTAATGCTTCCTCTGTCTCAGAGTATACGTTCACCTTTTTTTGTCTGTCTAAAAGTATATATCTAATTCTAAAAATAACAAAGAATCTTTACTATTTCTCCTTTTAATTCTCTCTTCAACTTTATATACTCGTTTCATTCCGTAAAGTTAGTTGCAATTTAATTTTATGACCAACTCAATCATTTTTTTACCGTAAATTTGTAAAAAGCTAGTTATCACATAAAAAAATATTAAGAACAATTTAACAAATTTTAAATTGTATTAAAATAAGTAGATTTTCATTAATTGAGTCAATAAGATGGATTGTGTTGATATTAAAGTGAGAGTAGCTTTGTGGGAAGGGTAAATATAAAAAGCCACAAAAAAAAGTGCCACAATATATGGCTTATAAAATGATGTGTCAAAATTCTATTGGTGTTTTTTTATTAAAGTGTGCCGGGTCCACAATCGATGCAACCAATAAAATATCGTCACCTCACTTTGTATCCATCATTTTGTGAATTTCTTTTGTGCCCCTAGCATTGCCCTTGTGGGAAATTAGTTTCTCTCTAAGTTACAGAAAGTTCATACTTTTTCTACTTACAAGCATTTGACGAACATTAAAAAAAAAGAAAAAAAAAAAAAAAAAACTTTTAGAGATAAACCAGTTTCCAATTCCATACTATCTTTGCGTTAAAGTGAGACGGTCGGAGGGAGTAAATGTATATTGTCCTTGTTAAACACAGATGACGGGAGCTAACGGGGTCCTGCTCTCTTCAATTGAATGCACCAACTTCCACACCTTCCGTCTCGTACTAGTATATCATAATCCGCTTAAAATAGGCATATTCTCTCTCTCCCTTTCTCTTTTTCTCTCTCATATCCGTTACACTAGTTGTTACAGTCCCAATATAAAAACTCTTTCCTCTTCTTCGATTTTGACGTCTTCTTCCCCTACAAATTCCCCCGATCGAGCTAATTCCACCCATGGATCTCTGGTCTGTGAACGTCAAGATGCCTTCTTCTCACTCTCACACCCCTTGCCTCCGTTGGAATTCGTTTTCCCAGAAATCAATTTCATACATTCACTTGAGAAATTTGACGATTCCGAATTGGAATCGGAATTCCTCCTCATCCTCTTCCTCCGTTGCGATTCGTCCGCTCCTCGTTAGAGCTATGGGAAAGAAAAATCCTAACAATTCTTCTTCTTCAGGTTTTTTTTTTTTTTTTCCACTCCTCCCTCGTTAATTTGCTGCATGTGACATTTTGAATTTGAGTTGCTGTTTTTTGGTTTTGGATTTCTGGGGGTTTATCTATAGTTTGATTTTAAGTTTATGTTCATTCGAGTTCGTTTCATTTAAAATTTGTTTGGGAAGATCACTGAGGGAGAAATTGTATCTGTGTGCGCAAGTTGAGCCTAAAAGTGTTTGATCTTGTCCCAAGGTTGAATTTTTAATACCTCTGTCGCAAATTGATAGTCCCGTTTGACTTTTCAAATATTTAAGGTTACATTGTAAGTTTTGGAAATTCAGTGATTTTGAAGCATTAATTTTGAAAATGGTACTAATTTTGTGGGACAAACAAAAAGGGAAAATAGGACGTTCATTTTGGGATGGAGGGAATATATTTTATTGAGCTTTAGTACGGTAGAAGTTTTTATTTCCTGGCTTAAATTGAGTAGTGAGGGCATATACTTTGTTGCACATAATGCCAAAATGTATTACTAATGGACAAAGATGTGGCAAAGAAAGATTTCCCTTTAGTTAATTTCCACTTGGTTTCATCAACATGCTCTCTGCGGTACTAGTTGCCCTTTAGTTAATTTTTACTTGGTTTCATCAACATTTGGTTATACTATGAAGCGTCAAGGAAGCGTGTAAGAACAACTGATACTCTTATCTTTATAATATGGGTACGGCATTTTCATGGAATTGGCAATATTTCTTCCTTGGCATCCATGAAAACCACAAGTGTTAGAGCAATAAACAAGACTTGATGAGAAAAGCAAGCAATCACAAGAACACAGATTTACGTGGTTCACCAACTTGGTTACGTCCACGGGGAGGGGAGAGAATATTATTATCAATCTGGAGAAACGTTTACAAGATCACACTAATCTATGCTAGAACGAATTTTGGTCACAAAATTCCTGACTGTGCTAATCCCTAGATCTAGAATTATTGATCTCTCTCTGAGCACTCTATTTTCTGAGGTATGAATTTGTGTTAGGATGACCCCTCTATTTATACTAATAGGGTCCTAACCCTGAAGACATAAGGAATAGCTTTTATTAATCCCTAAAGGATTAATAATTCATTCCTGATAAGGATTACAAAAGTCCTTGTCCCAAAAAGGACTAACTAATAATCCATAACTTTGAACCAATAAGGAGCACAAAAGTCCTTGTCCCAAAAGGACTAACTAATCCTTATTGTAATCCTGCTCCGTCTTGGAATTACAAAATTTTCATGTTGTATAATCCTCTAACTTGGCGTCCCAAATTCAAAGGCATTATCCCAACAACAAGTTTTGCTATAGGTGAAACGAGGCATCAATTCAATAAAAGATACTCGTTTGAGCATCCCTCCTCCTGGCAAGGTGGGTGATGTCTTGCCTAAAAGAAAGATAGGGGATGGTGGATCCTCCTCATGCTCTAAGACCTTGTATATTTTTAAAAACATCAAGGGGATACTGTGATCCTTTTGTTTTGAATTAATGATGAGCCAACATGCCAACTTCATGCATGCCACGAGAAGTCTTAGGCGATATCCTCTTGGCAGGATTCTAACTTTTCCGAAGTAAATTAATACTCCCTCTGTCCTGAAATGATCTTCCTACTTTTTTTGTTGTTACTATAAAGGTACTTTGAGCAATAATTTTAGGTTATTTTAATTATCCTAATGAACATTTGAAACTTGTTATCGATACACCGTTATAAATACTACTCCTAAGTCCTATCAATAACAATTTTCAAATGTTCAATAGGATATTTAAGTCAATGGGAAATTATGCTCAAAGTACATTCGTAGTAACAACATTAAGAGTAGGAAAGATCATTTCGGGAAAGAGGGAGTAGAAATTTAAAAAGGTAACGCTGCTTGATGATCAATGAATAGAGTTCTACTGTTTATGATTAGGATCTGTAATGCCAGCTGTTAGGATCAGGTCATTTCGAATATATTTTGTTTAACTGTAAGCCTGTAATTCTGAGATATTATGGCTGCTGAGGTTGGTGCGAATGATTGGATTGATAAATTCTTAGCTCTATATTCATACTCTGAGGTTCTTGTTGTACAAATAATAATAATAATAATAATAATAATAATAATAATAACAACATTAATAATAATAATGATTAATGTTTCTTATTATATGAGGGTAGTCCTCGCTAGATTAGGTACGTGGGTCGAGCTGGCTTTACACGGATCACAAAAGAGATATGGAGAGGAGGAGCGAGAATAGAGACCAACTAGGCTAAAAAGAGAACACGTATTGTGGGACAAGTCTGGCAAAATGCCACCCAATGACACAAATGAAACTTAGTTACTGTAGCTGATCACAATAAAAGAGGCGGGTATCTATAGGTGTCGGAGAGTGAACCCCACGTGCGGAGTCATGTGCGGTCCGTACTGCGAGGTGGCACTCTCCTATTGGCTCCTTTGTACGAATTTGCGAAAATGCGCTGCGTTATGGAGACCATCTCGTGATTCTCCTTTTTGAACCTAGCTAGGCCACGTGCCATCCTGCAGTTGGGTCACGTAGCTAACTTCACTATTCTAGCCTTCAATCGACGTGTACATCTCTTCTTTTGTTTTTATTATTATTTTTATTATCCTTTGGAGGACTGCTTATTCTCCAATAATGTACCTTTTCTTCCTTTTGTTATTATTCTTTATTTTATCAAAATAATAAAATGAAAATGTAACAGTTTCTTCAAGTTGGGCTTATATAAATCTTTGTTATGTGAAGGTCTCCATTCTTCAAGTTTGGCTTTTATGTAGCCTTGTTATGTGAAGGTCTCTCATCTAGAGCTATCATGCTTTTCTAGAGATTTCAAGAACATCCATAAACTCTATTTTATATTAGTTTTTGCTTTTGAATTTTCATATATCCAGGTAATAGTGATCATTCAGTTCCAGAGGAGGATAGCCTTAAAGGAAACAATCCTTCCTCTCTAGGCAACAAGTCAAGCAACAATGGCTCCAAGAAGTCCCATAGTAAAACCTTGGACTGGAGAGAGTTTAGAGCAAGCCTATACCTTGGGGAGCAGGTAATATTCTTTCCTGCATAAAACATGGGCCAAAATACGTTTACCCCCCAAAGTATCCACCGATTCCCACTTTGCACCCTCGTTTGAAAAGTCGGTCTGTTTGGTACCCAAACTTTCAAATTGTCCCACTTTACACCCTGGCACTAACGAATATTAGAAAAATTAACAGAACAGTAGAAAGTTATCAGAATGTGAAAAAAGTCAACAGATTAGGTCATTTGCATATCAAGTGAGGGCTATTTTAGTCATTCTCATTTTAAGTTTTAATCTTCTTTCAATTTTATTTTCACACTATTATCAAAATATAAAAATTATTATATCCATTTAAAAAAGTAATAAAATTATTTTTTGAAAAAATAAAAATAAGAAATTTAATGTAATAAAATTACTTAATTACAATTTTTTAATCAATTATTATCATCATCTTGAGTAATTTTTTTTCTTTCTAATATTACATATTTTTTATTTAATTAAAAGAGGCCAAAATGTATTTACCCACATCCCCAAAGTATCCACCAATAAATAAAAACTACATTCTTTATTCAATAAAAAATCTATAAATTTATAATTATTAGACTTTCTAGCTCAAGACGATGCTAATAATAGATTAAAAAATTGTAGTTAAATATTTTTGTTAAATTAAATTTATTATTTTATTATTTTTTTAAATAAATAAATTTATTACTTAAATAAATGGATTTTTTTAATGTATTTTTGAGAATAGTGTGAAAATAAAAGTGAAAGGAATTAAAAGTTAAAATGAGAATGACTAAAATAGCCCTAACTTAGTATGCACATGACCTAATATGTTACTTTTTTAACGTTCTGTTAACTTTCTAACATTTAATTTTTCTAACATTCGTTAGTGCCAGGGTGCAAAGTGGGACGATTTGAAAGTTTGGGTACCAAACAGACCGATTTTTCAAACTAGGGTGCAAAGTGGGAATCGATGGATACTTTAGGGGCGTAAACGTATTTTGGCCTAAATCATAATTCAAGACATGCCGTTGTTTAAGGAGAAAAAAGAACAAAATTGCTACTCATATCCGATAAAATACTCCCTCCGTCCTATAATAAACGTCGCATTTGACTTGTCAACGTTTTTAAGAAATGATAAAGATAAATGGAAAATATGCAGAGTCGAACAAAAGACATGATAAAAGATGAATATAAAAAATGCAGAACAAGACATAGACAAACATAAACCCAACACTATAAAAAAACAAACATAAACCCATAGTAAAATCAAGAGTACTAATAATATCCGGCCGCTTTCTTCCATCAGTACTTACAAACAAAATTCCTCCCACGGAGGTATACCATGAACCAACTAGAGAACTTGTTAACAATATCAGAGAGAGACATACTATCCTAAACCATCAACCAAAACAGAAATTTAACTGAAACTAAAACCATCCTAAACCCATAACTAAAATAGAAATTAAACTGAAACTAAAAGAACTTGTTATAGATAAGATAGAGAAAGTATGCCAACCATATGAGCTGATTACCACAAATCCCCCCAACCTGCATCCCCAGATCCAGCTCCCTTGTCCTCCTGATCAGCAGTCCCAGTCCCGTCCCATCCTTCTTCACACCAACACATTCGCACTTGTTAGCTTTAATGAGAGACTTGATCTCTTCAAGCTTGGAATCAATACCGGGTTCAGCAGATGTGACTATAAAGTCACTCATCCCTTTAAGAGTCCTAGGAAATCTCTCCTTCAGTCCCTGTTTGATCTTCAACCAAACCTCCCTCAGATCCTTATGAAGGAATGCACCTGACTTGATAGTACTGTAAACTCCAAACAAACAACTAACCCATTTTAGAGAAACCAACCCAAGCTGTTTGGGAACCAACCTCTCCAGCCATTTCAGCTGGAGAAATTCCCTCAGATGAGAAAACAAAAGTTTAGGGTGGAATTTTTCCATTAGAAGCAGTGCTGATGATTTCATTTTGGAGTAAACATGGAAGAGGATTTTTTGCGTTTTTTTTTTTCTTTTCAAGCTGGGTGTGGTTTGGAGTGCAGTGGTTGAAGAATGTACTTGGTGTCGTAACATGGATTATTTCGACAATGTTTTTGGGCTATATCAACATGATTTTTTGGGCTTACCCATGGTGTTTGATTGTATGGGCTTAATAACTATTCTTTTGGGTTGGGCCTTTGCTTTGATTTACAAATTTTTTGTGGGTTTGGTCTTTGGCCCGTCTTGTGGCACACGCACACACACACGCCTATATAGAGAGCAGGAGAATTGTTGCCCAAGAAGAAGTCATTTCAAGCTTCAAACAACAATGGCTATGGCTGCACTTAGACGTTCCATAATGCATCCCACTTTTGTCAAAAACCTCTGTCCATCTTCATCTCCATCTAAGATGAAGATTCTCTCATCAATTCTTCCTTCCTCATCCACCAATCCTCCTAAACCCACCTTCATTCTGCTCCCACCACATTCAGTCTCAGGGTATTCTTACTCAATGTCTTAGCTTAATTCCCAATTTGGTTACAACTCAAAATTCTACTCTTCAAAGTCTAAATCCAGCTCTAGCTCTGATCAAAATTAGTACCATAATATAATTTACGTCTGGACACGCATACAGTTAGTGTTATGACTTGAATTCTTGGACGGACACCAAAACTCTCACTCTCAAGTCCATGTAGCACATGCTCATCCAAAAAACACATCGCCGACCGCGAATTCTTGGTCATGATCAACTTTTGTTTGCCATTGCTGATAAGACGCAAGCCCACAACTCAGAGTCGGAGCATAGTCACTTAATACCTACAGATTATGTTTTCGTGACCAAACAAAATACCCTTCTAATTTTTTTTTATTGAAACGAGACTATAAGCCAAGTATCCCATACCATAGAATTTGGGCCTAGCAAGCGTACTATGGAGCCTGATCAAGGTTGACAGAGGCATTTTTGAGCTCCATTACACCTACTCGGTCTTTACTAACACCCCCCACCCCACAAAAAAAAACGCTAGCACACAGACACACACACGAAAAGATAACTGGAGTCGTGTTCAGCACCTTTTAAGACGATGTTCATGTTAGAAAGAAGCAACTATTGCCATTTCTGGTTTGACTGCATGAAATATTTGAGTGAATTAAAAGATTCCTCCTAGATTTGGTTCTTGCAGATGTTGGGTTTCCTATCTAGAAGGTGATTCTATATGTAAATTCTCCTTTTCTTTTCTGTTTTCACTTAAATGGCTTCTCGTAATTTGCATTCCAATCGTTCTTTTTGGGTGATACTGGAATTGTGTCTGAGAAACTACAAATATTCTAGTGACTCTCAGGAAAAAAATAAAAATAAATAATGATCTACTATGATAATTCTTTACCAGGCAGCTATTGGGGCCCCTGATACGCCCAAGCAAGATAACAAAACAGATGGGTCCACACAGCTAGGCTCAAAATGGGCACATCCTCTTTCATCACCCGAGACTGGCTGTGTCCTAGTCGCCACTGAAAAGCTTGACGGGGACCGAATTTTCGAAAGAACTGTTATTTTCCTCCTCAAATGTGGCCACCCATACAAAAATCCATGTGGAGTTATCATCAGCCGTCCACTACGCAAGAAAATTAATCAGATGGACCCCAGCAATCATGATCTCGCAACCACATTCTCTGACTCCCCCGTTCACTTTGGTGGGCCCATGGAGGAGGCAAATATGTACTTTTTACTGAAATCGAGTGGTAAAACAAAAATTGGATTTGAGGAGGTGATCCCGGGTGTGTGTTTTGGCTCTGGGGATAGATTAGATGAAGCTGCTGAGCTAGTGACAAAAGGCGTTCTTGAGCCTCGTGATTTCAGATTCATTTTCGGGTATGCTGGATGGGATATGAATCAGTTGATTGGAGAGATTGAGTTTCCCTTATGGCATGTTGCTGCGTGTAGTTCGGATTTGCTTTTTGGTGAATCTGCAAATTCATCGGGTGAGGGTTTGTGGGAAGAAATATTGCAGCAAATGGGTGGGGATTATTCGGGAACTGAGCCGTAAGCCTAAGCAAGATATATAGTAAGTTCCTTCTTCTGAGAACCAAGCTCACATAATAATGTGCAGTCAAATTGTATAGAATGTTAAAAGTAGTAAGAGATCTTGTTTGTGTGTCTTCTTAGAAGCTAAGCCTGCTTATCTATGGTGTGTGTATGTAATTATATTATGTTTACTTTGGAAAAAAAATGGGAATTCAGAAGCTATAGAGTTCTTGAATATGTTCATGCTTCTCCATTTTTATTTTTTTTCCTTTTTATATTTATATATACACACATACACACTCCCTCTGTCCGGGACACCACAAGTGAAATTTATTTCCTTTTTTCGTCCGTCCCATCACAAAGTGAGACTGTCCAAAATGGCAAAGTTTTAATATTTTTTTTATTCAAAAGACCCAGTTGTTTTATTCACAACAACGATCCACTAACTATTCCTACAACTCATTCTCCCTCCGTCCTTGACTAAGATTCCCAGTTTGACTTTACACAGAGATTAAGAAAAAGTAAATGTTGTGAGTATGAAAAGTAAAGAGAAGAAAGGGGGTGGAGAGTTTTTTTTTTTTTTTTTTGTGAGAATGACAAGTGGGACCCATTGTCCATTTTAAGTAATAATGCAACTAAGAACTTTAGTTTGGGACAAGGAAAGTGATGGGAGTATATATTTTTTCCTTTCCCACAGTGAATCACTGAACCAAACATAAATATAATGTCATCTATGAACTACTGAATCTGAATAATATGTAGATTACAGTTCTTAAAACGTTTTCTTGATCAACATCATTTACATGGTACAATTATGTTATTTCTCACTGGGGACAATACAACATGACATCTTCTCCTTGAGTATCAATTTGCAGCAAGTTTTGTGCGAAATCAGCAGCTCTGCTGCAGAATTTTTAAAAGCAAACTACCTCACTTCAATTCCCAGGTGAAAATAGTCACATAGTTTCATAATCTCGTTCGTTTTCTGGCTTGCATTGTGGGGCCCACGCCAGATATTCTTCCAATTAGGCGTACCCGTGTAATGAATGAGGTAGTCGAATATGAAGAAACTTGCGTTTGCTATTCATAACAGTTCTTTTTGGTCCTTGACTTGTCCAAACGTGCTTTCCGGACAGCCTCTTGAATTTGTCTTTCGTGCTCTTTCAGCATCTCGTCCATGTTTCCTCCTGGAGGCATTAGTGGTCCTGAATAGTGGATTCTGTTCCTCTTTGGTACATAACCCTGATCATATTACAGATAATCTGTCAGGTTTTCTGGAGAAAAAAAAACACACAGTAAAACAGAGAATATGTACAAAAAATACTTCATCTGGGCAAAATCACACTCCCTCCGTCCCAAAATGAATGTTCAGACAGTTTCCAGTTTGCTTTTGATCAAGAGTAAATTTGTAATTTTTTGGACATTCATTATTGGAAAGGAGGTGTTACTTCAATAAGTTTCAGACATTTACAAAGGAGTCTGGCATTTCTTTTCTTGTTGACATTACAGTCATATATTCCACAGTATACTTGCAATACTAAAAGTTTATAATGTGGATAGTAAGGATACTTTTGTATATTTTCTCATAGGCTTATCGCCGTTTTAACCAACTGTACTGTAATGAAGCTTCGGTTTTAACCATCCATATATTTTTTTAGCAGTTTTAACCATCCTGTTATATATATGCGCTCAATTTTACCTTACCCCCTAACGACATCCAAAAAAGTTAGTTTTTGTTATCCAAACTTAACAAAATTAACAATAATCTGTCAAAAAATAACATCCTAAAATGTTAGATTCGGCACCACACCGACCATAACCACGCCAAATCTGTTGTCAAGCATCACCAACGTTCACCAAGCTTGAACATAAGCCTCCAGCCCTCTCCTCCAATCAACTCACTCCATTCGGTCACCAAAACATTTAAAAAAATTGGATGTCAGATTTTTTTTTTGGCAATTTCTCATTAGTTTTATTAAGTTTTGTTAACGAACGTTAACTTTTTTAATGTCGTTAGGGGGGTAGGGTGAAGATGTATGCGTTATATAGTAGGATTGTTAAACCTAATGAAAAAAATACATGGATGATCAAAACCGGAGCTTCATTATAGTACAGTGGGTCAAAAAGGTGATAGGCTTTTGGAGGAGAGAGGAGCGAAAGAACCATTCTAGTACTAAAATTGCTCAAAAGTCAACTTTGCCAGAATGGACACTCATTTATTTAGGACAAAGAGAAGTGGTTCTATGTTAGAGCTCACGGAAAAGGAACTTGAAAGGGAATGAATAACCATATCAACGAGTAACATACCATAGCGTCCGTGCTAGTAGCAATTTCAGCCTTCTTATGCTGATTGTGAGACAAGCCTATTACGACTTGAGACATGTGGGATCTTTGCCTTGACAAAGCCGGGTTATGTCGAGTAGATCCATATGTGGTGCCCAAACCCGTTTGACAAGAATCATCCTTTACTTTCTTACTCCACGAATTATATCCAGATGAAGGGTGGATCATTGAATTGGAATGGTTGAATCCATTTTTCACCTTCACTCTTGAAGGTGGCTCGATCGGGAAGCCAGTTCCACTCTCCTCTTGAGGGTTGAACTTCACGCTCGTGCTTTTGTTTGACTGTTGCTGTGCACGGTCCCATGTTAAACATAGGTCTGATCGAGAAAATAGAAAAAATAAAAGACATACTACCTCCATCCCAAAATGAATGCCCCCAAAAAAAAACACAAAAATAAATAAATAAATCAAATTTGCTCTTTGATCAAGAGCAATTTTGAAAACTTTTTGGACATTCATTTGGGATCAAGAGCATATTTGAATACTTTTTGGACATTCATTTGGGGACGGAGGTAGTGAGCAAATAACATAAGGATATACCTGTCCTTGACCACTGAACTCTGGTGAACGTGCCCCCTTGGATTCCCTTGTATTCCCTCTTCTAACAGATTCAGGCCCATGAGTTTTGCCAGGGTCAATTTTCCTCCTGGAAATATAAAAGAGAAACTTTGATTTAGAAACAAGAGATGCATTGACATTTGATTATGTCACTTGAAATGAGTTTTTTTTTTTTTTTTTTTTTTTTTAAGATTTGTATCTTGTACCTTCTAGCTTCCTCTTCTCGAATCTTTGCATCAAATTCCTTGCTTGGGGGATATTTTGGTAAGCTGGATGGATCACAAGGAAGTGGCTTCGTCGTGAAGAACTGCAAAAGGGAAAACAAATGAAGTACAATGTTTACAACAAAGAAAACATAGTTGTGGGAAAAATTAGTGACTTATGCAACATACTACAACCAAATTCTCAAATAATGCAATGTACTCATTAGGATCAAGCACGAAATCTTACCATCGAACATATGATTACAGGGTAATTAAGCAATCAAACGTATTTGATCTCAAAATCATTTTCATTTCAAGCACGAAACCTTACCATCTAACACTCGAGCTCACACATCTAAATATGATTACAGGAGGAGATGTGTGAGCTTGAGTATTTCCGCTCCCAATCCAAAAACATTTTTGAAATCATATTCCCCATGTCCCGGAAAGTTAGTACCTCTTTTTCATTGTTAGTTTGAATGAACTTTGAGCAAGAATTTAGGTTGCTTTTAATTATCTAAATGATTATAAAAATTGGTATTGATAGTATTTATAATGATGTATCAATAACAAGTTGTAAATTTTCATTAGGATAATTAAAAGTAGCCTAGATTATTGGTCAAAGTTCATTCGCAATAACAACGAAAAAAGAGGGACTACTTTCCGGGACAGAGAGAGTATGTGATATCCCTCATCCCTTATCGGAAAGATGTGGATGTAGCCATTGATTGTGATATAAGTCTCCACATATTACTATTAGGCACCAAAATCATCCATGGAGTTTTGGCTGGGCCTGTAGTAAGCCAAGTGGACCCGAGATTATTGTGTTTAGTGCGCCAGTAGCGGGACGCGTTTTTGGGATGTGGCCATTACATCATACTTCCTTTTTTTCCGAAAGAAGAGGTAAACTTCTGTTTTTTACTATTTTCCAGAAAGAAACGGTATGCATTCTTTTGGGAAATGTATCATTCAAGCAAGGGTTACCTTAGATAACAAGCATGTAGTAGGTTGCTAAAGATGTAAAGATACACAACAACAACAACAAAAACAAAGTCTTTTATCCGAGTAGGAGCCAAAATGTCAGAAAGTCAAACCATATACATATTTCAATTGCGACTCAAATAACGATAAATACTACTATAGACTAAGAAAATACTCGTAACAATATTTTGGTTGTATAAACACAATAGCAGACTATCTTCTTGACTCTCAACAACATAAAACCTAAGCTCAAGCACATATGATGCAAAACTCCAGTTTTTAGATCGTCTAATTTGCTCATTCTGAAGCAACAAAAGGAGTAGAAGGAAGAAAACTTCCATTTAAGAAGAGTATCAATAATCTAAGACAAGAAGTTAGAATAATAATAATAATCAGGGACGGATATGGTTCTTTAGATAACTCAAAAGTCAAAGCGAATTCAAAGGGAAAAGAGGATTCGAAAGCTCACCCCGTGAGAAAGGGCTGAAGAAGCAGTACCACGATGCTCTGGCTCCACAGCAAGAAGAATGTCGATAAGAGCCAAAGCTGAAGAAGGCAAGTCTTTGAATGTCTCTGCAATATGGCGCTTGTAAGGTTGATGAGGCTTAAAACTAGTAGCATGTGGCAACTTTGATTTCCGCCAATACGCCTCTGAAGGTGAACCACAAAGCTTAAAAATCTTGTGCATTTGCTCAACCTGAATTTGAAAATTCAACTATACATTCATTAAATAAATAAGTAAATGCAAAATCAGCATGATTTTGGAATGTCAAGGGTAATCACCAAATACTAAAAAGATAGTCCAACTCTTCTTTTCGGTTTGTACCAGAAAATTAGTCTCATTTCTATAAAGGGAAATAAGGCCAAAACACGACTACACCCCCAAAGTATATACCATTGCACCCCCAAGTGAAATTCGTCCTGAAGTGGCACCCATGTTAAAAGTATCCCACTTTTCCCTCTTGATCCCAACGGAATAACAGATGTAAGAAATTTAACCAAATTGGTCTTGTGCATGTCCGGTGGTGTGTAGTACTCCCTCCGTCTCAAAATAATCTTCACGTTTGACTATTCAAACTTTTTAAAGATATGAACACTTGTATCACTAGTCATATTTTGTTTATGCACTTTTAAGCCTAAATTGTCATAATAGGAAGAAATTTTTGGGACAATGATAAGTGACAAATGAGACGATCATTTTGGGACATAGGGAGTATTATGGTCCGATTTCAAGAAAATAAAAGCAAGTAAAGCATCATACATAAGAAAATTGACTTGTCAAATGGGATTATCTTTCAGGAACTGAGGGAGTGTTATGCACACAATGAGCATGGAATCATTGTGATGATCGAGTTATAAGGTTTCCATCTATTTAATCATCTATAACTTAGTCACGAATCTAGAAAAAAAAGGACACACGAAAATGAAAAATAAGTGAATAATACTCCCTCTGTCCCAAAATGATCTTTCCATTTGTCATTTTTCATTGTCCCAAAAAGTTCTTCCCATTTTTACAATTTACGCTTAAAAGTGCATAAACAAAACATGACTAGTGAAACAAGGGTTCGTATCCTTAAAAAGTTTGAATAGTCAAATGGGAAGATCATTTTGGGACAGAGGGAGTATGAATAAAGTGAGAAGGTAACAGACCTCGGTTCTTCCTGGCATTATAGGTTTCCCAGCAAACAATTCAGCAAGGATGCAACCAGCACTCCACATATCAATGGCAACTCCATAATCAGTTGCCCCAAGTAAAAGCTCGGGTGCTCTATACCACAGAGTTACAACTCGACTAGTTAATGGCTGTTTTTTATCGGGATGATAAAATGTAGCCAAACCAAAGTCTCCAATCTTCAAAACTCCATTGTTGTCAACCAGAAGATTAGCACCCTTAATATCTCGATGCAAAATCCCTCGATTGTGACAGTGCTCCAGTCCAGAAAGCAGTTGTTTCATATAACATTTTATCTACAAGTATATAACAAATGCAAGATAATGAGAAAACTTGAGCAAAAACATTAAAAAAAAAAAAAAAAAAATTCTTGTCAAATTCTGATATTTTTTTTTAAACATAAAATGAATGGGAAGATGCCTGAGGTTCGGTAAACTTGATCTTGGGGTTTGCTGCAAGACCAGAAAGATCATGCTCCATATACTCAAACACAAGATACAAGCTGCCTGAAATCCTTGATGTAACCAACGCCTCCAGCTTCATAATATTTGGATGGTCTAATCTACGCAATATTGTAATCTCCCTGGCCATAAAACGAACACTTTCTGGATCCATATTAACAAACCGCACTTTCTTCATTGCAACAATTTTACCAGTGTTGAGATCACGGGCCTTGTAAACACTACTATAAGTACCTTGACCAATCTGTCCAAAGAGAAAAATACCACTTTAACATTATATCAGGGGCAGGAAACAGATAACGAAAAAAGTAACGGAAGGTGTATTGAACTAACTTTGTTTAACTTCTCGAAAGATTCAGCACTACGAGGGACCCATCCAATAATGGCCTCACTAGCTACAGAAGTTAGCCATGAAGGCCATCCTGCTACAATTTGCTCACTTTCAACACCACCGGGCATACCACCACTAATCCCACCTCCATTTTCCATATCAAATGTAGATCGTCTTTTATGCCCTTCCTTGGGCCTCTCAATAATCCTCGTTTTCGAGTCTTCCTCAACCTCCTTTAGAGGAGGAGGCTGCATAATTCCATGTTTGGACATTGAATCACCGCCCCTATTTCTTTTACTGTTTAGTTTTTCTACAAGAACTTCATCTTTATTCGAGGGAGAAACAACTTGGACCGACGACTTCCTTGGCTCTTTACTTGCTTCACTTTCTCCACCTATTTCGTCCTCAGAGCTTGATCTTGAGCATATACTGCCCATTCTTCTCCAAAAAAATCTCCCCAAAATACCCTCTTTTCTTTCCTATCCAACAGGTTGATGTTCAAATGCTCAAAATATTCTAACCCCTAAACAATCTTCAATCATATGATATGCGTTCTTCATGGATTGCAATCATGTTCGCGGGAAACCCGCCTCAGATTATGTGAAAACCATCACCATGCTACATTTGGAATTCTCAAAATATACATGAATCATCAGAAAAAACAAAATGCAATTGATTGATCCCGAAACCCTTTTTCATTCAAATGATCCAGACCAAAATCTCTCACCCCAAAAACAGAATATGATTTGATTCATCTCAGTGGGTGAAATCTTTTACAAATACAATACAATGCAATACAAGCCAATCTCCCAAAACAACAATATCAATAGGATAATAAATGGGAGATTGATCAAGACTCAATCTTTTTGTGTTATGTCAAATTCACAAAAAGATTATGTATAAAACAATATTTTTCTGTTTCAGACGAACAATAATAGGAGGGAAAATGTACAGAGAACCTAAATGGTTGAATGAAATGAATTATGAAAGAATGATATACAAAGATGAACAAAAAGGGAATTAGGTTTCAGAAACCCAGACCTGACCAGGAATCTTGAAAAGACATGAATTCCAAATGCAGGAGTAACATTAGAAAAATCAAATCGAAATAATAAATAAATTAAATAAATTATTGTGTATTTCACTTAGTAATTTAAAAAACCATAAAATTTAAATTATTCTTTTTTACACAAAAAAAAAAATATTAAGCTTGACCTAGATGAAAATGTAAAAAAAAAAAAAAAAATTACTGAACTTGATTCAGTTTCTGACGGGGAAAAGGTGACCGAGATATGGGGCAAGCCGTTGGTTCTGATTCTCTCCTTGTTCAGGCGAACACCATGACTCATCATGATCTAGCACCATATCTGGTGGCGTACCAACAGCTTCATACATTTTCTTCTTTAATTTTAATTTTTCACGTCTGAACATCGTCAAAAAAAAAAAAAAAAAAAAAATTAATTTTTCACAAAACTGAAAAAAAAAAAAAAAAAAACTCAAAATTAGAAGAGGGGTAACTCTTATGGAAAATTGAGGTAAACATACTCTTTTTTTTCTTCACAAAAATTTGGGGGAAACTAGTTTCCCCCTAATGTTAAAAAAATACTGGTTTTGGACAACCAGCAAACCAACTCCTACCTTTTCTAAACCGGTTCTCGCTCATTAAAAAATTCGATCAAAATTTTTGTAAACCGGCCTTTTATGCGGCTTTGGATGTACGACTCTTTCTCTCTCCCATCTCTAACCGTGCTCTCTCCATCTCTCTCAGACCTAGCCGCCTGCATCTCTCTCACTCTTCGACCTAAATCTCCATCTCTCTCACTCCCCGACTAATCGTTGCCGTCGCTATCTCATCTCACTCTCTCTCTGACCTAACGACGGTCATACTCACTCTATTTCACTCGATTGCACTCAATTTCAAGCAGAATGAGGTTGATTTCAAATCCAAACGCAAAGAAATATGTAATGAAGAAGAGGACGGGCATGATGGAGGTATGTGTTGATTTCAAGCTTTTTCCGCTTGATTCTCACTCTATTTTGTTCGCTTATTGTGTTGATTTCAAGCATTTTTTGTTATGTTTTTGTGATGCTTGTTTAGTTATGTTGAGTTTGGTATTTGTTACTAAGTGATTTAAACAAGCAAAGGAGTCTTTGTTGAATAAAGTTGAAGACTTTCCGGCAATCAAACATGATCACATTGACAAGGTTGTTGGGAGCAAAAACAACGAGGAAAAAGAGGAAGAAAGCTGATGGTTCAACTGCAGCATATGTCAGCAAACTAGGTCTAGAAAGGGTGTTAGTCAGTGAAATTATAACTTATTGTTTTTAAGTCCAAACTTATTATTTTAACTTATTAACTTGCTGTTTTTTTATGATTAAACATGTGTATTAAGTTGTATTATAAGCTCATGTTCAAACTGCTTGTTTCAAAAGAAATTGTACGGTTATTATAATATCAAGTTTGTCTGTTAAATTACGAAGTTACACTAATAAAACACCAAGTGTAGATCCGATACTGCATAACTTGATTAACCACCAGGCTTCACTAATTAAACACAAAGTCACTGTACTAAAACATAAAGTTAAAATAGTAAAACACCAAGTTACTATACTAACAACACTAAGTTATATTATAGTTGATGTTCAAAATGCTTATTTCAATAGAATTGCATGGTTATTATAATAACAAGTTTGTCTGTTCCAAAGACCAAGTTACACTACTAAAATACCAAGTATATATCTGATACAGCATAACATCTTTAACCAGCAACTTGCACTAACAAATCACCAAGTTATTGTATTAAAACATAAAGTTACAATACTAAAACACCAAATTACTAAACTAAAACAACACCAATTTATATATAACTCGATATTCAAAATGCTTTATTTCAATGTTATTATAATATCAAGTTTGTCTGCTTAAACACCAAGTTACTCTACTAAAATACTAAGTATAAATCTGATACAACATAGCTTGATTAACCACCAGGCTGCACTAATAAAAAATCAAGTTATTGTAATAAAATATCAGTTACAATACTAAAACTCCAAGTTACTATACTAAACAACAAGTTACACCAAATCAATTCTATTTCAATTTGAGCAGCTTGAACATCTCATTTCAATTTGAGCAGCAAACGACTACAGGATTCAAATTAAGTGTAGATTTTGTGTTTTGAGCCAAATGAAGATATCCATCTCTTCAAATTGATTTTCATTGTCTTTTTCAATCTCACTCTCGTCTGGTTCAAGGACATTGTGATCTACTATCTTCATCTCCATATCCATCTTCTATAAGGAGAAAATCAATTTCAATTAGATCAGTTAGAGAATTCGAATATCAATTTCAATTTCAAATTAAAAAAAAAAATGATAATTGATGAACAAACTTGTAAAGATTCATACATTTTCAATCGTTTTTTTTGAAGCTCATCTCGTCTGCAATGGCGGTAGAGAGATAGAGAGAGAGAAAAAGAGAGAGAGATTCCGGAAGAAGGGAACAGTTGGCGGCTACTAGTGTTTTCCACGTTTTATGCCCTAATTTTGTTAATGAGCGAGATGTTGGACCGAACGGAGGTTGAAGTTTGGTTCATTATTGCTTGTCAAAACCGGTCTTTTTTTAACATTAGGGGGAAACTAGTTTCCCCCAAAACCAACTCTTTTTTCTTTCTTAAGCATCGGAACTAGTTACCCGGAACTAGTAAGGTTGAACTTATTATAAAAGTATTTTACAAAAATTTTGTATAAATGCGGTTGGCAATAAATGATTGAATAATTTATTTGTAGATATTACAAGTCATTAATTACATTTTCAATAATACATTGTCAGTTGTGTTTGTGAGTTGTATTTAGAACCATAACATTTCTCGCTAAATTTTCAACTCCTTAAGTTGGGTTTTCAACTCGTAAATCCAATTCCCTATTCAAACTAACTCATCTGTAAGCAGACGGTGGGGGGTGTTAACGTGTAAAATGTGGTTAAGAGTGCCCCCCAATCATCAATTTTATTGTGTCAAGAATCGTCATCCCAAGAGTACTCATTGTTAGGGTGCCTAGTAGTTTTGCACCACTATCCCGCCAAGAAGGTTCAAGAAGACACCTCAGCTAACCCCATCATCGTTAAAAGGCTTGGAACAGACACCTTGATTCCAAAACGATATTGAGCTACTCTCCTGAAGCACAAAATAGGACATCTGGTACAAGAAGTTGGAAGCGCGGGAAGAGTAGGGATCAAGCTCGAGCTCTCCCTTGGGGAAAGGAATAGGGCAGGCTCCGTTTCAGATTATCCTCTTCCCTGATCAACGAGCCAGCCAACACGATGTCGATGGAGGTGACGAGTTTCTCGACCCCCCTACCTTAACAGTCTATGGGTCTTCGAGAGATGAGCCGCATAGGACGCATCCCTTGGTTATCACTTCTTCTCATCATGACGCGATCGAAGACTATAGTTTACTCGAAATAGTAAATGAGACGTTCAGTAATAGGCCCACGATAGGTTAGGTGACACAAACAATCACCAAACACAACAAACAATTATGACAAAGGAAGATAATCAATTAGAAAATTTTAGTACAGTGACAAAATTAACAAAAATAACTTACTACCGCAAAAGTACAAGTAGTCTGATAGTAGCGTGTTAAGCTTTATAATTCTCTGTGCAGTAAACTTAACGCCTCCATTAACTTTTTTAACGGGTGACAAAATTAACAAAAATAACTTACTACCGCAAAAGTACAATTAGTCTGATAGCAGCGTGTTAAGTTTTATAATTCTCCGTGCAGTAAACTTAACGCCTCCATTAACTTTTTTGACTCATCCGTTAAATATTTTAACGTTTTCGTGAAATGTTTAACATGGTTTAAGATAAAGGAAGAAAATGAAGACAAAAACAAGAAGAGATGGCCATATTTGGATTGGAGTGAAGTATATATATATGTATGCGAAGAAGACGACGACGGTGATGTATTCTTCTCTCATCATCATCCAGAAGTTCCCAGCGGAGTTCCATTCGTCAAAAGAGCAGTCCCAACACGTGTAAACAATCCTTCAACACCTCTCTGCTTCCACCTTGATCATCAATATGATGATATCATCATCATCAAATTTCGATCTGATCTATAAAATTGAACATCTACTGCGGCGGAGCTTGCTTGCATGTCCGGCCAATTTAGGGCTTGATTGAATGATTGATCGAAGAAGTGGCGCGGTGGGATGGATTTGGTGAATTCGGTGCTGAATTGGGTGGTGCCGCCGGTAAGCCTGGTGATGCTAGCCTTCTCCTGGCCGGCTATGACTTTCGTCAACACTTGCGAACGCCTTTACAACTCTTTTTTCTCTGAAAATATGGTCGACAAGGTCGTTGTCATCACCGGCGCTTCCTCCGGCATCGGAGAGGTTCTCCCTCACTCCCCAAAACCCTAACCCTTTGCATTTGTTTAATTACTGTTGCATTTGTTCATTATTGTAAGACTATCTCAATATATTTGACTACTCTACTAAATATCTTAATTGCCCAAACAAAATTTGAATTTAATTCAAATCAGGTGACAATGTTTGAACTTAAACTTGAAAAAGCTAAATATAAGTTAATCTATCAATTTACTATAATTTGATGTCAAGAAGTTGCTCATAGAAGAAATGTTGCACTTTGATGGGGATGCCCCCCCCCCCCCCCCCCCCTCCTCTTTTATAAGGATGGAGAGAGCAGTAATTTAATTGTAGTTTTCAAATTCCTTTTATTCTTCCAATTTTTGAAATTGAGTTTTCTAAGCTTAACGGTATGTTTGGGAACTCGTTTTTGAGTTGGAAATGATGTCAATTCATTGATATTACTCTTCAAATTTTAACCTGAGGTTCCAAATATTGTTTAACTGACGTCAATGTTTTCCTCTCTGTTTTGTTTATAAGTGTTCTTATGTTACTCCATAATGTTCATTGTTATATTTGAAAAATAGTTTTTAAATATATGATGTTCAATTAAAGTAACTCTGAATGATGGTCCATAGTTTATTTCTTATTATTGTACTATTATTTTGTTCTTCATTGTCAAATTATCACTAGTTTTTAATTACACCCACTCATAACGATAGAGGGTAAGGTCATTAAGGGTATTTATGTCATAGGGTACCAAAAACCTCAAGATACCTATAAATGTTTTCAAAGTAAAAAAATTGAAACTCATTTAGGGATTAAAAGGAATACTTATTACTGGTGGCTTCAGTAAGTTTAAAAATGGACACTTTAAATATAAAATGGCCAGGATTGTAGTTTTGGAGGTGGAGGGAATTAATCTTTACTTTCTTATATTATTCCATCTTTTCTAAGAATATTGAGAAGTTTATATAGTAACGCGCGCGCGCACACACACACACACATATATACTCCTCATAAGCACATTATATTGTGGCTCTATGGCTGGAAATTTAGATACGATACTTGATAAAAATGAACTCACTCATTTTCAGAATGATTATTGCTAAGTGTCCTATTTTTCCTCTTTTCTAATGCTCCACTCTTGATTAGTATATGTTCATGCAAGTCTCATTCCTTAATCTCCCTCTTGATAAGTGTTAAGTATATTACCATAATTTAGTACCACTTGTTAATTGTCATTTTCTTACCACAACATTGTGAAACATACATATAATTTGGGAGTATAAAATATACTGCCATAAGCTGTCTCCACTTACCCATAAGCTATCTTTCTTATTCGTAGTTGTTATGCTATATTTGATCTTTTTCTCTCTTTCTGCACTTTTATCCATTGGAAGTAACAGCTATAAAGAACCATTCAAGAATAATTTCACTTGTTTAAATCTGATTATGTATGAATGTTGCAAAATTTCTCAGTTTTTACATCTCTTGCAGCGATATATGGTGGATGCTTGTATGCATTATACCAAAACTCATGAAATTGTTTGTGTCACCAGCAAATTGCATATGAATATGCAAAGAAGGGAGCAAATCTGGTATTGGTTGCAAGGAGAGAAAACAGGCTTCATGGGATCAGTGAAAATGCTAGACAGTTGGGTGCACGGAATGTCCTCATTATGGCTGCAGATGTTGTTAAGGAGGAGGACTGTCGGAGGTTCATCAATGAAACCATCAACTTCTACGGACGTGGTAAAGCTGCACCCCACCCCCACTACCTCCTCCCCTCCCCACCCCCAAAAAAAATAATAAAAATAAATAAATAAACACACTCTGACTCCA
The DNA here is from genome assembly GCA_026119855.1 of Campanula takesimana. Taxonomy (NCBI): domain Eukaryota; kingdom Viridiplantae; phylum Streptophyta; class Magnoliopsida; order Asterales; family Campanulaceae; genus Campanula; species Campanula takesimana. Next base: position 78,996 of record JAOWBW010001171.1, read on the forward strand.
GATCTTCTCTCGTTGTTATTTGTAACCTTTTCTCTATAGAATATCAGTCCCTAATAATTGTGTATGTTCTGTTTTTGGCAACTAGTTATGTCTCCTGCAGTCAAACCGGCACTGGATTTAACTTCATTTTGTTTTATTCTTTCCTGCAGTTGATCATCTGGTTAATACAGCAAGTCTGGGACATACTTTCTACTTTGAGGAAGCTACTGATTCATCTGTGTTCCCCATTTTGATGGTATGGACTGTTTAATATGTGGGTAATGTTGAACATTTCTCATCCGTTCACCTTTTTCTTCTCTCAGGACATCAACTTTTGGGGTAACGTCTACCCTACATATGTTGCTCTGCCTTATCTTCGTCAGAATCATGGACGAATCATAGTTAATGCATCTGTTGAGAACTGGTTACCTCTGCCAAGAATGAGCTTATACTCCGTGAGTACAGCGTTTTCTACTTGTGTACTGCAAAATATTTCACTTACTGTAGTAGTTATGGATAAAGGTATCCTTTTTGTTACTCCCTCTGTCCCTAAATGAGTGTCAATTTTTCAGAAAATTTTTGTCCAAAAATGAGTGTCCATTTTGATCATAACTTTATCCCTAAATGTTTTTTTTCACATGTCTCTTTATACTTGCAAAAACTAAATGTTTGTAAAGATGATTACAATATTATATATGAATTTTACCACCAAATTGTACAAAAAACTATGTCCCTTAAAATAAAATTTAGACACTCATTTAGGGACAGAGGTAGTAAAAGAAAAAAGTGGTGACATGTACAACCCTTATTATTGATTGTTTCCTTTTAAATTTCTGACCAATTAGGCGGCCAAGGCTGCATTGATAAACTTCTATGAGACCTTGAGGTTAGAAGTGAGGGATGATGTTGGAATCACAATTGCAACACATGGTTGGATTGGTACAGAAATGAGCAGAGGGAAATTTATGCTGGAGGAAGGTGCAGAGATGCAGTGGAAGGAAGAAAGAGAGGTAAGCCATTGTGTTCATGAGAATGGAACAGAGGGATTAAAGTTCTAGAGGGCACAGTCAACTTGCATGAGCCCTAGTCTAGGAACCTGATATATAAATTGTCTACGATATACCTTAGTGTCTCAGTGGATTAGCATATGCCATACACCTAGTACGAGGTCTCGTTACATTATCGAAGTCCTTTATATATAAAATGTTGACTTACTAGAGATTATTTTGATTGATGCAGAGGTTGAAATATGGCAAGGTTAGAAATTAATGTGCTGTAACATGTTTTAATTTTTTATTTTCCTGATATCACCAAATGTTTTTTGTTTAGTAATTATGCTGTAAGTTTGCAAAAGGGAGTCCGAATCCTCTGTACTACTTTTGTGTGCCACACTAGTGATCCGATGGTTTAGCATCATCCATGACATCATCATATGATATTTTCTCTAACAATTATTGGCTGTAAGATCAAGATCGCTAGTGACTCACAATGTGGCACACAAAATTGGTTCTACTCTCCCAACGTTGTAGAAATTTAGAACTTGAATGAAATTCTTCAAAATGGCAAAAGTTTTTTTTGGGTTTTCTCTATCTCGAAGGAATCCGTTTCTTTGTCTCAGCAGTACCCGTAACGTACTTGTGACAAAGTCGTACTTTAAACTTGTTGCCCTCATAATAAGCATTATCATACACTGCTTTACACTTGTCTTGCTGCTCAAATTATATGAATATAACATCAGTTGAGTGTGTATGTTTGTTTTTTTTTTTTTGTTTTTTTTTTTGGCAAATGGTATATGTAGTTCCATTCATATAATTTAGTTTCGAGAAGTACCATTTAACTTTTTAAGAAACAAAATGTATTAATCACTTCAAAGTAGGCCTCCTCACCATCCCCATTACAACTTGAGCACTTCTATCACTTTCTTATATGAGTACTTGAACATCTATTTTTGATTTTGAAATTAATTTTTTTGTATTCAATATTGAAGGTACAGGCATCTGGTGGTCCAGTGGAGGAGTTTGCGAGGCTGATTGTATCTGGAGCTTGTCGTGGAGACGCCTACGTGAAATACCCAACCTGGTACGATATATTCCTCTTGTACAGGGTCTTTGCTCCAAACGTTCTCAACTGGACTTTCCGTTTCCTCTTTGCAAATAACGGGGGACGGAGGACTTCCTATATTGGTACGGGCCGACCTCTTTTAGAGGCTTCTTCACCTAGGAAACTCCTTACCGGTCCCGCTCAATATCAGCAAAAAGTGGAATAAAACAACTGCAAATCTTTCGCGTTATCTTGAATACATTTGTTGATTTCAGAAGTGGCGTTTAATTTTGTTGCCAAGTGATTTAAAATTTTAAATATGTGTTGAATGTTTTGTTAACTTTGCTGAAATAATGGATGATAAAGACTTTTTTCTTTGAGTTGTTATTTCATTCTCTACTTTAACTCTGTTGTATCTTGGAATGGTGCATGTTTGTGACTACAGGGAATCTCAAGAAAAACGCGTTTTACACGCGTTTTAGTGTAAACGCATTTTAGTGTAAAACGTGTTTTTCGTATGCGAGTGGCATTTAGTAAATAAGCGAACTTTTTTACAAGGTGCGGTGGCATTGTTGTAAATAACTGGAACTTATAAGAACTCAGCAGACACTTTTCGACACTAAAGGAGACAGTTTTCAATACTACAGGAGTCAGTTTTTAACACTAGGGCAGGCACATGTTTCGAAACTTTCAAAAACTCACGAGCCACTTGTTGAGAGGCACATGTTTCGAAACTTTCAAAAAGCCACTTGTTGAGAATGTAAGAGGCATTTTTCAACACTACAGGAGACACTTTTCAACACTAGGAAAGACAGTCTTAACACTACAACCGACAATCATAACACTAGCTTTAAAAGTGTATGTATGAGGGTGTAAAAATGTTTGCTTGAATATTTATAAGTGTAATATTACAACATGTACTTAGTAATATTATAACAGGCACATGATAATATTAGAGAAGACAATTGTGTAAAACATGTTTTTCCATACCTTAATGTAAAACGCGTTTTTCACAAAACCGACAAGGTAATATGACGAGTCCTTATTGAGATTTTAAAAAGAACAAGGATCGGAATGTCATTTATAAGAAGTTTAGGGAGCCATTTGCTACAATCGACCCTCCCTAATTCCGCCGCCGTTACTAGTGCTGGCACCAGCTTTACTAAATCCATAGTATTATGACCATATCAATAAATATTAGTAGTATCTGAGTCAAATTTTGACTAAAAAGGGAATTCTATATTCTACCCCCTCCGCCCCAAAACGATCTTCTTATTTGACATTTTTCATTATCCCAAAAAATTCTTCACATTTCTACAACCTAGGCTTAGAAGTGCCCAACAAAACATGACTAGTGAATCAAGTGTTTATATCCTTAAAAGTTTGAATAGTCAAATGTGAAGATCATTTTGGGACGGAGGGAGTAATTAATTAATACACAAACCTCGTAATGATATTGGAGTATTGGACCTAATAGTATTAGTAGTCAATATTTACGAGCTCCTTTTATATAAGTTTGACCAAATAGACAAAGATTCTATACATTACATAACAACAAATATATAGCACACCTTGGACCTGAAGTGTCATTAAAAATGATTGATTAATATAGATGATATTAATTAATTCTTCCTCTGTCCCAGAAAGATAGTCATATTTTGATTTTTTATAGTCAACAATAATAAACTTTGATCAAACATTAGTGTCAATTTAATTATCACACTGAATTTCTAAAAATTGTTATTGATAAATCACTTAATGATTTATCAATTACAAATTTTAAAATTTAACTAGAATGATTAGATTGCCTAAAAAAACAAAAAAAACTAGAATGTTTAGATTGTCACTAATAGTTGGTCAAAGTTTATTTTTGTTGATTATAAAAAAGTAAAAATGAGACTATCTTTCTGGAATAGACAGAGGGAGTATTTAATTATTTTCTTCTAGTATAGATAATGTTTCTGAGACTTTGAATTCAATATTCATACCTCATTTTCGCAAGTATTTGTCGTGCTTGCTTACCAGTACTTTTTGAATTGTACTGCCTTCGTTCAAAATATATGTTACTTTAGAAGTAAAAAATTATTCTAAAATATTTGTCACTTTACTATTATCAAGGCATTTTTAATCTTTTATCTCAATTATACTCTTATTAGTGATTGTGGATCATCTTTTGCATAAGCATTTACTCACCTAAAAAATTGAATTATTTAAAGGAAAATTGAGTTCTTCCAACATGCATTCATTAATATGTGTGAAAAAGCCTAAAGCGACAATATTTTGAAACTGAGGGAGTAGTAAAATTGTAACGATTTCTAAGAATACCATTACTTCGTTCACAAATAAAAACGGAAAGAGATAATTTTATTAAGTAAATAGGAGTAGGGTATGTAAGTTACCGCTCCACTCTATGATCTCCATTCACTCACGTAGGCGAGCTCATTATTTGTGTGGCTGAAACCACTTCAAAAATTTTGTGGGTCCCACCGAGCTTGGACACATCTCATCCATCGAACATAAAAATAAGCGAGGTGGCGAGATCGGAGCCATTGGATGGGCCGGGGTGGAGCTAACTCCTCTTTGGAGCGGTTCAAAATCCATAATAAAAGTAACGACAAACACTGTGATAAAAGAGTCCAGCTTTTTTTATACTGTACCACTTTGTTTACTACATTGTTCTGTACACCACATAGACTATCAATTCATACTAGTAACGGTAAATTACTTATCATACGAGAGTACACGGGCAAAAAAAAATATTAGACTCGAGCATGTTCGATTTATGACCAAAGGTCTTGTGAGTATGTATTTATAGGGTAAATATAAAGTTACAAAAAAGTGCCACAAAATTTGACTTACAAAATAATGTATCATAATTTTGTTGGCCCTTTTAATTAGAGTGTGCCGGTTCCACTATCTTTTTGTGCCCCTAGCATTACCCGTATTTATAATATCATCAAACTCTTTTTTTTTTTTTTTGGCTAATCTTTTTAAAACTCAAAAGCATCAACGGAAATACTTAAAGGCTCTCCTTCCCCAACATTCATCTGATCATGATAATGTCCATATTCCGGTGGCCGGATTTTTGATGAAAACCACCCAACAAAATACTAACCTCAGATTTCATCAAAGCAAATCGAGCATCGATAGCCATTCCGGCATCCGAAGCCGCTTTTTGAATCGACGGCGGCGACAACCCAGCTCTAGCAGTCGGCGGCAAATGCTCCGGGAAATTCAGCTTGTGCAAGCACGACATTCCTTGTAGACAATACGCGGCGACGTCGTGAGCTCCGGCAGCCCCCTCCGGCGTAGAGTAAGACCCTAACCATATCCGTTCTTGGGTTCCCGGAACCCTAATTTCCGATACCCATTTCCCCCATTTCCGTCTCCTTACCCCTTTGTACTTCACTGTTTCATTACTAATTCTGCCATTGTCGTTGTTATTGCCGTTGCCGGAGCCTTCGTCGGAGCTACTCATGATGGAAGTTTAGAGATGGTGTGAATATGGTTGACTTTGAGAATAATATAAGATGAGGGTATTAAGAGATATTAGGGGTTTATATACGTTGAGTTTGAGAAATTCTTTTAGGATAGATAACCTGGGGTTTGAGGGATTTCAAAATCACATAGCGGTGGGCAATATTTACATTAGAGCAGAAATTCATTTTTTTCACCTAACTTTTAAAAACATGGGAAGGCAAAAAGCATTTTTGCTCACTAAACTATGAGGCAATTCGACTGAACTTCTATTTTTCAACTCACCAATCTTTTTTCGCAAAATCTTGGGAAAAACGCGTTCCAAACGCTTGTTTTTAAAAACAAATTTATTTTATGGGAATACATTCATAAGTTGTTTTTTGGAAAAGTAACTTCTCCTTAGTTTCTCATTAAATTAAAAGTTCGGGAAGTTTTTTTTTTTCGAGCAACGATCCATTCACAATTTAAAAAGACCTCCACAAAGACCAGAGGCTCATCCCGGATAATAACAGCGGTTCCATTTCTTAACATACAACAACGATATTTTCGATCTAAATCTTGAGACGTACGAATTCCACTCCAAGTCAAACTTGGACACTGCCTCAAACCGGCATTTAAAAAATCTCCCTTCTGGTAATATATTGCGATGAGCCCTTGATATGCAGAATTCGGGTTGACGAGTAAACGCCCACCAGACGTCTCAAAATCCGGAAACGATCCTTGTGCAGTAAGATAATTGGCATCCCACTTCATTGTGCGAAAATGCAAGAATCGTCGCCATTCTTACATGAAAAACAAAAGACCAAAAACAAAGAAACATAGGCTCTCACAAAGAGAGAATCGGCTCCCACGATGGAGAGAATACAACGGCTCTCACAATGGAGAGAGATTTATTAAACAACAAAAGGGAAATACTTGAAAAAGATCAACAACACAATTATTTGTAATCTCAAAAAGTTGAGATTACAAAAAATTGTGTTGTTGTTGAATGCTTACAACAAGAATGAACAACAAAAGAAAAAAAAATGGAATCACTGGAGAAGGAGAGGAAGAAGATTATGGTTTTGAAAGTTGAAAGGAAGAAGTTGAGAGAAGTTTTTGCAAAAAAACACTTCGGGGGAACTGGAAAATTCCTATATAGTAATATATTATACTGCATGCAATTTGCAGTAACAAAAATTATGCCAGCACCGCCGACCGTTGCATCGTTCGTGCCCACTGCCACCATCCATGCATTATTATATTCAGTATCGCAATATTATATTTAGTTATGCAGTATTATGTGATACAATAGATTACACAATAATATTACATGAATAATACAACATGTTGTGAGAAATTTCTCAGGCATTATGATATTTTTTAAAAACTTCCCAATCAATGCCCCTAATTTCATTGTTATAATTTTATATTTTAATTATATAACATACTATAAAAATCAATGAAAATTCATTTAACACTCATTTGTTTTTGTTTCAGCTCTTAATTAGATCTCAAATCTGAAATCTTCAGACATATTATATTCGGTCTATTTGTTTTTTCTTTTTCATTCATTCAGATCTGAAATCTTTAGACATATAATATTCAGTCCAATAGTTATCATCTTATATTTCATATATCCCACAAAAATAGTCACAACTTTGGCTTTCTTAAACAACAAATTTCATGAAATTATAGAAAAGAATATTGACAGAATTATTCATGTTTGATGTAGCACGGGTGTTTGACAAAGTCAAACATATTAATTATTTTTGCATTTTAATTAGTATTTTAGAATTTATTTTAAATTAGTTTCTATTTTATTTAGTACTTTCGTCATTATTTTTACTAGGTCATTTAAAGAGTGTTTTAGAGTAGGATTAGGAGTGTTTTTGTTATTTTTGAGTCCTATTATGTTACCATATAGGTTAGGGTTAATTTTAGAAAGTTTAGGATTCTTTTACAAGTTTTATGGGCACTATAAAATAGGCCTAAAATTGTAATCCGAAAATAAATCTTTTATTCAATAAAATTTGATTGCTTTGCAATTGTTGGGTTTTACCCATAAGCCTTTGGCTTGCAGAATAGTCTTTTCGAAGATTATTATAGAGGGATCTTTATCCTAGTTTGTTTGAATGGTTGATTTCGATCAATCCTTGGTTTATTTCCGCTGCGTTTCACATCAATGTTTCATAAAAAAAAGAATATAATAAAATAAAATAAAATAAAATAGAAAAGAAATTCACAAATTGTTGATCAAAATTCAATCAATTTGAACGAGATGGTAAAATCATAATTATTTATCTGCGACAAGAATATATATAAAATTTTAGTAATGCAAGTATATTTAAAAAGATGTCATAATAGATAATTTTGAGATAATACCAAAATGATCTTATTTAATTTAAGTAAATACTCTCTCCGTCTCAAAATGATATTCACATTTTTTTCGACATTACTACGAAGGAACTTTGAGCAATGATTTTAAGTTGATTCAATTATCCTAATGAAAATCTAAAATTTGTCACTGATAGTATTGTTGATGGTCTATCAATAACAAGTTTTAGTTTTTCTTTAGGATAATTGAATCAACTTCAATTCATTGTCAAAGTTTCTTCGTAATGACGTCAAAAATAATGTGAATATCATTTTGGGACGGAGAAAGTAGTGCGTGGTAAGTAAAACTAGTTATGAATTGTTTGCATATTTGAGCATTTACATTCCGTTTCCGGTAGCTTTTCGTCCAAGTTTGTTAATATGGATCATGATTTTACATGTTAAATTGTTAAAGGGCTTCATTAAGTTTTGCATATACTTTGAGGTGTATTATTATGAAGAGGTGCAAAATACTAATTTGAGTGAATGGCATCAACAGCAAGACAACTGGCAGCCATATAGACCAGGTCATGGGTTTGGGTCAAAGTGGAGAATAATTAGTCCTATATAAGCACATTTGTTACCTGATGTTGATTTTTCAAGTAAAAGAAAGTTTTCAGTTTGAAGTGGTACTATTTTAATTTTGATAATTTATCCTTTCTCTCTCCGTCCCAAAATAATCTTCATACTTTTTTCGATGTTGTTACGAATGAACTTTGAGCCATGATTTTAAGTGATTCAATTATCTTAATGAAAATTTAAAACTTGTTATTGATAATGTTGTTGGCGGAGGTCAATAACAAATTTTAGATTTTCATTAGGATAATTGAATCAACATAAAATCATTGTTCAAATTTCTTTCGTGGTAACGTCGAAAGAAAGTGTGAAGATTATTTTAGCACGGAGTGAATATTAATATTTAGAGTAGGTTTTGGAGGAAACTAGTTTTTCCTTATAATACATAAAATTGACTCTCTTTTTTTACAAGCATTTGGCCAATATTTAAAACAGCTTGAAAAATAAGACTTTTTATAATTTAAAGAAAAACTAGTTTTCAAAAAAAAAAAATTAAAAAAAATTGTGTTTTTACTTTTAAGACACATCAAAAAGTCAGTTTTCTAATTATTAAATGAAATTAATAAGGTTGTATATTATAGAATTTGGATGGAAGGAATAAGATTAAAAATTAAATAAATCAGTTGAGGCAGTATAATGTGCGAAAGAGAATTTGCTATCAAAAAGTAAATATGATGTCACGGTGATGAAACTAAGCAAAAAGGCTTGGTATATAAATCACGTGGTTGTGTGGACTTTCAATTTTCTTACTAAAAAGAACCAATTTCCTATTCAAAGTTCAAACACTTTAAACAAGGTTCTTCACTTTTTCATGTTGGAGCAAAAGACTTCGTCCAAGTTTGTTAATATGGATCATGATTTTACATGTTAAATTGTTAAAGGGCTTCATTAAGTTTTGCATATACTTTGAGGTGTATTATTATGAAGAGGTGCAAATACTAATTTGAGTGAATGGCATCAACAGCAAGACAACTGGCAGCCATATAGACCAGGTCATGGGTTTGGTCAAGTGGAGAATTAATTAGTCCTAAATAAACACATTTATTACCTGATGTTGATTTTTTCAAGTAAAAGAAAGTTTTCAGTTGAAGTGGTACTATTTTAATTTTGATAATTTATCCTCCCTCTCCGTCCAAAATAATCTTCACACTTTTTTTGATGTTGTTACGAATGAGCTTTGAGCTATGATTTTAAGCTGATTCAATTATCTTAATGAAAATTTAAAACTTGTTATTGATAATGTTGTTGGTGGAGGTCAATAACAAATTTTAGATTTTCATTAGGATAATTGAATCAACATAAAATCATTGTTCAAATTTCTTTCGTGGTAACGTCGAAGAAAGTGTGAAGATTATTTTAGCACGGAGTGAATATTAATATTTAGAGTAGGTTTTGAGGAAACTAGTTTTTCCTTATAATACATAAAATTTACTCTCTTTTTTTTACAAGCATTTGGCCAATATTTAAAACAGCTTGAAAATAAGACTTTTTATAATTTAAAGAAAAACTAGTTTTCAAAAAAAGAAATTAAAAAAAATTTGTGTTTTTACTTTTAAGACACATCAAAAGTCAAGTTTCTAATTATTAAATGAAATAATAAGGTTGTATATTATAGATTTTTGGATGGAAGGAATAAGATTAAAATTAAATAAATCAGTTGAGGCAGTATAATGTGCGAAAAAGAATTTGCAATCAAAAAGTAAATATGATGTCACGTGTGATGAAACTAAGCAAAAGGCTTGGTATATAAATCACGTGGTTGTGTGGACTTTCAATTTTCTTACTAAAAAGAACCAATTTCCTTATTCAAAGTTCAAACACTTAAAACAAGGTTCTTCACTTTTTCATGTTGGAGCAAAAGACGAGTTTATTGCAAAAGTGACATGCGTACTTCGTGCAATATATCAATATGACCCGCGTACTTTGAAAACATCAAATGGAGTAAACTACTTTTCCGCCCCTCGTACTATGGCCCCAACATCAATTTGACACTCGTACTATTGAAACAACAAATGTATGATGCGTACTATAGTTTTATTAGCAAAATTAACCAATTTACTATTCATTCGTTAACTTTTTTTAACACACGTTATTTTTTTAACGAACATTAATTTATAACTAACTTTTGTTATCTCCATCAAAACCAAATCGCATATGTAAAAATCGAATTCCGACTTCGTTAACCGTTGGATCGTCGTGAAACTTCTGGGCTTTGGTCGCATCCCTTAGGCGCACATGATGACCGTTGGGATCTTCCAATAATTGCCGGAGAGGGAGAATGGCCGGCGGCGAAACTGGCGAAAATCTCCAAAAATTCGCTATATTAAAAATCAAATTCCCGCTTCATTAACCGTTGGATCGTCGTCAAATTTCTGGGGTATGTTCGCATCACTCAGACGCTCATATTGACCGTTGGGATTAGTAAAATAATCAGCGGTTCCGGAGATATGGCCGACGGCGCAAATCGGCGAAAAACTCAAAAATCGCCCCAAAAGTTAGTTTTGTTAAAATAAATTAATGCCCGTTAAAAAAATAATGTTCGTTAAAAAAAGTTACAAATGAATAGTAAATTGGTTAATTTTGCTAATAAAACTATAGTACGCATCATACATTTGTTTTTTCAATAGTACGAGTGTCAAATGATGTTGGGGCCATATACGAGGGCGGAAAAGGAGTTTACTCACATCAATGTGGGTTACGTACTTAATGTTTTTAAAATTTTGATACCACTTTTTAACACCCGTTTAAAACATAACGGGACTTCCATAACTTCCGGTCACTTCCATAATTCCGGCAATCTTCATAAATTCCGGCTACCTCCATTTTTTCCGGCAATCTCACACACACTGATTGAGCCCAGACATTTAGTTCATCGCTTTTGCATGTCACATGCCCAAGATCCATAATTTCTATGTCAAATTTTTTTCTCTCTCTCTCCATAAACTTGACCTCACATTACAAGTGTCTTCCTTCCAAAGGATTTCGGGATATCAAATGACTATACACCCTTTTTTGAAGCTCTAAACCCAGTCGGGCCTCTTCATCTTCCCCTTCCCTTCTCTATCACTCAGCCGACCTTTCCTGCCACTCCCTTGCCTAGAATCCGACCCCCATCTCCATCCACATCAAACTATCAGAACCCAAAACTCCAAGCAACACTCCTTTGTTAGACAAAATAGAGCAACTCTCGTCAACCCATGAAACCAATTTCCTCATCCCAAACTGTAGTCTGTAGTCAAGTTCACAAGACAATAACTCATATGTGAGGTCAAGTGGTGTGTGAGAGAGAAATGAGTGTGTGTGAGATTGCCGGAAAAAATGGAGTGGCCGAAATTTATGGAGATTGCCGGAAGTTATGGAAGTGACCGGAAGTTATGGAAGTACCGTTATGTTTTTAACGGGTGTTAAAAATGGTATCAAAATTTTAAAACGTTAAGTACGCAACCCACATTTGATGTTTCCAAAGTAAGCGAGTCAAATTGATATATTGCACAAAGTACGCATGTCACTTTTGCAATAAACTCGAGCAAAGACAATAGGACTGATTGTCCGACAACTTTTATAAATGGGATAGCTTAGAATAAAAAATAAAAAATTAATGCGTGTTGTTTTGAGACGGATGGAGTTATCTTAAAATTAAATGAATGTTTAGATTTACTCTTAATCAAACGAATTTGAACATTGTTGGAAAAAAATGTGTGTTTTGAAGGAAATTATGTGTTACTCCCTCTTGGTGATGTTCAAATGGGTTATCCGCCCTGCCCGCCTTTGCTCATGTCCGCGGGCTTGACGGGCTTGACCGGTCCGACCCTCCCAACGGATGGATAAAAGCCCGGCCCAGCCCGTCGTTTTATGTGTGGTCCGGACCGAAAGGTTCACGGGCCAAACGGATTTTGTCTTTTTTTTTTTAATCAGAAAAACTTTTAAAAAATTATAAATTAAATGAACTTAACTTATTAAAATATATAATATAAATTAAAATACATATAAAAAGTGATTTAATATGTACTTTAATTTATCTTTTATATTTAAATAGAGTTAGTTATTAAATTTAAGTTATTTGATAATAATTTTATTAATTTTAAGGCTATAGGCTAGAATTGATTGAATTCTTCATTTAGGAAATAACAAAGTCTTTAAGATAATAAAGTCTTAAAAAATACAAAGTCTTCTACATAATAAAGTCATCAAGATAAAAATCTCCAAATCTTTAAGATAAAAAATAACAAAGACTTCTACATAATAAAGTCGTTAAGAAACAAAGTCTTCAAAGTCTTTAAGATAATAAAGTTACCTCAACAATTAAATAAATCATTGTTTTTTTTTTTAAAGCTTTTTTTTCCCGAAAATTACTTGAGCATAATTTAAACAGTTTTTTTTTTTTTTTTTTTTTTTGGTGGGCTCTTTCCACACGGTAAGGAAATGAAACATTTTGTCAGTATAAAAATACTTGAGCACTATAGTAGTGTTCAAGATAATGTAGCATAAAGTCTCTCTTTCACGCGTAGGAGGTGCAAATCAAGTTCTCATTTTTAATTTACCAAGGAACTTGTGGGAAAGTGGATTGAACTTTTGGGGCATTTTCCCAACTTATTTATTGCCGAGAATTTTTGAAAGCTACACTTTACCTCCTTCAATTTCTTTTACTTTAGAATTAATCCTTAATAATACAGACACTGCACTTAAGCCCTTAGACCATGGACAATAGGGAGTTGAGAGAGGGGTTGAGATAGAGTTCAACTAGTTGAGGGGTGTCCAATAAGGAGTTGAGAGGGAGGGGGTTGAATTGGGAGGTTGGAGAAACTCACCGGTTTGAGTGAAAAATGAGGGGGGCCGCCTTGGACACACGGCAGCCCCTCATTGGGTTGAAGCCGGCGCGTGTATCTCACGCTCAAATATGGTGCGTGAGTCGGTGACTTTTTTTTTTTTTCCTGAAGCTTACACGTGGAGGATTTTCATTGGTCCGCCGAATTTAATTTTCACCCAAATTTTTAAAAATCAATTATTTTACAGCAAATTATTTTTTTATTTTTTTTCGCCAAAATTCATCATTTTTTTTCCTCTTTAATTTGATATAAGTTTCGTTTGATTTGGACACCGAAAAAAAACCCCTTTTCTCTTTAAAAATTCCTTAATTATCCTTTTTTTATTAAGTGTTTAATTAAAAAAAAATAAAACGATCTCGAATTTATAATAATAAGAATAATTATTTTTTTTTTAATTTAAAAATTATTATTATTATTATATTATTATTATTATTATTATTATAAAGATTATAAATAAAATTAAGATTATAATAAAATAAAGATTATAAATAAAATAAAAGTGGTGGGGTATAGAATGATGAGTTGGGGGGGTTGAATTTTAAACTAAACTAGTATTGTGGGGGGGGTGTAGTTGAGAGGGTAGTTGAATGATTAAGTGGATGGATAAAGAAGATGATGTGTTTTAATATTAAGGTAGTTGAATCTTTTTTGATGGTTGAGTTATTGGACATGGCCTTACTACTTCTTATTTTCCATTCAGCCTCCCAACTTTCATAAGTTACACTTTACCCCTACTCTTGTCTTTTTCTTTTTTTTTTTTACCTTGGGATGTCGGCCCAAGCTATTTGTTCTCGGGGTTGAGTCGGGTCGACCCATTAAGCTTCGCTGGTTGAAATGAGTGACCCGCTTTAGCCCGCTAACTTAAACGGGTTGGGTTGGTCGGGTAATTAGCGGGTTGGCTCGGGCGGGTTAGCGGGTAACCGGCCTAGCCCGTGCTTGCACGGAGTAGGTACTAGTAGATTAACAAACAATATCAGGAGTGTATTATTTGTGAAGAAGTACGAAAAATACCTGTACAAGTTTACAACGGTTTTTTGAGGTACAGTATAGATATGCACACAAAACTGCAAAATATGTTACTTTACATTTCATGTTAAATTTCATTGTACATCTGCGGTAAGCAAATAAATGTGTAAGTTTTAACGGGTTTTTCTTTTTTTTTTATGTATACACCCTCCACAGTATAGATATGCACACAAAACTGCAAAATATGTTACTTTACATTTTCATGTTAAATTTCATTGTTACATCTGGCGGTAAGCAAATAAATGTGTAAGTTTTAAACGGGTTTTTTTTTTTTATGTACTACACCCTCCAAATGCTACAAACTCGGACCATATTCGCGTTCTATTAGAACCGATCTGCTAAGCCTGGAAACCGTTGCAGCAGCCAAGTGACGCCTTGAATAGCAACCTGTACAATCATCGAATAATAGTCAATGCAATCAGCTAGTATCCTTTTGACCAATGTACTGCTGGGGAATGTAATACATTTAAGAGTATGTTTTTGGACCAAATAAAACAAAGATATCAAGATTTCAGCTATTGTAAGAGGCGAAGCGAGCTCAACTAAAAGCTGTTGATATTTATATATGTATATATTACATTTTTTTATAGTGTTCCTGATTTGCTATTTGTTAGATAACCAGCTCATCTAAAAGCTTACGTTTAAATAGCCAACAATGTACAACAAGCTTAACAATCCTTCTTACACATGGAGAGATAACAAACATGCATCACCAGACCCTCAGGAAAGAAAACTAAAAGAGTCCCAAAGCCGCAGAACGTGCCCTTGGATAGCCTAAATCCGTAAATTAGTTGTATTCCATGTTTTAAATGTAATTTAGGCAAGAAATTGCTGAGATAAATTTTTTTATGTCATCTTCAACATTTGTGATAGTATAAAAGTATAACTCCATTGTTGAACTAATTAAATACCGAAACTAGGTGGGTCCTTCCATTCTCCTGCAGAATGCAGGAGAGTCGCTGCTAATTAGCTTCAGCTGACAGAAAATAGTTAGGCAGTCAAAAAATCGGTAATTTGGGTGTGATGAAAATGACATGTTCCTTAACTTAAACAAGCTGAAACTACAAGAAACATGCATCCATGTGCTTCTTTGCTATGAGGCACTTTCGGAAATCACCATAAATTTAGAAAGATAAACACAACATACCAAAGCCAAGTCGCCAGGCTTCGTTGCTGGTTCCACTATGTCTCTGCCATAACTATAGTCAGAAAGCAAAGATTGTCAGTCCAACAAGAAGATGCAATAAAAACAATTCACGAACATTGGCACTCCTATAAATGCATTCAACAGTTGAATCTTATAGATACCTAAGTGTGAGATTAGAGACAAAAGTTGGAGAGATGCAGACAAGCAGAATGGTTAAACTAATACTCCCTCTATCCCGGAAAGATAGTCCCTCTTTTTTCGTTGTTACTACGAAGGAACTTTGAGCAATAATTTAGGCTACTTTTAGTTATCTTAATGTGAATCTAAAAATTGGTATTAATAGTATTTATATAGTACTACCTCTGTCCCTAAATGAGTGTCCAAATTTCATTTTAAGGGACAAAACTTTTTGCATAATTTGGTGGCAAAATTCATATATAATCTTGTAATTCTCTTTACAAACATTTAGTTTTTGCAAGTATAAAGAGACCGGTGAAAAAAAAATCGAAAAAAAACATTTAGGGACAAAGTTATGATCAAAATGGACACTTATTTTGGGACAAAAATTTCCTGAAAATGGACACTCATTTAGGGACAGGGGGAGAGTATCAATAACAATTTTCATTAAAATAATTAAAAGTAGCTTTACTTATTACTCAAAGTTCTTTCGTAGTAACAACGAAAAAAGAGGGACTATCTTTCTGGGACAGAGGGAGTATGATACTCCCTCCGTCCCAAAATGATCTTCCTATTTTTTTCGGCGTTACTACTAATGAACTTAAAAGCAATAATTTTAGGTTGATTTAATTATCCTAATGAAAATCTAAAACTTGTTATTGATAGTATTGTTGACGTTGTATCAATAACAAATTTAAGATTTTCATTAGTATAATTAAATCAACCTAAAATAATTGCTTTATGTTCTTTCGTAGTAACGGCAAAAAAGTGGGAAGAACATTTTGGGACATAGGGGATATGTTTCTTGCACAAAGCTTGTTGTGTAGAACTAAAACCTTTGTGATTAAGTGTTTTTCATTTCCTGGCGAGTGTCAAAGCGAAAAATTATACTCCCTCCGTCCCAAAATATAATGTCACACATGCCATTTTGGTTTGTTTCGTAATAAATGTCACATTTCTAAATTAGGAAAGAGTTTTAGTACAATTTCACCATTGTACATGCAGTGTACAAATAAGTAAAGCATGTTTCTTAAAACATTGACAAGTCAACTGCAAGATTTATTTGGGGACGAAGGGAGTAATCATAACATTACAAGTATAGAATTTAAGGTATAGCATTTCCTACAAAAAAAAATAAAAAAAAATAAAAAAAAAATAGGTAAAACTAGCTCAAAACTATGTAAACTAGGTAGCTCAAGTTCATAATAGTGTAAATGTCATAATTCGGAGTATGTTTTACTCACATTATTTTTCTCTGCCCATTCACGATCTTTAACCGATAAAAGCTGCACCCTTTGCTAAATGGAAATGGCTTTCCTTTCCATTCTGCGTTGATGATTTCATATTAGTTGCTTCTTACAGGGAACTGAACAGTGGCAATACAGTAGGAAAGAGTATCGTAGACATACCTAAGTGCCATGTCACTCCAACAGCGGTATTATCCTCATCAGATATATCATCAATAGTAAATTGTAGATCTTTGCTGATGGAATCACTGAACTTCTGGAAGAATTCTAGGATAGCCTGACAGAATAACTCAAACTCAAACTCAAACTAGTGCTTGAAGATGATAAGTAAAAAAGAGGCATTCCAGATAATTTATTTGAAAGAAAACATGTACAATACTCCCTCCGTCCCATAATATATGTCATACTTTTTTTTAGTTTGTCTCAAAGTAAATGTCGCATTTCTAAATAAGGAAAGTTCTTAGTGTATTTTTACCATTGTACAAGCAATGTACAAACAAGTTTAGCACATTCCTTAATAACGTTGACAAGTCAAATGCGATATTTTTTATGAAATGGACAGAGTATAACTCTGTGTTATTTAACGAATAAAAAAAAAAAAAAAAAGGTTAACATTTACATGTTCTTAATGTTCGGTAATAGTTATGCTCAGCCTAATTACATTTGATATCATCTTTAACTTCGATTTAGGAAAACAAAATAATACTCCAAAGTTGGGTAGCATGCATTTTTCTTGCTTGGTGGGAAGTTCACTTTTATTTCTTCTGGTCTCTCTAACATTCATGTTTATCATCTTTGTTCATGCATTGATTCAGGTGGCTTCTAGACTTGAATTTCTAATATCTTCGTTCATCTATTGATTCACGTGGTTTTTGAAAGGTTAAGTCAGATTTGGGGTCTTGGGAGTCGGGAGGGGTTCATAGTTTGACAATTCACCTAGTCAACTAGCTGAAATTTTGGCCAGGTATCATGGGATTCAGGTGGGAGCGTCTTGAGAATATTACTAGGTAGAAGTCAGCGGACTCGATTGCTCACTTCTGCATTTTCTCAAGTCTTTCATGATCAAGATTTGTTCATAATACACATTTTAAGTTTGATTAAAATATAGTATTGGGCTCAAGTAATTGCGGGTCAATAATACGGGGCCTAATATGTAGTTTACTCTTGATATTTAAGAATCTACAATACACTAACTTAATACTCCCTCTGTTCCGGAAAGATAGTCTCACTTTGATCTCAACGGTCAACTCAATTGACATGAAATTTGATTATCCGCACGAAACTCTAAAAATTGTCATTGATGCACTACAAAGATTACTACAAATAAATTATTACAGCATTATTTTTTTTTAGAATTTCACGAGGGTAATCAATTTTAATAAAAAAAAAATCGGTCAAAGTTAGAGTTTGTTAAGTAACCAACTCCTCTAAAACCTTAAAGATGTTAGACAGGGCACCTACAATGTATATCAAGCTTCAACACTCCCCCTCACGTGTGACCCGACCTTGCGATAACCAGATCTCTGATACCATGTTAAGTAACCAACTCCTCTAAAACCTTAAGATGTTAGAGAGGGCACCTACAATGTATATTAAGCTTCAACAGAGTTGATCACCAAAATTAAACTAAAACTATCCTCTGGGGATCGAGGTAGTAATATATAAAAGTAAACTGATTTTGATTTATACTGACTTTCTAAGCCATTTGGGTAAGGAGGAGTATCAACTACGGATGGTCAAACTTATCCCATTTAAGCTTGGATTGTACCGCTAAGGCGCTAAGATAACTACTCACTCTTAAGGTTCTTACTTTCTTTTTTGGTTTGTCCAGACTAAGGTTCTTAGTTGATTTATTACTTAAAATAGACTATCGGACCCACTTGTCATTCTCATAATAAAAACTCCCTACCCACTTTATCTCTCCTACTTTCTCTTACTTACTTTTTCATACCCACACCATTTATTTTTTAATCTCCGTGTAAAGTTAAACTAAGAACATTAGTCCGGGACGGAGGGAGTAAATCAAGTAATGATAGTCTAAGCTCTAAACGAGAGGTCCAAAAACAAAGGGAAATGGAAATGGAAATGGAAATGAAAGGAACAAGTAAAAAAAAAGTACCAAAAATTTGCGACAACAGCAAAGTAAAAATAAAATTGTATACTGAATTAATTAAGAGGGAGGATAATGGGAATTATAAGTACCTTGCGGCCAACAAAAGGTTGGGGGAAGACAAGGTCCTCGTAGACGCAATCCTCATCAATCAATTGTTCCACCGACGCAACATTCCGGCTGTTAATTCCGCCGTAAAACTTCCTAACCACCTCCGAACCTGAATCCAACGTCACCGCCGGTGAATTACTGAGTTCTGTATCGTTATTGGCGGCCGTCGCCGGCGTTGGTGTGCTGCTGCCGGTGCTCCTCCTAAGGACCAACCGTCCACCTCCTCTTCTGAATTTTATAATGCCAATCGTGTAATTGGAAGGAATGTGATTTCGCCATGTGAGGATAGGAAGAGGAGGAGCCAGTAATAATGAAGTTTTACTGCAGATTACCCACTTGGCCCCGACCATCTTTCCTCCCTCACTCACACCCGCCTTCTAATTTGCGCCAATTTTGTGCTCTCCCCTTCACCGTTCTATCGCAACGCTCGGTTTACAAGTTACAAAATTATACGAGATACGGGTTATATCGATAATAGACCCGGCCCTCTCTAATTAAAAACACCAACACAATTATGACATTTTATTTTATAAGCCACATTTAGTAGCTATCTTTTGTATTTTATATTACTCCATCCGTCTCAAAATAGATGTCGTTTTAGAGTGTTTCACACATATTAAGAAATGTCATTAATGCATGTGAAGAAGTCCCAAATACCCCTAAGTAATTCAACTACTTAGGTAATTAAATGGTTATGTAAAAGATAGTTCACTATCATTATAAGGGTATAATTGGTATAGAGCAATAAAAAAACTTTGAATTTTGAGATAAAATTTAACTCTCCAAACGACATCTATTTTGAGACGGAGGGAGTATTTCATTGGGTCTAACTTTCTAGCTCGTACTTTCCTTGTCGACCCAAAACATTGTGGGGATTTCACTATGATGTCCCCTGGTCTAACGCTTATTCTTTGTAAGTGTAAGAAAATTACAAAATTTGTTAAAAGTCACGTGGATAAAAATAACCACATGCACCATACCATATATATACTCTCTCCGTCCCCTTATTAGAGTCGAATATTTCCAAAATGGATGTCCCAATTAAGACTCAAAATACCGAAAATAAAAGTTTTTTATACTTTTTTAGTTGTGGGCCTTAATGTCATGCACACAACAACTATCCACTAACTATTTCGTACCCCACTTTCTGTTTTCACAACACTCTACCTCCACTTTCTATATTTTATACTCACTTGTCATCCTTACAACAAAAACTATGTAACCTCTCTCTGTTACTTTGAGAGGAGAATCGTTTTCGCTTCTTCCTTCAAAGACATCTCAACGGGCGTGCCAAGAGAGGAGCCATGGTGGTCCCCCCCCGGGACCGCCCCCTTTCTCTCTTTTACTTTCTTCTACTTTACTTTTTATACTCACAACATTTACTTTTCTTAATCTCTATGTAAAGTCAAACTAAGAAACTTAGTTCGGGACGGAAGGAGTAACCCAAACATTCATTTCTTAAAATTTTAACCCAAAAAAATTTTTAAATCTTAAAATGGGACGACGGAGGGAGTATACAAATCCCTTACTAATTAAGCATCAATCTATCCTTAATTCAAGCTCCAAAGCATCCAAATTCCTCATTAATTTGACTTTGTTGCATTCAGGCCTAATCTCAAGTCTCACCCTCGGTGAGCGCTAAGATTCGATCCCTCTCCTCGCTTCCTTATGGCGTGGACATTTTCAAAAAAAAAAAATGTGTACTTTATGAGGAGTATAAATGAGATTTAAGAGCGAACTAACGAAAAAGTTAACATCAACCAAGTTGTAGGGTGGTTTGTATACTTTCTGTTAATGTTAAACGGATGGGTGACCATGTTGAATATTCTTGAATTAGGATGACATATGTGAATATTATGGTAATGACGTAATGTGGTTAACTTGAATGACCCATATATTATATTAGTGGTTTTATCTTTCTTACTTCTCTTCTCTTGTACCGTTTCTCAATTTGAAACGAGACAAAGGGAGTACGTCGAAGGTCTTGATGATTGTAGATATCACAGGTTATAAAGTCTGATCCCAAAGCCAATTAGCAATTGAGATGAGTAGCGCAGGATCTTTATATAAGCATGGCTAATTAATTCCCGATGTGGGATAATTGTCTCTAACAACATGCAGCAGCGAAGTCATAAATTATTTGAAATGGAGTCAAAATTATGATATACTAGTCTTTCTCCCTCTGCCTCAGACTAAGGTTCTTACTTTCCTTTTTAATTTGTCCCAGACTAAGGTTCTTAGTTGCTTTATTACCTAAAATGGACAATGGGACTCACTTGTCATTCTCACAACAAAAACCAGGCTGGCCATTTGTACCAAACTAAACCAACCAACTGAGTACCAACCGAACCAAAGGGTTTGGTATACCGAACTTCGGTATATCGAAAGTTTGGTACGGTACTACCGTACCGAGTATGCTTTTTTGGTTGGTACACGGTACACAAATATGAGTTTGGTTGGTATACCGAGTACCGAGTATATTTTTATAAAAATAATTTTATTATATATTTAATAGAAAATATATAAATATTACTAAAATCTAAAAATCTAATCTAATCTTAACCCCTAATAGTATATTTGTTGATTTTATGTGATTGGTGGAGTTGTAATGAGGGAGGAATTTCAGGAATTCGATGTTGAAGAAGTTATGTTCTGTATATATGTTCACCAGGCAACTTACTTTGGATTAGAAGGAAAACTGTACTGAAATGTATATAGGAAAAACAATCTATATTTATGTTTTGTACTTTTCTATAACTTAATGAAACGTCTTTTATGTAACTTATTAAGTTAATGTAGTGAAGTTGTTGGATTATCTTGATATAAACTTAGTAGTATAGTAATTTGTCTTCCACTTTTCCTTCTTGTGTTTGGAACAACTCTACAAAAAAATTCTTTGGTAGAGGTGTAGTACCAACCGTACCAACCGAGTACCAACCGTACCAAGAAGTTGGTATACCGAGTTTGACGGTTGGGTACTGGTACTCATTTTCGTGTACCAACTTCATCTTGGTTGGTACCGGTACAAGGAAAAAATAGTCGGTATACCTACCATGCCAGCCCTAACAAAAACTCCCTACCCACTTTCTCTTTCCTACTTTACTTTTCATACTCACAACATTTACTTTTTTCTTAAAGTAAAATTCTTATTTTTCTATTGTTAAAATGGGTAAAAATAATACAACTCCAAAATTAATGGGGTCGGATGACCCCCATGAGCAAAGGGTGGTTTCGCCATTAATGACATGTATCATTTTTTTAGGGCAATGCTAGGAGCACAAAAGAAGCTTACAAAATGAGGTGACAATATTTTATTGGTTGCATCGATTGTGGACCGCCACACTCTAATTAAATGTACCAATAAAATCTTGACACATCATTTTGTGAGATTTTTTGTGACTTTATATTTACCCTTTTTTTTTAACCACATTCTGCACATTTAATCCAATAATTGATGACATCGTGATGATGTCAACCGTAACACAACATCTTAGCACACTCTCAAGTTGCAGAGGTATCAATCCGGAGTATGTTAGAGTCCTGATGCATAGGTATCAACCCTAGGTATATTAGAGCCCTGAGATCTTTGTGATATAAAGTATGTGCTACAGGAAATTGTTTACCCCTATTTTTTTTTTTTTTTCTGAAACACAAAATACCATTATTTTACATGACATATCTTTAGCTTTGAAAAAAATTTGACATATCTTTATGTTCATTCAAAATCATGAACAAACAGGGATATTGTTTTTCGGAAGGAAGGTGATCATGTAATTGATTTCCCATACGACCATCTCCAGAAAGCACGTAACGCGAGCGAATTAGCATGAAATATACTCCATTATTACATACAAGTAAGCAAAATTACATCAACCACTTAGCCATAATCGAAGTATCTCTAATTTGATTGATTAATTAATTAAACAGAATACTTAGTAGAGTAATTCATCTCAATCACCATTGATTGAGAATGAGTCTTCTCAGAGCAGCAATCCTAGTTACAAATATCCCAAGTTCATAAGCACATATAGGCTATTACATATTAATGAGTATCGAGTTCTAAATCTCATTGCGAACATAAAACATCCAAGAAGTTGAGAGAGAGAAGGGAAGAGAAAAAAAGACGACCTGAGTCCTAACCATGGTTGATGTGTTAGAGAGAGAGAGAGTGAGAGAAACCCCAAGGGACGCAAATATTTTCCCCGGGGCAACTATCTGATGCATTTGAGCTCCATTTCCGTTAATGGAGCTCTTGATACCTAGCTAAAAGTCGGTAACTTAAATCTAAATGCACTACAACCCTAACACTAATCCTTCGTCCTACTATTATTATTATGGTTCAACATGGCTAAAACACCCATTGTTTAGCCAAAGTGAATGTACATTAAAACCAAACAAAAAAAAAAAAAAAAAGACACCATCTAACCTTACCCTAAGGAAAGATGGGTTTTTCAAGCTACTGATGAAAAAGATGGAGTCTAGTTTTTAAAAAACAAAACGTGATACTATAACTAGCTAGTCAAGGTTGAAAATATTAAGACTAGTTAAGGTTTAAAAACGGAAAAAAAAAAAAAAAAAAATCATCAATGGGCAGCCATTGCCCATGATTTTTTCATAAAAAACTATTGCTAGCTAGTTAAATCTACGTTACTTTTTGAAATTGAAAATATACAATAATTTTGAAAACTTGACCAGTTTTGTTTAGCCGCTCCAGGGCTAAGTTCAAAAACGGTGTGGCCTTTCAGGCCGGAATTTTAAAACATTTGTTTCCAACTTATGAAGCAAAACTTTTGAATGCTCATAAGTCAGAGAAATGAAACATGCATGCTTTGGTTCTCTTGTCAGGGACCCTGCCTTTCAAGAGAAGCAATTTGGGGGGAAATATAAACTTTTTCCTCCAAATTCTGATCGGTGTAATTAACCCCTACAGGGGGCTATCATGCACTGGATGACCCGAATGCCCATGCAAGGGCCTAGCCTCCATGAGAAGAGAGATAGAAAGAGAAAGGGGGAGAGAGAAAGAGAGAGAGAACCATGGTTGGGCCAAAGGTCTTCTTTTTCAGAATTACTATTCTCAAGGAGCAAAGAGAAAGTTGGCTTTTGGATCGACGAGATGAATCTCTTAGTGATGAGGAATTGGGGCTTGTAGAGCAGCCATGGTCACGCCTGTGGCACAGCAAAACAAACTGTCAAAGATATTAGTATCTCTTTTGACACATAGCATATGATACTTTAAAAAACATTTTACGTTCAGTTCAAAAAAGATAACGCGAGTACAAGAGAAACTAACATAAGGGTGTACTATAAGGAAAATGTATTGCATGATAGTCAAAGATAATACTACGTAGAGTCTCTTTTTCCTGGTTAATTCATATGATAAATCAATTAGAGAACTTTTATGGGTAATTCAAATCTTGAACATGGATCTACGTTGCAGTTTTATTTGAAGGTCTTCTTTCAGGTAAAACTATGGTGTATAGTTTCATCTTAGCATGAATAGGTCTATAGGTAATTTCTACATTTATTTGAAACCAAATTGTACACTAGTTCAAGGTATCAAGTTAATCAACAAACACATACCTATTCCTGAGTTCTGATGATCAATGGCTTTCTTAGGAGAAATACCTGAAGTAATTATGCCACGGGATTCAAATTTTACACAAGAGTTAAGAAGTAGACATCAATGTTTGACATATATACAATAATTAGTAATTACTTGTGTGATTTACGAATATAAACACTATCACATATCCATGGCAATGATAAAGTTCTCATATCAGAAATTAATCCATATATAGCATTGCTTACTCTTAATTCTTCTGAAAAACTATGATGAGATTTTTTGAAAACGCCATTAATATAAGTGTAAAGATGACTCTGGAATAATGGTATTCATCATCAAAAGATGAAGAAAGATTAATAATTTAATTAGTAAAAGGAGAATGGTTAAGGGTGATGATAGGTAATATATATACAAACCTGATTGCATAGGAGGGGTGGCTGCTGGAAGGGACATGGGGGTACCATAGTGTTGAGGGTAACCTCCAGCGGAGTACTGAAAGAGTTGGTGCTGGTGGTGTGGATACTGAAGACCATAGCCATGCCCACCTGTGTAACCTGTAGCTCCGCCTCCACCAGTATTGCCTTCTCCGAAATTCAGATATGGATAGAAGGCTGCAGCCGCTGCAGCCCCTCCTGTCATCATTCCACCGGCTCCCGTTGCATACATTGCATACTGATTGGCTGCTCCTCCATACACATTATAGTAACTCTGAAACACAATAACTTAGATAATTTCACTACTGATGAAGGTGCAAATATTATATAACACAGTTATATAGTACGAGTACATATAACTGCATGCCTTTAGACATATTAAAGGTTGTAAATATTATCAGAATGGAGAGAGTTTTAAAGCAACAGGGCTCCATTTAACATTTTTAGACATGCAATTGTGTATACCCTCCATTCTGTTAAAAGGTAATTGTGTAGTAACTGATGATGAAGGTAACAATATTATAGATAATAAATTTATCACGAACCGTTGGGTAGCCGTAATCAGGCGAGTAGGCAGAGTACCTGCACATACAATAAGAAAACATTCGTAAACGAAAAAGGTATAAATAGGGAAAAGGCGAAGAAGATCAAGAAAACCCACATCAAAAACTGACATGCGTAAGTTGATAGAATAAATAAGTTTACCCATCAAAATAAAATAATTATTCCTCTCAAAAATGAATGTTAGTTTTTGTGTAATTAGAACATAAGTAAACATTTATTTCTGGAAAGAAGGTAGTAGAATTAAAAAAACATAATCTGACATGGGGAAATTTTAAAAAGAAAAAAATAGGACAAGCAGCTTTTGGGTGAAGGGTGTGAGCTGTAACATGATTTTTTGTGGATGTGGTTCTGAACTGATGACTTTGACTGTGCACATGGAGAGAGATGATGGTGGGGGGAAACATGTGGGAGGTGTGGAGGAGCACGCGCGAATATAATAGAGAGGCATGCAGTTCATGAGTTGGCAATGCACATGAGAGATATGACACTGTCCTCTCAAAATGAATGATTAAAATGACACTTTTTTTGTTCATAATTATGAAACAAATTAAGTGAGTTTTTGAATGAAATTATGAGTAATAAATAAAGAGAAATTTTTTCGGAAACTAGTTTTTCCATTCATAAGTTATAAAAAATCCTGTTTTATAAGGTTTAAGGTTTAGGGTTTTAGGTTTGGGTTTAAGAGTTGAAAACATGACTTTTTATAACTTATGAAGGAGCTAGTTTCCTCCAAAACACACTCATAAATAAAAGTAGGATTAATTGATTAGTTACCCATAAACATTAGCATTAGCAGGAGTATAAGGTATCCCTTGCTGGACAGCATAATGAGGAAAAGTTGATGCAGATGGAAAAGCTGTTCCAAGTCCACCTTGGTACCCTCCTCCTCCTCCGGCTACTGCTGCCGCCTGAAAAGCGCTCATTATCCTGAAGCTCCTTCCTCCTACGCCTCCTGCTCATTCAATTTTACTTTATTAGTGTCTCATAATCTTCTTTGATTCATGGACTTGATCATATAATGCTCATTTTGTTTATGATACACAATCTTATATCTATAACTAAAAATAAAATGGAGTTCATTATGAACGACATGGAAGGCTGGAACTGTTGCAGCGAGCGATCTGCACCGCTACCGTGGTAGTTCAGGAACATTAAAATCTTAATCGACAATTACTTTTGGGGACGGATTTAATCACAAGCGATTAATGCCAAAACATAAATAATGGGACTGAGCCTTAAATCGCGACCGACCGATACAGTGCAGGTGGTGAATCCAAATCCATGTGTGAAAGTATATTAAAGCTAAAAGGGTTACCAAAACAGTACAATGAGCTGTCATGCTTTTATCACATTTGTGGCTGTAAAGCAATGCTTGTGTAAGTAGATAGAGGACTCACCCTAATTAATCAAATCCATTACTTCTACCTTTTTCCATAACTGGAAGAATCTCTTCAATATATACGGAGTATATAGTCTGATTCATACACTACATGTAATTATGTAAATTCTGTTAAATGCGAACACCTTAAATATCTTAATCCCCAAGTACCTGTAGTAATTAACTAGGGTTTTAAGTTTTAATCATCATGTAAAAGTAAGAAACGAAACTGAAATACTAAGAAAGCTTTACAGGTAACACATAAAATACTAAACTGGGAGGCATTGCAAGCTAGTTCCAACCAAATCTAACTAATATTAATAGATTTTATTTTACATTAAGGGATAAAAACATGTTTTACATTAAAACGAGTGTAAAACAAGTTTTTCTCGAGATTTTCACGAGATTTGGAGTGTTTGTAATTATGAAATCTTCATACAAACGAGTGATTTGTTCAAAAATTTGCTCTAAGAAAATTTAGTGTAAAACAAGTTTTATTTTTACACATTTTATGCATAATTTTTAGTAAATATTATACCGAGTTTAGGTGTGGAAGGTTTAGAGCGTTGAACACCCAAGGAAGCAAGGTTACAGTTGGCTCTCCTTCCGTCGATCACCGGAGCTGCATCAACGCATGCTCTCATTGCCGCATCCGCTTCTCGAAATGTAACCTAATTATTATCAAAAAGAATTAAAATACATAAATGAAAAAAATAAAAATCAAAAAATCAAAGCATTAATGAATTTCGAAGGAGATTTGGACATACGAAACCATATCCTTTAGATCTGCCGGTGGACTTATCGGTGATGACGACGGCTTCCAAGATCTCGCCGAACTGTTCAAAGTATTTCTTCATGGTTTCCTTTTGCGTTTCCCATGCCAATCCTCCAACAAACACTTTAGTGTAGGTTGTATCCCCAAATTGACCTTGTACTCCTCCTCCATTCAAACTCATCTTCGCTACTTGATCGATCGGAACACGTCGGAGCAACTTTTCCGGCGAACTTGATCTAGGTGTATATATGATCGAATTAACGTGTTTTGATCAAATCTAGAGAGAGAGAGAGAGAGGAGGAGGAGGAATGAGGGATTAATTTGTGTGAGATCTGTTGTTGAAGAAGAAGAAGAAGAAGAAGGTGGAGTTGATGATCAGAGAAGACAATTGAGTCAGAGATCCAGCGAGGAGGGAGAGAGAAAAAGATTGAGAGAGAAATGGGAGGGAAGGAGAAAAGGAAAAGGTGGGAAAAGAGGAGAGAGAAGGGGGCCTATCATAATACACAATTGTGGTCCCTACCTGTGTACGGTTTAACTGATACCCACGCGCACGTGAAGAGGCGTGTTTGACACGACCTCAGTCAAACCTGTTCCTTTTTTGTGCTTATTTTCAAATTTTTCCCTTCCTCTTTGGTAAATTGAACACTAAACGCTTTCAGTTTTCGTTTTTGTCATCGGTAGCAGTCCTGTGTGAATTGTTAAGTGAAAGGTTAAACTTTGAACTATTTCTATGCACACCCCTCTTGTCAAGTTTTTCAAGCTCGAAAATTCGGCAACGATCTCCAGCACCGTACCGTCAATTTGGCGGAAATATTAAACATAATTTGATTGCAAATTTTTTAAGTTTTAGGCTTTCTAACAAATAAATTAATTTTTTTTGTAAAATAATTTTGTTTAAATAATTTTTTTATTAATTACTCCCTCCGTAGTCCGTCCCAAAATGATCTTCATACTTTTTTCGCTGTTATTGCGAAGGAACTTTGAGGAATAATTTTAGGTTGATTTAATTGCTCTTAATGAAAATCTAAAACTTGTTATTGATAATGTTGTTGATGGTGTATCAATAACGAGTTTTAGATCTTCATTCAGACAATCAAATCAACCTAAAGTTACTTCTCAAACATCCTTCGCAATAACAGCAAAAAAGTATGAAGATCATTTTGGGACGGAGGGAGTATATTTTTTCATAACATTATGAAATTTGTTAATACTTTTAGCACTGAAACTGGCACGCAATCAGATTAGGATTTAACTAATAGATTCAAAAATGTATTCAATCTGCTAAGCGTTTCAACTCGTAAACTGAAGTCATATACGCAGGTCGGACTAGACTAGAGATTTAGGTGACATATTTAAAATTATAACTGGCTAGCCTGACAGTTATACCTCATAGTCGGATATCCATAATTTAGAACTTAAACACGTACATAATAAATTATTGAAAACGGATGGTTTTAACTCATAATTGAGTCCAACAATTTACAATTTAGAGCAATCATCTATATATAGTTCTGATAAAGAGATGGAATTAGTTAGCATCTCCTCCGATGCTAAACATCATAAGTACCTGACACGCCCCAAGTCCCGGGATCCCCTAATAGAACCTCGAACCTGGTGCGCGTAACTAACAAGAAACAAGAAACTAACGGAAAACAGGAACAATACCTGTTAGAAACAAACTGACATGATATATATACTCAAGAGTAAGGAGCTAAGATAGCTCACAACGAGTTCTAGAGCAAGAAAATTAAAATCAAACATGGTTACATACAGCGGAAGACATGCCTAGTACATAATCTGGCATCAAGAGATGTCTAGAGACAACAAGTACTACACAAGTCTACCCCAACAAGCCCTGAGTTTAACAACTCATACAACATCGTCCTTACCAAAGTGTAAAAGGACACTAGTCTCAAACAAGATCATCCTGCGGAGTACGTTCCCAGCTATGTCGAGCCTCACTGCGTACTATCCCCTGCTTTCCTGGGGAGGGGGAAACAAATAAAGGGTGAGATAAATCTCAGTAAGCTATTAACATGCAACTATATGTCATGTTATCACGAAATTCCAGTAGATACTCAAGTAATCATATATCAAGTATCATCAAGTAACAAGTATAGGAGAGGCTAAGCCAACTCAACAAGTAATCAAGCTCAAGATATGATCAGGTAACAAGTAATCAAGTAGTGTGAGAGGCTAGACCAACTCACCAAGATGCACACAGGCCTATCACGTATCATTACCTGAATCCTTCCTTATTTCTCCCAAGAATACCATTGTTGTCGATGCTTGTATAGCTGAGGACAACCACGATCAAGATTAAGAGACTGCTATACAGTATATAAGAAGACCCGGTAACCAGTGTCATTCACAAGAACAAGATTCACGAGGTGTTCACGAGTTAGCATTCAACTTATATCAGGCGTATTGCTCCAATATAGGATGCTAAGCCCTTACTATGGCCAGTAGTAAGGGGAAAACAGACCGAATGCATAGACCCACGATTATCACTTAAGCCCCAGCTCTCGCGATAAGCGTGAACCTATACACCCCTCTGAACCAAATAAGCCAGCTGGACTCACACGAGAATGCACAAGTAGATGTTTACTTGAAATACGAGAATAGAACTAAGTCCCATATTAGTGGACCAGTCTTTATGCACCATGTAATCATGTATCATGTGCTCACGAGAATATGCACCATGTAATCATGTATCATGTGCTCACGAGAATATGCATCATGTAATCATGTATCATGTTCTCACGATAATACAAGTACACATACGCAATCATTGCGAAGACAAATCAATCCAACAATGGCACGTGGAGTGTCCATATAACACGGTCAATCCAAGTTAGAGTCTATTAATAACAGACCTCAAACAAGTAGTAGGGTATATCATTCTATATCACTTTGTCACATGCCAAGTTTGCACGTACATATTTATATCACGTTTAACACATTAAAGTGTCTATCACGATACCCTTATTATGAAATAGAGCCCAATACCTTAGACTCTAAATACATAATAGAATAGGTCACATTCATACCTAGTCACAGTCATATCTCACGTATATGTATCGTTAATAATCGAATACATTTTCCAGCACATATTGTGTTCTGTAGTTATTCTTATTAACTTAAATCATAGTATTCACGATTATATGAATTATCTTCATATTACACTAGTCCCTATTTTCTTTAGGAACCCATTTCAAGACAAGCTATCTTCTTTATTCTTTATATACTTCATTGAGTATATACACGATTAAAACAAATCACTAACACTTTAGTGTTATTCATAGCACTTCCAATATACACGTATCAAATTCAAATGTGTAGTAGAGTTAATCATTCTCTATCTAGTTCCATATCCCAACTCTTTTGGTTATTCATACCATGTATCAAGTAATCAAGAAGCCACACTCTATCAAGTAACTATATGCAAGATTTGCATATACACATCAAGGATCTTTCAAGTTTATTACCATACACATATATTGGTGTCAAGGCACGTACAAAATTTATAATCTTATATTAAAGTCTTAATCCAATTATTTGGATGTTCAAGTCATGTACAAGATTTTATTGTCTTATACTTCAAGTTACTGTCTCAACTTAAGAC
The DNA here is from genome assembly GCA_026119855.1 of Campanula takesimana. Taxonomy (NCBI): domain Eukaryota; kingdom Viridiplantae; phylum Streptophyta; class Magnoliopsida; order Asterales; family Campanulaceae; genus Campanula; species Campanula takesimana. The sequence continues at coordinate 110,406 of JAOWBW010001171.1, forward strand.
ATTCAAGATATTCAAGACATTCAAGACATTCAGGACATTCAAGACATTCAAGACATATACAAGATTTTATCATCTTATATCCAAGTTCTCAATCCATTTATTTGGATGGTTAAACATGTACAAGAGTTAATTATCTTATACTTCAAGTTCAAGTTAGGAAGATGAATTATACATCTTTTACGTATTAATTTCCAATCATTTTCTTAGGACATTCAAGCTCAAGACATTAGTTGGTGCCCCTAAGGTATACAAACATTACCTTCAAGACACATAAAAGAGTTACTACTCTTATACTCAAGTTATCCCTTAATTATGATTTAAGTCCACGTTTGATTTGTTCACAAAGGGACTAATTTTCAGTACTAAAGTGTTCTACAACACTCATCTAGGCCATCTAGGGTAGTACCCTAAACCTAGACCAAGAATACTTCGAGTTCAAATTAAGTAAATGAGCTATATAACTCATACTTACAAGTTCATAATCCCATACATAGGATATTCGAGCTCATTTTAATTTATTGAGTAATCATGTTCAAGACTCACTTCTGATACCCCTAAGGTGTCACAACACTTGTTAGGACATCTTATCTTATTATGGCTATATGCCTTAGGAGGGATAAACTTTCATCTCTATTTAGTTTAAAACACTTTTGTGAAACAGGGGTTCTAGGCGGTCGCCCAACCCCAGCCTGGGCGGTCGCCCAAGATCACACTTTTCTGAAACCCAAGTCTGATGATATGGGCGGTCGCCCATAACCACTCTGGGCGGTCGCCCAAGGTCAAAAATCAGCAAAAACCCAATTTCTTTCCCAGGCTTAGAATTCTCCGTACCAAGCGTAGGAGTATACTTTTACTAACCCTTAGGCAATACCCAAAACACTATTTCAAGCTCAGTTCATTTCTTTTACCGTCCCATAAATAATAGGATAATTTCCTTTTATTCCAATTAAATATTTCACCGTCTCAAAAGTATAAGTACAATTTTATAATATACTAATATAATCATCTAGGAATACTTCCATTCATTTTCCCGTACCACAAATAATGGTACAATTTTTCTAATAATATTTAAATCAAGTTACTATTTTACCGTCTCACGAATAGGAGTATAATTTTTCAATACTTTTTTCAAGTCTTTCCCCAGGTGCAAGGCTATTCATTCTTGTTTATTATACAAATACTCCCTTCGTCCCAAATTTTACAAGTATCACAAAATTGCCCAAAATACAATTTTAACAAGAACAATTATCGGGAATAACATATATGCATGTTATTACAAGTAAGGGGGAGTCAATAACTTACCTAGTCCGAAATCAAGTTGACCCAAATCAATTTCTGTTCGGCAGGAAACGCTCTACTCAACGCCACGAATATTTATCCGGGACCAGAATCACGAACGGAGGGATAATTAAGCTCGAGGAGTCGAGAATAGGAAGAATCCTAAACTTAGCTTTTCAAGAACCAGAGAAAGAACGAGAAGAATGAATTGAGAATTCATTCTCTGCAAACCCACAAGATATACATGGAACTTTCTAAAAATGACCCCTAGGCCCCTCAAGTTTCACTTTTAACAAAAAGGCCCCTAAACTTTCAACTTTAACATTTAACCACCTTAATTTTCTAAAGTAGTTAAATAATTAACTCAAATAAAACTAGCACATAATATGCAAGTTCAAGAATTTAACAAGTAAGTCAAATATTTAACAAGAATTAGGACGGGCGTTACAATACCAACTTTTGATGAAGAGTTAGGGAAGGTACCCAATTTGGTACCTTGCTTAAATCCTTCACTTTGCCAAGTAGTATCTTTTTATATTAGTTAATTATTTGTTTAACATTTACATTTTTTGTATATTTATAAAACACAAATTAGTTATTAATTTGTCAATGGAAAAGAAAATAATTTTTTTATTTGTTTGGTGTAAATATTTTATTTATTTTAATTTAATTTAATTTAAATTAGCATTCAATTATTATCTAATTAACACTATTTATATTTAACTAATAAAAATATTAATGTTAAAAAAATATTAATTTGATACTAACATTGGAGATGATAATTTGATATCCTGTGAATAGTGTCATAGTTATCAAAATTTGATTTTAATACTTACTAGTAGTACTTAACTACATTCATTGGAAATGCCCTAATAACCCGATCTTTTAATTGTTGGAATAAGGTTTTGACCATCTAAAAACTAAGTTTTCATATTCTAAAAAAAAAACATAGTTTTTTTTTTTTAATAAATGTTACTCAACTATCTTTATCATTAGTTGCTTTTCTACCAATCCAAAGGAAAAAAAATACTTTTAGATAAATGTTTTAATTTGATAAAGATAACTAAATCTTTTTTTATCATATCATGTATTCACACACTCACAACAACTACATACTACTATTCATCCTTTAATTCCCGTGCACAACTCATTTTATGCACATAGTTATGAGACGGAGTGATTACTTTACTATTGAGGGCAGAAGGGTTTTTCATGTTGAAGTTTAATTCAGTACATTCCAAATGATTCATGATAAATGGCTATTTTATAGTCATTTAAGGTCTAAATATATGTCTTTTTAGAGTCAATTTAGTATTAATGAGTCTCATATTGCATTATTTCACTTTACTTTTACGGATATAATGTGCGTGGTGTAGTATGGGTTTTGTGGACAGAAAACAGGTACTATTTGGAGCTATTTTGAGCTAAAGGGAGTAAAGGAAGGAAAGACGGGAGCAAAACATTTAAAAAGGAGAAATCAGATGCAGAAGTCAAAGATCCGACCGGACCCATCTATAAGACCCGGCCGGACCTCACCAATACAAGAACAAATTTCCAGAAGACAAAGATCCGACCGGGGCAAGGAGAAAATCCGGTCGGACCAACTGGATCCGGCCGGACCATTATGAAGACCCGCCCGGATCTTGACGCCTGTTCTGAAAGAGTGTTTCCCAACAGACACTCCTCTTGGTGGATGTATCCGGGAACAGACACTCAAATCAGTCCTAGGGCCTATATAAGAAGGCTACAACAGCCTTAGAAAAGATAGAGATATTTTTAGAGATTGATTGTAAAGTTATTATAGTGAAATTCTAAGTATACATTATCATTTCCAGAATTTTGAGTGAATTTGAGAGAGGGTTCCTAAGCAATAAAGAAGTATTCTTCCATCATTAAGTTCTCCAATCTGAATAAGTATTCTCTTCTCTATCTTAATCCTTTATTCTTATTCTTGATGTTTTATTTAATGGCTAGTGAGTAATCCCCCTCTTTCTTGGGGTTGGATACTCATTGTGTTCATATGTTCATCATAATTTTATGTTCTCTAAATTCATTTCTCTTCATCTTTAACAATTTTACTATATCAATCTAAAACGCCTATAACCACGATGACGTCCTTGGTTATATGAACTCCAGTTAATCGAGAGAAGGACCTAGCGGTGAATCTCGATTAGCGGACCCATATAGTCAAAACTAAGTTCATTACTCACGAGAGTAGTGTAATGGCTTAGGGATGCTCCTTGAGTGGAAAGTGTGCCGATTTTCATAAGAAAACCTAATGGATTCTTACTAATTATGGTCAGCTAGAGATAAGCCGGAATGCCCGTTTGTGACAGGGCGGGGGAAAAACATAAACGGATTTCTCAAAGAGTTAGGACATAATTAGTATGAGAATACAAACACTACTTGCTTGATCGTGAGAAGTAGTGTAGGCTAAGCATACCATCCTTGTATAAAAATGAACCCTTAATCTAAAAGAGAGCATAAATGAATGATGAATATATGAATACTTGAGTCCCAATCCCGGGAATTCCTTTAAAATAAGAGTTTTTCCTACATAAATAGCTTTTACTATCATTTCTATTTTAAGTGACAAACAAATTTTCCTACCCCCAATCATTTTATTTTCTTTACTTTTATCCAAAGCAAAAAATATTTTTAGAATTAAGTTGTCTCCGTGGGATCGACCCGTATTTGCACATACTATACTATTAATAACCCGTGCACTTGCGGTTTAAACGTAACAAGTTTTTGGCGCCGTTGCCGGGGACAACGGTTAAATTTTAAAAAAAAAAAAGAGTTTTTGCTTTTCAATTTTCTGTTTTTATTCTTTTTATTTTTATTTATTTCATCATCTTTTTTTCAAAGTATTTTTCTTTGAATTCTTCTTTAAAGTATTTTTTCCAAAGTTTATGAAAAGAGTCCGGAGAGGTGACAATTACGTTGAATACAATCCGGAACCTGAGAGATACCTTAGAGAAAGACTTAGAAATTTGAGAGAAACTTTAGAGAAAGAAATGGTGAGAGAAAACAACGAAGACGGGCAAAATTCGGGCGATGCCCCACCACCTAAGACCTTACGGGAGTTTGTTAACCCAAGCACCCCGGGTTCTAGGACGCCCATAGTAGTACCAAATGCCGACGCAATCACATTTGAGATAAAGCCACAACTTCTCCATATGGTTATGAACAACCAATTTGGTGGCTCGGCACTTGAAGATCCGCACCTCCATGTCCAAACTTTCTTGGAGTATTGTGATACTACAAGGATTGTTGGAGTCACACCCGAGGCAATACGGATGCGCCTATTCCCATTCTCATTAAGGGATAAGGCGAAACAATGGTTGAACTCGGTCCCACACAACTCTTTAACAACATGGGACCAAGTTCAAGAGGCTTTCCTTGGACGTTTCTTCCCTCCTTCAAAAACCGCTCAAATCCGGACCAAGATCACTAATTTTAGTCAAAATGGAGATGAGTCGCTTTATGATGCTTGGGAGCGTTTCAAAGAACTCCTAAGGATGTGCCCACACCACGGGCTTGAAAAGTGGTTGATAGTGCACACCTTCTACAACGGTCTCACATTCAAGACAAGAGAGACCATAGATGCTGCTGCGGGAGGAGCACTCATGAATAAAGGAGTGGACGAGGCATATGACTTGATCGAGAGCATTGCCCTGAACCACTACCAATGGTCCAATGAAAGGGACCAACCGCAAGTATCAGCAGGTAAGTATAATGTTGATGTCGTCACTCTTCTATCTTCAAAATTTGATACTCTTTTCAAAAAGATAGATAGCTTGAATACAAATTCCGTGGCTAACATTAATGTTTTATGTGAACTATGTGGGTCAAACTCACATAGTAGCGAAAGTTGTGATTTACTTGACACTACTTCTAGTGAGCAAGTTAATTTTGTTTCTAATGGACAACGAGGGGGTATGTATTCAAACACATACAATCCCGAATGGAAAAATCACCCCAACTTGTCCTATAGAAATAACAATGTTTTAAACCCACAACCTTCCTCACAACCACCGGGATTTGTACCCAAGAATTTCAACAATAATGCTTTCCCTCCCCCTAAATCTAAATTAGATCTTCTTATGGATTATATGATTGAAAATAATAAGAACCAAGAGAAAATCAATAATGAATTTAGGGAAAATTTTAAAATTTTGAATGCTAGGTTTGATAACTTAGCTGCTCATAACAAAATGTTAGAGAGCCAGCAAGCTCAACAGGCCAACCTGCCGCAAAGACCACAAGGGAGTCTTCCCGGTCAACCTCAAAGGCCTAGCGAGCATGCAAATGTAATAGTTTCAATAAATAAAGAAGAGGAAAATGAAAGTCCAACCCCACCAAAAGTTGAGACTGAAAATGAGACTAGTTACAATAGATATTTTGAACCACCGATACCGTACCCAAAAAGATTAATAAAGAAAGGGGTTGATGAACAACATGCCGAATTTTTGGAAACATTAAAATCAATGAATATTAGAGTTCCTTATTCTGATGACCAGAAAGAAATACCTTCTTATGCAAAGCCTTTGAAGGAAATGATTTTTAAAAAGAAGTCTTTAGAGGAATTTGAAAATTTCACTTTGGCGGAAGATGTTAGTGCCATTTTACAAAAGAAACTTCCGCCTAAACTCAAAGATCCCGGCACTTTTTCTATCCCCTGTAGTATCGGTAGGATCAATATGGATAATGCTATGCTTGATTTAGGGGCTAGCGTTAGTATAATGCCTTTTTCGGTTAGTCAGGGATTAGGTGTGGGGGAACTCCAACCCACCACCATATCTCTGCAGTTGGCAGACCGATCCATTCAATACCCGATAGGTATTATGGAAAACTTGCCGTGTCGAATAGGGAGCCTAATCATCCCTGTCGACTTTGTGATCCTCGAGATTGAGGAGGATCAAGATATCCCAGTCATCTTGGGAAGGCCTTTCCTTGCAACTGCGGGAGCCATAATTGATGTGAAAAAGGGTACTCTTACTTTAAATGTTGGAGATCAAAAAGAGGAATTTTGGAGGAGTACCCCAACCATTGAAGACTCTTGTCAAAAAATTGATATTTTAAAAGAAAATCATAAGGAAATTAATGTCATAAAATCTATGGATTCCAAAAGGGATCATATAGATGAATTCAAAGCTTATGAAAATTATTTGAAAGAAATAAAGGAAGCAAGGGAAAGTACCAAGAATTTAGACTGGAAGAGGGTGCTACATGATGAAAATGATGGAGATGACATCATAGAAAAACCAAAGAAAGTAGCACCACAGAAAATAACGGGATTACGAGCTTGCAAAGATTTTCATAAATTAATCCCGTCAAAGAATGGATGGCGCATATGTACTGATCATAGGGCCCTAAACAATCCACCGGAGAAGAAGTGGCGTATTGTCAAAGACAATAGGCCATCTCGATACCGTACAATGGCCATTCCAATTAACAAAAAGGCGTCGAGCTAAAGACGTTAAACAAGCATCATCGGGTGGTAACCGATGGATTATTTTGTTTTTTTTTTATTATTATTATTATTGTTATTATGTTCTGTTTTTCTAACATTTTGTAGGTAAAAAAAAAAAAAAAAAAAAAAAAAAAAAAAAAAAAAAAGAGGAAGAATTTTCGAAGATCCAATCGGGTCAACAATATAATCCGACCGGATCATCTAGATCCGACCGGGCCAAGTTGAAGCACCCGACCGGATCCAGCAACTCTGGAGATTCCAGAGAAAATTATCTGTCCGGGTCTGAAAAATAATCCGACCGGACCATAATAAATCCGACCGGATCCCCAGAGCGACCCGCCCGGATCAGTCGCATAGAAGGACATACCGATTCGCCAAAAGGTCAGATCTGTTCAATTGTATTCTCATTCTTCCCTTCTTCTTCATCTCAAACCTGTCTCACCACCACCTCCACCACCATTTCAGTGATAAGTTATTTGTTCCCCCGTCCCCATTTTTACTTTCTTGTCCAATTTTTACTTTCATGAAAACATTGGGGACAATGTTTAGTTCAAGTGTGGGGGGAGGATTTTAATAAAATTATTATAATAAAATTATTATATCCGTTTTTCTTTTTCTTTGCATTTAGTTAGCTTGTTGCTTGCATTTAGTTAAGTATTCTAAAAAAAAAAAAAAATAAAATAAAAATTTTGCCAATGCTCCCATTGATGAGAATGTTATCTATACTTACAATTTGCCTAAGTAAAATTATTTCCTCTTAAACTTTACTTTTTGAGAGATTTGTCACAAAGAACTTAGGATCATATTGGATTGTAAATGAAAAATTTTCAAAATTTATATAGACTTTTAAATATTCTTGAATAGAAGCATTACATTATTAATGAAATTGTGGATATTAAGTTTGAATACATTACACTTGTGAAAAGTTATAAAACATCCTTGTATATACATTTCAAAAACTTTTACTTCTACTCTTTTCCAAAGATTTACTACATTGTTATGATCTTTAAGAATCACGAAGCTTTCCATTTCCACTTTTAAGACTTAATAACATAAATCAATCTTCTTGTATATCATCCACTCGAATATCCAAATGAATTTATCATTATAGAGTGTGATGATTTACAAAGAACTCAATTGCCACTTCTAAAACTTAATGAAATTAAATTTTCCACTACCTTCATCCGCCTTATTTTTTGTGATTCAAGGAGCATAACAAAATCTGAATATCTTTGAAAAAGAATAAAATCATGAGTTTAAGAAATGTATTCCCAAGCATAAAAAACCCTATTCACAAAGCACTCAAAGAGTGAACTTAAATTCTATTTCATACTTGAAATCCACAAGTTCATTTAGTTATTCCTATATGCTCTTGTTCAATAGTATTTATTCATGTTATATTAACATCCAAAATTCTTTATTTACTTTCCAATATCCTCTTATGTTCTTTCTCACAAGTTTCTTGGGACGGAAAATTTAAAAGGAAATGATTTTGTAAAGGCAATACAATATAACAAATATTCTGAGGGAGCATTGAAACCTTCTTTGATTTTTCAAAAATTTTATGTCATTTGTCACTCTCTCTTCTTCAAAATTGTAAGCTTGCTCGAGGACAAGCAAGGTTTTAGTGTGGGGGAGTTGATAAATGGCTATTTTATAGTCATTTAAGGTCTAAATATATGTCTTTTTAGAGTCAATTTAGTATTAATGAGTCTCATATTGCATTATTTCACTTTACTTTTACGGATATAATGTGCGTGGTGTAGTATGGGTTTTGTGGACAGAAAACAGGTACTATTTGGAGCTATTTTGAGCTAAAGGGAGTAAAGGAAGGAAAGACGGGAGCAAAACATTTAAAAAGGAGAAATCAGATGCAGAAGTCAAAGATCCGACCGGACCCATCTATAAGACCCGGCCGGACCTCACCAATACAAGAACAAATTTCCAGAAGACAAAGATCCGACCGGGGCAAGGAGAAAATCCGGTCGGACCAACTGGATCCGGCCGGACCATTATGAAGACCCGCCCGGATCTTGACGCCTGTTCTGAAAGAGTGTTTCCCAACAGACACTCCTCTTGGTGGATGTATCCGGGAACAGACACTCAAATCAGTCCTAGGGCCTATATAAGAAGGCTACAACAGCCTTAGAAAAGATAGAGATATTTTTAGAGATTGATTGTAAAGTTATTATAGTGAAATTCTAAGTATACATTATCATTTCCAGAATTTTGAGTGAATTTGAGAGAGGGTTCCTAAGCAATAAAGAAGTATTCTTCCATCATTAAGTTCTCCAATCTGAATAAGTATTCTCTTCTCTATCTTAATCCTTTATTCTTATTCTTGATGTTTTATTTAATGGCTAGTGAGTAATCCCCCTCTTTCTTGGGGTTGGATACTCATTGTGTTCATATGTTCATCATAATTTTATGTTCTCTAAATTCATTTCTCTTCATCTTTAACAATTTTACTATATCAATCTAAAACGCCTATAACCACGATGACGTCCTTGGTTATATGAACTCCAGTTAATCGAGAGAAGGACCTAGCGGTGAATCTCGATTAGCGGACCCATATAGTCAAAACTAAGTTCATTACTCACGAGAGTAGTGTAATGGCTTAGGGATGCTCCTTGAGTGGAAAGTGTGCCGATTTTCATAAGAAAACCTAATGGATTCTTACTAATTATGGTCAGCTAGAGATAAGCCGGAATGCCCGTTTGTGACAGGGCGGGGGAAAAACATAAACGGATTTCTCAAAGAGTTAGGACATAATTAGTATGAGAATACAAACACTACTTGCTTGATCGTGAGAAGTAGTGTAGGCTAAGCATACCATCCTTGTATAAAAATGAACCCTTAATCTAAAAGAGAGCATAAATGAATGATGAATATATGAATACTTGAGTCCCAATCCCGGGAATTCCTTTAAAATAAGAGTTTTTCCTACATAAATAGCTTTTACTATCATTTCTATTTTAAGTGACAAACAAATTTTCCTACCCCCAATCATTTTATTTTCTTTACTTTTATCCAAAGCAAAAAAATATTTTTAGAATTAAGTTGTCTCCGTGGGATCGACCCGTATTTGCACATACTATACTATTAATAACCCGTGCACTTGCGGTTTAAACGTAACAATTCAAAATACTCTCTCCGTTCCACCTCACTTGACAACTAAGAGGTTGACACAATAACTAAGAAAAAAGAATAAAATAAGAAAAATGCGTGATAAAAAATGAAGAGAGAGAATGAGTGGGGTAAATAGTAGTGTTGGTTGAATAAATTGAGTTGTGGAAAATGAAGAGAGAGAATGAGTGGTGGGGTAAAGTGAATATAAAATTATAAAAATTTGGTTATTTTGAGAAGTGTCAAGTGAGTTGGAACAGACTAAAATAAAAATAAATGTCAAGTGAGGTGGGACGTTGGGAGTATTTAACAATGAAGATTGAAGGGTAAATAAAGGAACATATCCATATTAGAATGGGGGCGGCATTGTGATTTGAAATACCATATGGTCAAAAAATTAAAACAAAACCATTCTTTCCAATTATACCCCTCCCCATGGGTGCACAACTCCTCACGCGCTAGTTGGTGTGAATAAGACTTGCAAAGCTGCATTATTGCGACCCCTCATGAATGTGTTGCCCTTATTGTTCACAGCACATGAAATTACAACTTTAGGCTGGAATGGCGCTATAATTACCAAAATGACATCAGATTCGCCATTCAAGTACGAAACCCGAGGTCCGACAAAACGGAACGGATTGGTCAACCCACAGAAAGCAGTACCCACAGTTAGCTCACGCCCGCCTATTCCACTTGTGTGTGCTTTGTCAGGCCCACGTCATTGTTGGTATGCAAAATGGCCAACCTGACTCTTTTCGGGTTTTCGGGAGGTTATTATCCAGTGAGTCAGTCTTATGAAAAACCTGTTTTACATTAAAAAATATGAAAAACATATTTTGCATTAAGAGATTCTGTTTTATATTAAAGGATGAAAACAAATTTTACACTAAAACGAGTGTAAAACAAGTTTTTCTCGATATTTTCACTTATCCCTCCAGTGGTTTGGGTGGCAGATGCGGCAACGAGAAGGAAAAGGAAAAAGAAAATTGCAAAGACAATAACTATCGTAACTTGGAGTACCAAGTTTACAAAATTTGATTTCCTAACACCTAGTTTGCAAACAAGGGTCAAACTTTTGGGGATAAATTGGCAATTAGTTTAAACTGATTGATGAAGCGAAAAATCAGTTCTCGCCGGAAGTCTCCCCGCCGCATTCGTCTTTGCCAAGTTCGCTGAGTTCGACTCGCCACCATCTTTGTACACGGTAAAAGACTCTCACTCCTCAACTCTCCCCCCCCTGATTTCATGTAGCCACAAGTTATAGCTTCAATACTGGATTAGAAATTGCCTCAGGATTCAATATTTCCCCGATTTGTTTAGGGCTTGATTGTTTACATACTTTTAGAGCCCTTAATTACGTAAACAATCAAGTACTAATTCTAAAACACAAACTTGAATCCATAAATTTGAAATCTATGGTCGAAATTGAAGCCCTTAGTTTGAATGTAGGTCAGACTGCGACGAATTAATGGCTTATGATTTAACCTCCGCCACTATCGTCCATGAAATCTCCGCCGGTGCCAGCACCTCCGTGGTAGAGTACAGCCACCAGCCACCAGAGAATAATGGTGCTGAAGCCGAGGCCGATGAACAAGACGAGGGTGACGAAGAGGAGGAAGAAGAAGAAGAAGAAGAAGAAGAAGAAGAAGAAGAAGAAGAAGAAGAAGAAGATGGGGAGACGTATAAACTTCGATTTGAAGGAGAGATGAATCCCTTGGCTTTCACCGAGGATGACGTGTTTGGGCTTCAACCTTACCAGCAATTTGAGCGCCTCGAGAACGAGTACGAAGCTCTTGCTGCGAAAAAGCGTAAAGCAAATCCCGATGACAACCATTCTAGGTAATTATTTATCCTGCTATTTTATTCACTGATTGTAAATATAACTGCCCTATACTTCAGCTGATTTCAGTATAATATGCTCATAGAACAAGTTGTACCAAACAATTACGCAACAAGGTAATTATTGGATTACGGACATAGTCAAACTAGCATAAGGCAAGAAAATAATCATGTTCTACCAGCAAGGAGCAAAAGCGAATTCGAATTTGGAAAGCAATTGTACTAGAAAATATAGTAGAGAAGTCAGAACACTTATTGGATCAAGTCTCCTAAAAACACTAACTATCCAAGATAAAATATTGCCCATCTGCACCTGGACTACTCAATTGTGGTTGCTAACCCACTCTCCAGGCTGCTCGCAATTTCACCAGGGATTAAGGTATTCTGATTTTAAATCAATATGAAAAAAAATAGTATCAACCATACATTAGGGAAAGGGAAACAAACGAGCAGGAAATAAGCAGAAGATGAAGTAATGCAACAACACATATTTGCATGAATTGTAAGAGCATACAACTCTGCATAGTGCAATCTCACGCTTTGCGTACCACATCATTATCACAGGTCGGAGAGAACTCGAGAATGCATTGCAAAAAAAATACTTTGATCCACATCAAGTGTAAAAGTATTGGGACTTGCACTCCATGACAACCTCAGCTACTTGTTGAAATTGGTGCACCGTATCAGTACTGTTGGCAATTCACTCACTTTCAATCAACGGGATCAACATTAGTTGATTGCTCTCGAGTCTAAATAAAAAATAGTACTTCCTCCGCCTCATTCATATTGGCCGCATTTATTTTTTTGTCTGTCTCGTTCTTTTTGATACTAGGAACCCAATGCATATTTTATTGATTTACTTTCCCATTATATTCCTATTTGAAGTAAAGAATTTACAACCTTTTACGTTCACAAAAGATAATTAAAGCAAGTATATGCGAGCTATCAAACAATGAAGGAAAAAATGGTCATGCAACTCGTCCGAAAGTTTATAGGGAACACCAATTTTGTGAGATTGTCATAAGAGGCCGTCAAATTTCAAGCTTGTCGTTAGTGTTGGCGTTTAATAGACACTACAATCCACATGGTTAAATACACAATCGCTGCAGTTCAGTCACGTTTCAGATCCGATATTGACAATCTTCGTTAGTTGACTCCCAAAGTGAAGCTAAAGAAACCACGTGCTCTCATGACAAATGTTTCGCAAGATAAGGGTTTCTATTAGTTCTGCTATTCCTCTCTATACATAGACACTAGGAAATAGGTGAAACCCGCATTCTCATTTTTGAATAACATTTTTTATCCTCCCAAAGCCCGGAAACCAATCTGCGCAAAAGAGTACAAAGAGCTAGGACACACAATTCTCCCCAGTCACCTCAAATATTCGATTCCAAATATGGCGAGCAACTGGACAATGAAGGAACAATGGTCATGCGAATTGTCTGAAAGTTTACAGTTTACACACCAATCTGGCGAAATGCACTTAAGAAGCTGCCGAATCTGAAGTTTGTCGTTAGTGTTGAGTTTATAAAGCACTATAGTCCACATGATTAAACTAAGAGATTTTGTCTAGTGGCAAAAAATGAGACGAGAGTTGTTGTTATAGACTTTGACTCCATAGAAGTTGTTAAAACCTAAATAACTCTTAAGACTTTCTGTCAGCATTACCTTCTTGTTTTGACCTATCTTGGCTCGTTTTTAATATATCAAAATATGGTTTTATTCTTTCTTGCATAGGCTTTAAAGGATGCGCACTGTGGTCGAACAGTGGAGATTGTAATGCTGGATAGCATCGAGACCAATCTCTTTATGTGAAGGATCAATAGAGGGCAGGGCACTTTTGGGACAGGTCCTGCATTGTAGGCTGCAATGATCTTTACAGTGTCTCCCTAGCTTCAGAAGTAGCAGTTGAATCGTTAACAATACCATGCCTTCTAGTAGCAACATCAACCTTCTAATAGTCATTCGTAGTTCTAAAACTGTCTCCCGAATCTCTTTAGATACCGATGACATTAACTTTTAAGTCTGAACTTTGTGTCACAACAACTAGTTTGGGTGTTAATGCTTCATGCTTATTGATTATATCATTGTAATGGATCGCAACATTATCTCCTTTTCAAATACAATCTTTAAGCATCCCCGAATCCACAATGCTTTACCCTTAGATCATAAAGCTAACGCGGTCCATGAAGAATGTGAACAACTGTCTTAAGAAACCTATCACAGAGTAAATCCTGGTAATTCGGAGAAACGAAACAAGGTAGCAATGTGTTACCATTGTAGACGAGTTATCAATCCGTGCAACTTTGTAAGGATGAAGGTGTGGCTGGTAGCTTAAGACGTTCAACCGTGGATGCTACGAAGTGATTCTTACAACTTCAACCATCTGTGATTCTCGGACCCTTCAATTTTGCCAAAGTACCCGTGTCAGACACTCGTACCCGACATGGGTGTGGGTGAGGGTATGTGTGTGGCTATTTTACTCTACGTTTAGCGTAAAATCTTTACCTCGGATCCGTACATGTGTCAGACACTCGTACCCGAGTCCGTGCGTCATAGTCCACCATTAATAATAAACTTCCTCGCATGATTCCCACAAGTAACCAGCTTTTGGAAAATAGAAGTACAACACCAGTATTTTAGCTTCAAGGTTGAGGCTGCTTGGACTCCTCTAATTACTGCTGGGTAGAAGTATCATACACCGTTTCTCCAAATCATAAGCCCTATATGCCCCACAGTCAAAGGTGCCAACATCAATAGTTGCACCTTGTGGCTGTCCCTGTTCCTTCGGCTCTTCTTCTGCAAATTAGAACTTCGAACAGCATTAAAAAAATTGTAAGGCTACTCACTTCACAGAATTGTTTGCATTGATGCTAATTTGATGCAGGACATATGATTTTGTGCTGTAGAATCTGGTTCAAGAACAGTAAACTGAAGAAAGCAAAAGCATGACTTCACACCTGGATAACCATAGGCCTCTTGAGATTTGAGTGCACCCAAGGGAATTGAATCACCCAACTCAACACTGGAAAGCTGCTTATTAATGGGAAATTATTATTATCAAACTGTGAATAAAACCAATGTCTTACAAGCTTTTATGGGCTACTAATAATGCTTCCTAAAAAATACTACTCCCTCCGTCCCAATTTAAGGTTCTTACTTTCCCTTTTAGTCTAATCCTAGTTTAAGGTTCTTAGTTGCTTTATTCAATAAATGGTAGAGTATGAACAATGTTTGGGAGTTGGGACAATCTTGTCCTCGTACAGTTCATTTAATTACAAATAAATCATTACTTACCTGACTTACTTTTCACCTACTTGTTTTATGAACTTAGGACAATTATATCCTTAGATCCCTATTTTTGTTGACCCACTTCTCATTGGTTTTTCACTGGTTCCTTAATAAGCGTGCAAAATCAAACTAAGAACCGTATACCGGGACGGAGGGAGTAATTCTTAAACCAAAAGGAAACTAAATCCTAATCAGTAAATAATAGGACCACAAAAGATGTAAATCCTTTGAGAATCTGAACTCGTAAGTAACTGACTAAATAAGACTTCTAATATTACTTTCCTCAGCAATTACCTAACTACCACCACTGCATAAAGTACCAAAATATCAGCAAATACTGAAATAAAATCTGAATTCAGACTTTATTATAATTACTAAACTGCTTCATGTTCATACCAAGCATGTTATGGCACCTCTTCTGCTCTGAAATTCACTCTTCCTTAAGCCCTTTGCGTATTGCATCAGAGTTGGTGGCTACTCCTTGCACATCTTAAGGAGGTCTCACCCTATTTGGTTTTGAAGCATGTTATTTGCTACATTACGTTTAAGGGGGTCTAACCCTATTTAGAATAACATTTTTAATTTTCTAATTCTGACTTATTAATCCCGATTAAGCCAAATTCATATATCAAACTCCCAATATAATTGTGATCCCATCCAACACAATCATGAGTTTGCCACTGCAAAGTTATGTCACCTGGATCCTTCATTTTTGCTGTAGTACCTGTGTCAAAATGATATGCCGTCAGCGAGAGTACAAATAGTTGGTGTGGAATGCTTTAATTGCATCCTTTGTCTAGGTCCCATATACTGCGTCCTTTTTTTTAGGTGTTTTATGAATTCCGTAACATTCGTTGTCTCTGTCAGTGAAATTGTAGCTAAAAAAGGTAGACATGAGGATTTTCCTGGAGCAAACTTTGAAGAAATATATGAAGCGATGACCTATGGCATGAGGAGAAAATCAAGGAAGGTCTGCGTTCTCTTACTCTTTTTTTCTCCTAAACTTAGTATGCCTCCACTTTTGTAATTGTTGAACTTAACTGACAAAATATGGAAAATATTCTTGTGTGTGGAGTTTTTTCCCCCTACTGATCCTAGTATGCTCCCACTTTCGTAATTGTTGAACTTAGTATGCCCCCTTAAAATTTTGCACTCAACTAATACACATGAAAATAAGGAGTAAAAGGCTCATGTAAACCCTCTCTCCACTTTTGTATGTGCCTTCTCTCTGTCTTGCTCAACCTTTGCCTTGGGCAGCATCTCTCACAGAAAAAATCTATCACACATTTTCTGAGCTGTGTTACTGTTAATACATGCTTAACAATTCTAATTCGATAGATCTGGTTGAAGGGAATATGAAAGGAAACCAAGGAGATGCTAGTCGAATACACAAGACAGCGATACTTTTTATCTGCATTTTCAGTTTCTTCGTCAAAACCACAAAATGTTCTTCACTTTCTTACAGAACGAATTTGCTAATGGGTTGGTAACTTTACTCCCAAAGTCTTTAACTTTATGCAGAAGACCAGAGGAAGAAGTTTATCAGATCAAACAAGAACCATGTCTTTCTCTTTCAAAATCAAATAGGAGCAAACCCATTCAATAACTACAATTGGTCAATGACCAGAATTGAAGAGGATGAAATTCATGGGTGGATACATTTCTGTAGTTGATGTATA
Organism: Campanula takesimana; assembly: GCA_026119855.1. Lineage (NCBI taxonomy): Eukaryota > Viridiplantae > Streptophyta > Magnoliopsida > Asterales > Campanulaceae > Campanula > Campanula takesimana. The sequence goes on from JAOWBW010001171.1 coordinate 127,095, forward strand.
GGCCAATAAATCTCCAGTTAAGAATTTCATTTAGAAATTTGGAGATGATTTACTCACTACCCCCTGATTATACATTTGAAACTTAGATTATCATTGCAATCTCTCTTTGATATAAATTTGTTACACCATAAGCTTTCAATCGGAATGCTCTGCAAAAGCTACAGCAATTTTGTGTGGAAGTACCAAAACTTTTCCCTTTAATATGTTTATAGAAACAAGACAATGTGAAAGGAAATCAAGAAGAAAGAACCAAAGAAATTAGAAGTAATTTTGTAGTACAGTTAAAAGAAAAGTTTTGTTATTAAACACTCTTATCTGTTGGTTTAAATTCAAAACTGAACAGGAACAGTTAGAAGCAGAATGTGTTTCCATTTCAATTTTCTTGCGTAAAAAAAAAAATGGAACCGTTACCACAAGCCACCTTAATAACACGGTTAATGGTCATTCTCTTTTAGGTTTGTAAGATGAAGTGGCTTGTTCATTTCAGATGCTTTTCTTTTATTCTTTATATTACAAGGAACTTCCTTGCATTTTTTTATTATGGTTGTTATCAGCCAAATCATTGTGTGCTTGCACTTTATAACAGTATCGAACCACTGTTTAAATCTCTATTGTACTAATTTCTTATTCGTTGCCGCAGACAAAAAAAAGAGGTAGACGTAAGGGATCAAAGAACAAAGTCACTCCAGAGGTCTCTCAGAAAATGGGCGATGCTAATCTTTACTATGCACATGGCCGATATGAAGAGGTATGGTGTTGTCCTGTGATCTCTTAGGTGCAGGTCAGTATTCACCTGTGTTAGACGCACCGACTTGCTTCTGTTTTGAGTACTTTTAAACTAACTGCAAAATGTTTACATAACCATGTTATCCAGTTGTTGTTAGATAGTATATTGATGATCACTTATTAAGATGGTGAGTTAGGAGACGGTGTTAGTTGCAGGTTAAAATCGGGTTCATAGAAGTGAAGAAGTGCATCTGGACACATAATGCGATAGGCTCATACCTGTTTAGTTGAATGAAAAGTATAGGACAACTATTTGACCAGCTCCACTTTATGTAATGGAGTGCTAGGAGACTAAGAATAATAAATTAACAAAATGAGCACATATTCAAATGTGGATCACTGAGTGAACCAGATAGGAAGTATGATAGTATCAGTACCATAAATGAGGGAAGATGCAGCGAAGACCAAACATAACATGGATATTGATAACGAAGAAGGATATGAATGAGGAAAATTATTGATAGTTTTATGCATTGAAATTCTAAATATAATTATGTAGTGAATCGAATATGGACATATGATACAAATATTTATGTAGTGAAATTCTAAATATAATTATTGATAGTTTTAATAATGGTGCATGAGTGCATCAATAATAATTTTTAGAATTTCAGAGGATAATTAAGTTTTCACAAAATCTTTTGATGAAAGTTCAATCAAGCTGACCAACAATGTCAAAGTGGGACTTTTTTTTTTTCTCTCTAACAGAGGGAGTATCAAATGCTACATAAAAGTAAAGAAAATAACTGAAATTTTTTGTAGGCCATATCGTCAAATGAAGTCAAAGAAAAAATGTCATACTTTGACTTTCTTGGAACTTTGACAAATAATTATGAAAATTTAATTATCTTCATGAAATTCTGTCTTCTTTTATTGATGCACCATTAACAACAACAACAATTTTTAGAATTTCATTAGGATTATTTAATTTTCATATATTTTTTTTAATCAAAGTGCAATCACCTTGACCAGTGAAGTCAAACTATGGCAATTATTTTGTGAAGGCTGGAGTAGTACGCTGTAATTGTACAGTGGGTGAATTGATGTCAGAAAGTAAGTGCAGCTGTTACTTGTTAGAAAATGTGTCGTGGTCAAATAGAAAAAAAAAAAAAAAAAAAAGAAGCAAAGTTCCAAAGACAATATGCATCCATGAAACTTCTACTGCTCTTGCGAAAAGCTTGTAATCGCTAACGAAACACACTCTTCACATCTGAAACGCTCACATGGATCCCTATAGAAGTCCGAACCAAGATATTTAAAAACTGTGTGACCTTATTTGCAGTAATGATTTCTTGTTGAGTTGTAAAATTGATTTCATTAGGGTCTATTGTCACTTTGACATTTTAACTTGCGCACATTTCTTTTGCTTTCTCTGATCTATTTGTTTACTTATTACATATTTTTGTTATGCATTGCAGGCGATATCTCTACTGAAACAAGTTATTAAGATTTCACCTAACTTTCCCGATCCCTATCATTTGCTTGGTCTTGTGTATGATGCAATTGAGGATAAAAAGAAAGCCTTGAATTTTTACATGCTTGCTGCTCATTTGACACCAAAGGATGCATCACTCTGGAAACTCCTTTTGAATTGGTCCATGTGAGTTCTCTGTGCTTGGTTCATAAATTTTGTTCGTGGTTTCAGATTCTTATATTATTTATATGTGGAAACCAAGAAGAAGACATCCATAACTCTGGCATTGGAAGCAACAAAGCGTTTCCAGACCATCCGATGTTGGACACAATAGCTTTATGTCATCTTATATGATCAGCAACCGAAAGCTAATGGATTCGGTGCCATTAAACAAGCATGTGGGAAATTTGGGGAATATCCTTGCACTTTGGTGCTTGAGGATATAGTTATTACTAGAATTTTTGTTTAGTTTCATTGCTGTAGTAGTTGGAAATATCTTATAATATCATATTGTTAACGTATTTAGCAAGAGTAGTGCTTCAAAGTTATATAAAGTCGATTATTTGGTTATGATCGAGCTTAAGTCAACTGCATGTTCTTCTGTATTTACCTCTTCTCCTTGTTCTTCTGCATCTCCCTTTTCTCCTTTCTTCTACATTTCGCTCCTCCTTATTTCCCTTCCAAGTATAAATCCCGCCATCTCCAATTCCAAAAATGATGGCATAACTGTAGGGAATATATATATAATTAGGCTACATCATATCTTCCAGCCTGAAGGTTATCGACAATCGATAAAATGCATGTTTTGTACCCCCCGGGCTTATACATTCTTCTGTGCGTTCTGTACTTTATATCCCAAAAAGCGTATCAGTAGATTTTCCCTAGCCAAATCAAGGAAGGTTACGACTTCTCTCAGCTTCTTCTGATGCTGCCTGCTTTCTTATTACATGACATTATTAAAATTAATGTTGTTTTCTTCTGATGAAGTCTGAACAATGTTAATCGTAATTATGCAGAGAGCAAGGTAATAAAGGACAAGCTAAGTACTGCCTTTCCAAAGCAATAACCGCTGATCCTGAAGATATCAGTCTTAAATATCAGCGTGCGTCACTGTATGTCGAACTTGGAGATGATCTTAAGGCCGCTGAAACATTCGAGCAGATCTCACTACTTTGTCCAAAGAATGTCGAAGCACTCAAGACGGCTTCAATGGTATCTAACTTTATCCCCTTTCCTGCAATGTAGTTGATGAAATCAGTTGCTTTATGAGCCGTACTGTGAATGATGCTTAGTACTCTTCATCAATCTGTTAATTGGAGTTCATGCTCTATTAAGTACTCCATCCTAATTGAAGTATATCATTTGACTAAACACGCAAATTAAGAAAGCAGTTTGAAAATCTACTAATTCTCCAGATTGCCCCTCAAACATCTGAGTTCAAATTAGGTGGCAATATTTGAATTCAGACTAGGCGGGAAAATGATGGTTAGTTTAGTCAAATTGCTGTAGAAAAGTTGAACAATGGGACAGCCCAAAAAGGAATTCAGTGGGACAACCCAAAAAGGAATACACATCTCTTTTATTAAACAGAATGTGTACCAGATTTTTTTTCCCGATCTTAAAAGAATGTTTCATGAAGTTATTAATAAGCCTGCTTTAATCATGTAATCAAATTTTTGATGCATTGAAATAAATGTGGGAGTAACTTGACAGTTCCTTTTCAGCTGTACAACAAATGCGGCCAGCGTGAGCGTAGTATCAACATTCTGGAAGGCTATCTAAAAAGTAATCCAAAACAAGCCGATCTGAGCGTGGTTCGTGAATTAGCTTCAATGCTCATGGAAGGCAATGCACATGCGAAAGCTCTTCATCATATTGAGTATGCAAACCAGGTTTACTGTGCTTCTAGCAAATTACCGTTGGATTTAACAATTAAAGCAGGAATATGCCAGGCTCATCTTGGGAACATGGAGAAAGCAGAGGTTCGTCGTGTTTGTATTTCATTTTTTATTTGTTAAGAGTAAGTCTTACAATAAACCAGGTTTTTGTAAAACACTAGGAGAATTTTAGGTCTAAAATCTGTCAGTTTACTAGTAAAATTGTCAGTCCGTAAGTTAAATCTGGCACAATTCAATCTAACAGTTTAATAATAAAGCTGACAGTTATAACTTGTGCCCAGTTTACTACTTAAAACGACCAGATATAAAATTTTAAACAGACGGGCAGCCTTGATGTCATAAATCGTTTTTTTCTATTGTTTATGAAAATATCGGGTTTTCACAAGTTTTTGTTTTTTGTTGTTATTTATATTTAGATTAAATGAATTTTTGTTGTAAGCAAGTATGCTTCTAATGCTTGTTTCATGTCACTATTCATATCACCAGAAATCCTATAGCAAGAACTGTATAATCAAATTCATTAGTGTGCGCCTAGTGATTTCTCTTTTTTTTCATTCCCAACAAACAATGATTTTTCTATATGTGGAACATTCTAGGTGAACGTGAATATACTACTGACATCGAGTATTGTGCTTGACTTCAGGGGGATTCCAATACATTACCATGAAAAGTATTATGACAAATTTCAAATTAGGAGTAATTGTGGAAGTGATATGGCTGATTCCCCAGCAAGAAATTGATTATCAAATTCATTAGTTTGTGCCTAGCTATTTCTCTTCCTTGCTTTCCCAACAAACATATTGAAGTTTAGAGCTTGAGCTTTCCAGGTAGAAATTGAATACATTACTGATGTTGAATATTGTGCTTAATTTAGTCGGGGGTGGGGGGCTTCAATTGCATCATGAAAAGTAATTGACAAATTTCAAAATAGGAGTAGTTGCGGAGGCGATGTCTTATTCCATGATTATTGCAAAAATTTAATGAGTGAGAAGTCAACAATATCCATGAACCCTTTTCAGTTTCTGAGCGCAAGTTGCTGAGTCTCTTGTAATCTGTTGTGGCATTTTCAATATCTTAGCTTTTTCGGCATTAAGACTGCACATTCTTTGCTCATTGAAATATTTTACAGGATCTATAGCACGTGCACAGACATTATTTGGAATGAAGGATTAAAGTCCATTCATGCCTTCTTAGTTAGCTATGCTCTATTGCTACTTGTTACAGTCATGATGCGTTCCACTTCACTGTTTTTGTTCGGTCCCTTAGACTTATTTATCTCGTGTTGGAGTTCTGTCTCGTAGCACAGGTAATGTCTTTGCAAGTTCTTTTCAGAGTCAGAGGTCTTTGGTTTTCTACAAGCTAAACAGTTAGTAAGTACATGTTGAAAATATGTACTGATTAGTTATCTTCTTTATCCCAAGTTCCAACATGTTGTGATTGTTTTTACTGAGATTAGACTTATTAGTTCATGTTTTGTGCAATTTTTCTTATGTATGCATAAACATTAAGCTAGTACTTCTGTTTGACACGTGTAGGCTGTCTTCAGTGAATTGCAACAAGAGAAGTTATGTGATCACCATCACTTAATCCTTGATGTTGCGAACTCATTGATGAGTCTTGGGCACTATGGATCTGCGTTGAAGTACTATACGATGGTGCTAGAAGAAAACGGTGGAGATAACAAAGTACAGACACAATTCTTTGAATTATCTGCCTTTCTTTATTCACAGTTCTGTTTGCTTGATATTAACATGTTATGCGTAGTAGTTTTTCAGCCAACTATTTAACATGAGCATTGTACTTATGGTTCTTCCAAGCACTATTGGGTACCGAAGGGGATGTAGACATAGCTCTGCCACTATCCAAATTGAAACCCTTGGCTTCTATAGGAAGGAAATAAAGCTATGACTATTGTTATTTTCAGGGTAAATAACAACCCATTCATCTTTCATTTGTCGACACACATGTTGTTGGTGATAAGATTAGTATCTCTTGGTTTTGAAATGTGATTGTTGTGTCTTCCCAGTGTGAATGATGAGTGGGAATGTTAAGCTATGGTACACAAGGTTGGACCTTATCACAATTTAAGCCTTTTGAAAGAGTTAAGTACTTAACAGAGGCATTAGTGGGAAATGTTAAGCTATGGTACACATGTTCGACCTTATCACAACTTGAGCTTTTTGAAAGAATTGAGTACTTAATAAAGGCATTAGTGGGGTACTTCAAGCATTATGGCCTGAACAAAAGTTGATGCTCATTTCAGTGGATGAGATATTTGACAGCTCTCCGTGTATCCATTCCATAGATTTATTATGCTGATTACTCTTTGCCTTCCATCTTATCATCTAACTAAGACCCTGCATTCTTACTTTCAGCGTACTACAAACTTGCTCCCTTAAGTCACATCACGTCATGCGAAGAAGACTAAATGTCATCTTCGAATTTTGTCTGTCACCCGTTAACAGCTTGATGGGTGCGAAAGAAGTGTTATACGCTCAAAATTAGGACATCACCATTATGAAAAAGCCTTGCATTTAAGAAACGATTTTCTTTGATCTGTACATGACTCTTTGGTTGGTGTTTTAATGAATATGTATCCAATAATCTTACGTCAAAATTTTCCGAATACTAACTTCCTTTAATTGCTGGTATCACATACAAATGAATCTATGGCTCCGTCTGGGTTTTGATCTGATGCTGATATTTGCTTTCCCTTTCATTTGTCTGGATATTTCACTTATCTGCAGGCTCCAATATTTGTGAAAGTTGCCCAGTGTTACTTATTCCTGAATGCAAGAGTTCGAGCAATTGATTACTTTTATAAAGGTATGTTGGACTTCCATTATGTTGATTTTGTACGTAAAATAGCCGTTATTAACTAACAATGTTGGGATGCAAGCTGGGAGGACTTTGAAGCCTCCAGATTGTACGAAAAGTTATAGTATCAATAAGAATACAATCTCAATTAGGGATGCCCTCTAACTCACGATTTAAATTAAAGGGACACATCCTAAAGGCTTATGGCTTGAATCTGCAAGGTCTTAACCATTGCACCACGATGGAAGAACAGACTAAAGTTTCTTATGGCATACAAAATCACCCCATACCGAGAAGCTTGAAGTCCTACTCACCATAATACATATTTTTCACATTGATGTCGCCTGACTTGATCAATATTAGAACTGTTGAGAATTATTGATACTATTGGCTGTGATGATGCACTTTATAAGTTCTCGAGTCATCATCTTCTTGTTTTTTAGGCAGAACATTTGGATGTGCGAAAGTATACATGTAATTGAGGTTGCACAGTTTGACTAGGGTATATTGATCTCCTAGAGGAATTTTCTTGATCTACTTGTGGAAAAAAAAAAACTTGGTAAACCGTGTGATGCACCAATGATTCTAAGCATGCGATTATTAGATTATTGTTAACCATTTTGAGGATCCTGAAAGATGTAGGTGACTAGTTCTCAAATTAAATTATCCTTATATGTTTCTTATAACTTGTCAAGATAGCTTAATTAGTAGTTAGAAGAGAAATGATCTTCTTTTGTGTTGTAACATGCATTCATCATATCTTATATATTGAAAATGTGTGCCTGTTACTTGATCCATTACTGATTTTGATCTTGTAACATTTGTGAAGCTTTAAAGATGTTAGTGTTCAAATTTTTTTCCATGAATACTACTTCCTCTGTCGCGGTTTATAGTATTAGTTTGACTTTCCACGCTTATTGAGGAATCAATACAAAATGAGTCAACAATAGTAGTGAGTTGGGGTTATAATTGTCCAAAACACTATTCATACAGCAAGTGGGTGAAAAGTAGGTTAGGTAAGTAATTTTTTTTTTTTTTTTTTTTTTTTAACTTTAGAGGACAAGAATGTCCAAAACACTATTCATACTTTTCCATTTATGGAATAAAGCATACTAAGAATCTTAAATTGGGACAGACAGAAAAGGAAATTAAGAACCTTAAACTGGGACGGGGGAGTATGTTGTACTTTCCATATTGGCATTTGTAGCTTTCTAAAACATAACTGGCCCATGATGTTCCTCAACAGCTTTAAATCAACTTGAGGACAGCACCGAGTCTCGATTAACTCTGGCATCACTTCTGCTTCAAGAAGATAGAGATGATGATGCAATTTCCGTGCTTTCCCCTCCTAAGGAATCAGGTACGTAGATTTCATAATCTCCTTTTTGTTTATTTTTTTCTTTTGATCATTCTTCATGATGTCCTTAGTTTGTTCTCGAGTTCTATCCAGGATTGAATTTGGTCCAAGATTCTGATAAGTCAAAACCCTGGTGGCTGGATGGAAAAATTAAGTTGAAGCTGGCACAAATTTATAAGTCTAAAGGGTCGACTGAGGCATTTGTTAATACGATATTTCCTTCAGTTCACGAATCATTGTATCTTGAGTCTGAACAGCAGAAGGTACTTTTCTCAAGTAGCTCTTTTCGATGCAGTGTTTTACATGTTTTCCTTTTCCTTTATCCTTAACTTGTGCTTTCCAGTTCTTAACCTTTGTTCAGCTAAAAGGCAATATATATATATTCTTCATACGATCCCAACTTTTGATTTACGCTCTTTAACAAATCGTATACTCCCTCTGTCCCATACCAATGGGCACTTTTGGTCAAACCAACTTGAACTTTGACTAACACTTTATGCTAAAACTATTAATCTCAATAAAAATGTAAAAAAAGTTAGTAAATTAGTAATAGAAACATTATCAATAACTATTTTTTTTTTTTATGGAAATAAATTATTTAGAATAAAATGTTAGTCAAAGTTCAAGTAAGTTTAACCAAAAGTGCCCATTGGTGTGGGACGGATGGAGTACATCCTATGTCACTATTTTCTTGCGCATTTTATGTGTTAAATCGTATACATATGGTTCTTTCGGTGAAGAATCGACAAGTTTTATACTTACTGTGTCATTAAATCTATTAGGAACGGAGAAGGTTTTGTTCATGAATGTGCTAGAGTCATGAATTAAATAAGACTGACTTATTTCAGTTAAGATGATTTAGCTGAAGAGTAGGGATTGCAACGGGTCGGATACGGAGCGAGTTTACTCAATATCAAACCCGCCCCGCAGTGAACACTCTTTGTACCAAACCCATATCCGCCCCGTAGAGTGCTAAACCCGTATCCTCCCTGCCCCGTATTCAACAAAAGCATAATTTTTGGCTTTAGCCCAGCTTGTATAACTTTAACAGCAAACTCAAATTTGAGACCAACTATTTCATAACAGTAAATAGGTAGCATACTTGCGTGTACGGGGCATTATATATAAAGGTAATAAGTGAAAGGTTTAGGGACATAATAGTAAATAGGTAGCATACTTGTGCATATGGGGCGGGGCGGAGCGGGTTGGAGTGTGCTACCAAACCCGCCCCTTAACCCGCCGGGTTATGAAAAATTGTTACCAAACCCGCCCTGTTGCGTGGCGGATTGTCCCGGATACGGATCGGGTTCGGACAAATTGCCATCCCTACTGAAGAGAATGCCTATTCCTTTCCTGTCCATTCCTTTGTTTAAGTGGATGTTGATGAGCTCCACGTTTTCATTTATTTTCAATTATATCGTTTCATTTCATAGATTTTAATCATGTTCATTGCCTTCATTTGTCCGTTTTGCTTTTAGGTCAGAGTAAAGAAAAGGCTAACCAGAAGTGTTCTTTTCGAAAGACTCAAAGTACTAGATGACCATCAAGTTGATAACGTATTTCAAGGATTCCGACCTCTTGCCTTGGCATCAGATCTGTGAGTATTGCATTTTCTTGTGTCATAACTTCCATCTTTCTTTCTTTGGATAGAACAAGAAGCATCATTAAAGTGAAAATGATGTATGAGGGAGGATGACAAATGCACAACACAAAAGAAGCACGGTAAACCACACAAGTAAAAATATAAAGATCGAATACCTCAATACAACAACAACGAAAAATCCTTAGTCCCAAAATAATTTGGGGTCGGCTAACCTGAATCCTCATATGTCATCGTGAAAGAAAAGATGCAAGAGAAAGAAACAAATAGGTGGGAAAGAGGAAAAAGAAAATGAAAAGAAGAGAAGAAGAAAAAAATTATAAAAATAGTGATAGTAAAAGAATAAATATATAATAGATGTGGAAAACGAAAATAATAATAAATAGAAAAATCAAAAATAAAAAAATCAACCCCCATCCACATCAATTTTTGCCCTGCACTCCGGCCTCTTCAACGCCATATTTTCATCAAATCCGAGTAAATTCATATCATTTTCAATCACCCTAATCCAAGTTTGCTTGGGTCTTCCACTACCCCTCGCCATTTTATCACTTCTCCACTCTCCAGGCCTCCTAACTGGTGCATCACTTGCTCTCCGTCTCACATGACGAAACCACCTTAGATGATGCTCCCTCATTTTATCCTCCCTCATTTTATCCTCAATGGGCACAACTCCTACTTTACCCCTGATAACTATCGAAAAATAATTTCCTTATTCATTCGATAGCAAAAGTCATTTTATTCAGACTCCCTAATCTATCAGAGAGTTCTTAAATTGTTAATAAAGATTTTGTCATTCACCGGTTCTTACTAAATCACGAGCTAATGAATTCCTCTTCTTTCTGACGTTAGTGTTATGCATATTTGCTTACAGCCAAGGAAATTTGTTTGCTCTTGCTGCATTTTGATAGGTCAAAAGCTGCTAGAGCCAAAAAGGTGCTTCAGAAGAAAACAACAGAGAGAGAGAAAAAACGAGCTGCAGCATTAGCTGCTGGAGTTGAGGGTGAAAGTGATAACTCAGAGGAAGAGTCTTCTGTAAGAAGCTTATTTAAATCCTACTTAAAATATTATAATATGATATTTTGCATTTTTAACAATTTAACTGAAAATCGTCAAGGTATTAGATCATCAGAACGTCACGTCACTAAACTATCGTATCATACATTTCTAGTAAAGGGTTTGTGAGGTTTTGCAGGCACCTGTACTCATTGCAAGTAAATCTCACTTTCTTGTTTTTTTTATTGATTTAATTTTACTGTCTTGAGCAGCAGGCGTGGCGAGAGCCTCCCTTACCTAATCTCTTGAACAATGAGGAACACCTTAGTCTGATCATAGAGGTTAGTGTTTTTGTATCTAAATGTATTTCTTCTTCCCTATCTATTGCGGTTCACTACCTTTCTATATTTTTGTCTGCTCTAATAGTCACATTTTGTCTAATCAATACACTTCTTTGATTTCGATTGTATATGTTGAGCTGTTGGCCCTTAATAATAGATCCAGGTCAATCCTTTATTAGACAAATAGAATCAGCTAATTATTCAGATCCGACTAATAAAGGATAAAATGATTGGCATACATATGTGAATTTCTAACATTCTAGCGTTCAAGCTCGCAAGTCTTCAATAAACCAATTATCAATAGCTATTAAAAAATGTAAATCTTGCTTTGAGAATCTATGTAAGCAAGATCAATGTGTCTAATCGCATGTTGCTTGGGTTCTTGAGACAAAGGCCTAGTTGTGTAGTATAAGCAAAGTATTTTACTGTTCATATTTCTTGCTTTACAAATGGAGAATCAAAGTACAACAGCAGTAGTTCTGGGAAAGAATACTAAGAGGAAAATTTCAAATTGGTCTTTGTACTCCCTACAAAAAAATTAAATCTATTGTTTGAGCCGACATACAAATATACGTAAAATAGGAATGTGATGAGCTAACTAACACGAATTGTGGGGGCATAGCAGGGTTTGAGAATATTTGACTGTTGCAACAATTTATGATGACAAGAAGAGAAGAACAAAAGGAGAGTAAATTAACTAATGAATACTAATGAATAACGAATCAGACTCCTAAATGTAGAAAAAGACAACTTTGAGAGAGAGAGAGAGAGAGAGAGTTTAGGAGGGGTGATGTGATGTGATGTGCTGTGGTAATGGCTTATGTCATAGGATGTTTAAGGAATATATACTCCTTCATTCCAACAAAGAGTTACACTTCGATTTTATTTTTTTAGTGCCATTTAATCCATTTATGGATCTTTATTTGATGAGGTTCAGTTGCTTTTTCGATTAATAGAAAGTCATTGGACATGTTAAATTTGAAGTAGTTTCAAAAGGTAATAATGCTGTATTCTTTAACTAATTAAATTATGTTTGATATAAGTCATTTTATCCCTTTAATCCGGACGAGGGAAGTGTCTATTAGTCTTATGAAGTAGGAGGGTTGGAAATGGACAGTGAACAAAGCCTTGCTTAGATAATACCAATCTGCATTCAAAAAATAATGAACACGGACGTAATATATGTGCGCATCATTTGTTCCAGTACTTGAAAAGTAACCTCTAAGGACTGCCTGCTTTCTGAAATTTATAATAACTACGTACAAAAAAGGAAAACTTATACTAACTAAAAAGGGGGATATTTATAGTTTTCATAATTGACTCAATTTTGTTTATGTTAGTGGAATTTAGTACCTGAAGGATTCCTAACTGAAAAAGAGGCTTTCCTGATTAGAGTAATGATTAGTACCTTGAGGGGCGTATTCAGCAGCAGCTCAATTGAGGTTGTTGCTGCATAATCGACTTTGCCTACTGCAATAAATGCTCACGTATTGTTTTTATTTTTCGATGGATGTGGAGTCTGGAATAAACCTTTGTCACTTTCATTCTGTTTTCTTCATAGTTATGCAAGGCGTTGACATCCTTGCAAAGATACTGGGAAGCATTGGGGATCATTAATCCGACTCTGAAGTTAGCATGCAACACACTGTCAATGGAGAAGAAGGAAGAGCTTCGGTCGCTTGGAGCTCGTAAGTCCCTACGATAACACATTGCTTTTGTGCAAGATGTTTTCAGTTAATGACATATCTTTGAAGGGAGAAGAATCTGACTCTGTACTGATGCTAAATCATTTTAATGAATTGTACTAATATACAGAAATAGCGTTCAACATTTCTGATCCAACAAATGGATGGGACTGTGCACGCGACATTGTTAATCAGAATCCTTACAGCTTCGCAGCCTGGAATTGCTACTACAAAATAATATCAAGGTACGGAATGTATCACACATGTATTTACTTGTTCAAATTATCTTTGTTTTATATGCCTGTGAGGTGCTTGTCAAAAGTTATATTTCCTGAACTCGTGGGAGTAGAAGGTTTTCTTTACTCATTTGATGATCTCCATCCATGTATATCTGGTTTCGCCAGATTGAAAGCTGTGGATAAAACTATTCAAAAAGAAATGGTACCCGGGTCTAAAATTAGTATTGCTGCTCCTTTCCAAATAATGGGAAGATCTTAGCCTGTAGCTTAGTGTTGATGGCACATGACCCCTTTGAAGTTGGTTTTACAGTGATCAGTTGTTATTGTAAGATGAGGACTTGTATCTTCTGGTGGTCTTGGGGACGGTTAATCATATCTTAATTCTTTCGTGTTGTTGTTTTGAGTTTTTGATGTTCATGCTGGTTTATGCAGTCCTTGCGTCTCTACTTTTCTTGTATCATTCCCTTTCTTCATTTTTCATTGTCAAATACATTTTGGATAGTATTCTCCATTTTTGAAGTATTTATCATATACTATATTTATATTGTTTAATGCTCTAATTTCCTTGCATTGTCAAGGTTCGATAATCGGCATTCGAAGCATAGCAAATTCCTGCATGGAATTCGGGTGAAACACAAAGGTAGTATACCACCAATTTTAATTTTTGGAAATCAGCTAACTGTGATCAGCCAGCATCAAGCAGCTGCGAAAGAATATTTGGAAGCTCATAAGTTGATGCCAGACAGCCCCTTGATCAATCTTTGTGTGGGTATGTTTTGTTCCCCACTATATTGAAATATTTGGTGGCAGCATATTAAGCCTTTCCTTTTATCTTTTTCGTAAGTTTGATTTTCCAAACCGTCCAGTCACGCATCAATCAAAAGATATACGCGGAAATTTAGTGATTAACTTTATTTAACAGTCAGACTTATGCTTGATATACATTGGTGGACCTCATTATCACCAAACAAGATTTAGTGTAGTTAGAGGTTACTTACGTCAAATTTACACTTGCCCCACAGCTCGTAAGAAGTATCATCACCGAGTGATAAGCCTTATCCTTTACTATTACGAGTGGAACAAATTTATGTTTCAGAACACAAAGCCTGACAGAATTATGCTTTACTTGCATGAAATTGTCGAGTAATAAACAAAATTATGTTCTTGAACACAAAGCGTTGCCTAGTTATTTTTTACCTGCATTTGATTGTAAGTATTAACTAATCAGCAATGTTCTCCTTCTACAGGGACATCATTAATCAACTTGGCCCTCGGGCACAGACTTCATAACAAGCATCAGTGTATACTACAAGGCTTGGCATTTCTCTACAACAATTTACGTCTTTCTGAAAACAGTCAGGTATAATTTTCTTCTTGGTTTAAATGTAAAATAATAGCTCTTCTTTCTGCGTTTCCTCACTTTCCATCTTCACCATGTCTTGTTGTAATTAGAGCATTCTGATTCGATTAAACCAGCTAAAAGTCTATTTTACAATATGCTTTTCATTTTTCGTTATGGATTGGTCTGACTTCAGTTCTTTCCATTGTGCTGGGCAGTGGCGAAGCCACCTTAACCTTATGGGGGTCATTCGTCCCCCTTGATTTTTGGGTTATGTCAACTTTCCCCCTTTAAATTTTGAATATAACATTTTTACCATTAAATCAGTATTATCTTTTCTTTTCTTTTTTTTTTTTACAATTTTGACCCTTTAATTTTTATTTTTTTAAAAGAATACACTACAACATCATAATTTCGACCTCCTTGCAGTAAATTCCTAGCTTCGCCACTGGTGCTAGGGTTGCAAAATCCTGATTCAGATGCCCTAGTTGTACTTTTTTCCTTTTCGTATATGAAATTATGTTCCAAATGTTAATGGCAATCTAATCATTCTGACAAATCTTTAAAAGTTATCAGTGATAAGTGATTTATCACTAATAATTTTTTGACATTCTTTAAGATAATTAGATTGATATTAATATTTGGTCAAAGTTCACTTGTACTGACCATCAAAAATCAATTGGGACTATCTTTAAGGGACGGTTGGAGTGTTCAGTTTATGCTACCCAGCCAAATTCATGTGCCCTGATAAATGAATTCCATTTTGCAGGAAGCATTGTATAATGTTGCTCGGGCATATCATCATGTTGGTCTAGTTTCCCTTGCTGCTACATACTATGAAAAAGTGCTTACAATACGTGAAAAGGATTACCCTATTCCAAAGCTACCCAACGACAATACGGATCTTACAAATGAACGGAAATCAGGATATTGTGACCTTCGAAGAGAAGCTGCTTACAATCTACATTTGATCTATAAAAGTAGTGGAGCTCTTGATCTTGCAAGGCAGGTGCTAAAAGATCATTGTTCATTTTAATTAGGGTTGTGAGGTCATGCTGCTAAACTTCCAAACCGAGTTTTTGTGAAGTTTTTCCGGGTAGTTGGTTAGGTCATAGTTCAAGATTTTGAAGATAGAGCCGGTTCAGTTTGGTTTACGGTTCCTACTTCTAAACCAAGTCGTACTAAACCATACTCCCTCTGTCCCAGACCAATGGGCACAATTTGACTTTTTTGGTCAAGTGTGTCAATCTTTGACCATATTTTTTTTTTTTTCCCTCCGTCCCATTTCAAATTGCAAATACTAGGTGTACACGGGAATTAAGAAAAAAAGTAAAAAAGGTGATGTGTTGTGAGTGTAGATAGTTGGGTAGGAGAGAGATAGTGGGGTAGGGAATAGTAAGTGGGTTAGTTGATGTGAGTATGAGAAGTGGGACCCACTAATTAAAAAGTATTAAAAACTTTCCATTTAAGGATTTTGCAATTTTAGTTGGGACACCCAAAATGGTAAATTTTGCAATTTGAAATGGGACGGAGGGAGTATCATTTAAGGCAATTGCCATCGTGTTACAAACTCCTATGAAGTCTATTACATATTTATTGCCCTATTACAAATATCTATATTGGAATCTATTACAGTGATACTTGCCGCTCTAAAAATCACTCGTAGACGTTCCTGCGCCATCTGGTAGTCTGCTTGTAGTATATTAACTGATTTCAATTAGCTTTACATAAATTTATTTAGTGAGTCAATAACAAACGCCTAAACTTCCAAGCGAAACTGTGATTCTTCATTTTGGCTTGGTTAGATTTCAAGACTATCGGTTTGGTTTTGCAAAAGTTGAGACTTCAATGGTAAGAAAATGAAAAATAGAGGCAGCTAAACACACGAACGAAAACAGACATCTATTTTGGGACCGAGGGAGTAATTCATATAAAAAATAAAAATCGACGTGTCACTAAGTATAAATCTTTCCTGTCATGCTGGCTGCTTTTTTAGTGAAACTCGGGAAAAAAAAAATGAGTCTCACTGTAAGAAAATACTTGAATAAATTCTAGAAAGCACAAATCTTAGACAGCAATGCAACAAATCAAAGATAAAAGAAAATTGAACCCAAGTTAAATATACAATAAAACAGATTTAAAAAAAAAAAAAAAAAACCTACCAAAAAACTCCTTCAGAAACTGTCAGTTCTGAAGAGAAAACTCCACTGATTCTCAGGGAAGGGTAAAAAAAATAAAAAAAAATACTAAGTTCAGGACTCAGCTTGCATGGGAGCAGGAAGATCACCAAAATAGTTTGTATCCAAGCCAATCTCTCCCAACTCCAATCTTCTCCGTCGCAACATTTATCTTCAAGCCAACTATTTATGAACTAATGTTATTAAAACACGGCTTGATGCCCATCCAACGGTTTGTAAATCTTCTCTTACAACCTCTTCCACACGTTCAGTATCCATTTGCAAGTTTTCGATACATGTTAAAATCATCTCTTCCAAGGCAGTTGCATTCATTAATATAAACTTAGCCAAGTCAAGCTCGGAACCTGACCCAGAAAACGACAAAATTTTCACCACCTTTAGGTTAGGCAGCGAGCATCTCGGAAGATATCCCAAACCTCCAATTGGATTCCCCTATATACAATGAAAATGAGGATTTTGGTAAAAATGGAAGTCATGAAAGAACAAAAACAAACATTATCAAACTAACAAGTCAAGTTGCACATACAACTTTAGCGTTGATTTATTTAATGAAGGATTAATTTCATTTTCAATCATTAAACATTACCCTTACTTTCACCACAAACCATTGTGCTTGTTGTTGTTTTTTGCACAAAAACCACTATATTTTTGGGAAACTATCAATTGACCCCAAATTCGTGAATTAAGGCACAGATTTCGACCACCACCATCACCACCCCTAATCCGCAAAATTCGGGGTCAAAACGATAGTTCCCAAAATTTAGTTGTTAGTGGTTAAAATGAAAGTCGGGGTAAAGTACAGTGGTGAAAAATGAAATTAAACCTTCAACGAAAGCAAAGGAAAAAAATTACATTTGGGAATGCGAGAGATAGAAGGCCTGGCAATCTTCTGAACAACTTTTCTAATTGACTGATAGCAGGAATCCCCCCAGTTATTGTCAAATGGAGCGGATTATCAAACGTGACCATCAAGTCGTCGAAATCCTCTTGACTGCAAAGAACCTTCAGTTCCAACATGGGGCATCAGTAGTTAAACTTATTATGATGATTTTATCAAATGGAATTAAGATAAAGAAAGAATGTATGAAGAGACCAAATTGACAATATGACCCTTAAAATGCTTGGCCCTACAAAATGAGCATCAAATTATCAGATTAAGATTTTGCGAGCATTTTGTGCTCCCAGTATCGCACAAAGGTGGCGCACGCTTTTTTTTTTTAGCGTGAAGTCCTGAAAATCTGAATTCACATTTGTAGTTGTCTAAATTCATAAGAGGCAGCTGGAGACTGACTTCTGAATTTATGAAACTGTCTCATTGTTTGACTGAAACGATCGTCTGAATGTACAAACATATTCAAATTAAAAAATATTAACCATTTGATGCAAAAAAAAATCTCTTCTTTTTCATGGGAGAGGAAGTTAATTATACAAGTCAAAGATGCGTTTACCGAAAGTGTTGAATTTAATTGGACAAAAAATGAAAACAAAAATCAACATCTTTCTCCTCTTTCCTGGCAGTCTTCCTCCTTCACCATTTCCACTAAAGCAAATTTTCATGCCCATTCTCTGCTACATATATCCAATGGAATACTCCCTCTGTCTTAGAAAGATAGTCCCATTTTGACTTTTTATCGTCAACAAAAATAGACTTTGACCAAACATTAGTGTCAATTTAATGATGATAATGAAGTTCTAAAAATTGTTATCGATAAATCACTTGACGATTTATTAATTACAAATTTTAGAATGTCACTAAAATGATTAGATTATCACCAATGATTGGTCAAAGTTCATTTTTGTTGACCATAAAAAGTCAAAATGAGACTATCTTTCTCGGAAAGAGGGAGTATTAACAAAGAAAGAATTTTAATTAAACCCTTGATTGACCCTTGATTGACAACAAGGAAACAAACTGAAATTTCCTCTCCCAGAACCCCATATCAAAATCCCTTCTCATTACCACCAAGCCCCGCCTCTATTTCATCTTACCAAGCACCCCACCACATAGCAAAAAAAAAATAATAATAATAATAAAAAAAAGATTTGAATAAGAAGGGACGGAAATGAAGGGGTAGACTTGCCATGATGGTCATTGTATTTTTGTTGTTTGCAGAGAATGGAGCCGCCGGAGGAATATAGAGATGAGGGTAGGGGAGAAATGGAGATAGATAGACGAGAGGGACAATTGAGATGGAGAACAAATGGTAGTGGTAGGTTTATTTCAAATGGTAGATTCAAATTGTCTGATGAAAGAGGAAGACTGGGAAGGGAGAGGTCACAAATCTAGGGTTTGAGGGGTGTGATGTTGGAAGGAATAAGGGTGGATAGTTTTGGGATTATGAAAATATAGTGGGGATATATATGTAAATTATCATTTCAAATGCAAATAAGTCTTATTTTCAAATCTGACTTGAAAAAAAATAAAAAATAATAATAATTGGAGAATGACTGAATGAATAAGGGTTAAGAGGCAAATAAGTGCTTAAATGTAAAAAACAAACGCTCTCTAATTAATTATTACAAAAAAAGTCCAGAATTTATTAGTGATGATATTTATAATGGTGTATCAGTGGTAAATTTTAGATTTTCATTAGGATGATTACATCTAATATTATTATTCAAAGTTCGTTCAAGCAAACAACAAAAAAAAATGGGAACATCAATCCAGGACGGAGGGGGTATTATATTTAAGAGCTAAAGATCCCAAGGGCGTTGCAACATAGACATCTATATACATAACAGTAACAATTGTCTCAACTGCTAAATTCTACAGGACCTACAGATTAAATTGCACTTGCTTCCCATGATTAAAGTTAAAAGTGTAACAAGAAATGCAACAACACTACAAGCATGAATGAGTAAAATTCTTGGTGCATATACTCTCGAACACAGATTAGCACTTGTACAAAAGAAAAATTAGAAACATACCGAAATGGCCCTTCGAGACAGTGTCAGGTGCTTCACGCCACGCAGCTGCTCCAGAAGACCACAAGCTAATATAGCAATCGTGGGAAAAAAGTTCCGGAAGGCAGTATAAATCCCAATAGACGCATCAACTATTGATGAAGGGTCTATGAAAATAATTTGCACAGTCAAATAAGAGTCGCATTTGAATTTGCAAAGGTTTGGTGCATAAATCTTGACATCACTGTGTACAATGATTTTTGCCCGTTGGTAATCAGGCTCATTTTCTGCAATGGTACAGCTGCTAAGCTCAGGAGCATCAATATTGATAATTATGGCTAGCCACCTACATCTATATAACTTGAGCTCTTGAAGTTTTGGGAAGCACAAAGTGAGCTCGATTAAACTAGAATGATCCTCATTCCGGAACCTAACTTTTGAAAGATGCAAAATCTTGAGGCTTGAAAAGCAAACATTAGTAGGAACATCGAAAGTGCAACTCATTTCCAAATCCATTTCGATTAGCGAAGTATGATAATAGATACATCTTGGGAAAACCAACAATCCGTCTACTGAACAAGAGATTATGAGTTTTCGGACATGACGTCTTATGGCAGTAGATATCCATTCATGAATCTTAGATGCAACATAATGATCCATCCCTGTGAGGGTGAAACTCTCTATCAGAGGATTTTCAAGTAGAAGAAGCACTCGATCAACAAAGCTCATGAAGTTTTCTTTTCTAGTTATATCACTCGCATTAAGAAATTGATCATCGAATGATAAATTGATAATCTTTGTCCATTGGTACTCCCAATACTTTGATAACATGGAAGTTCGAACTGCATCCTTTGTTGAAAGGAGCGATAAAATGTGACTCGTTAAAGCTTCGGGTAAATTGCTAAGAAAGTCAACGTTATTCTCTGCAATTTCCTCTTGCTGAAGCTTCATCCTTTCTTCGCTCAAATCCAAATCGCTCGAACTCATCATTCAATTACAGCAACTTGGATCAAAACCAAATCAACAGGTCAATGACAGATCAGCCTGATACAGAGAAAACAGAAATTTAAGTGCATTCAAGAGTGAAATCATGTAATTCCTAGTTCAAATTAATTCGTAAAAAAATAAATGGTCTTAGAAAAGGGATTAATTTCCCTAAATTCCAAATTCCATCACTGCTGACATTCATTTAAGAATAGAAGTTGTCAACTGTCTGCACATGTTATTAGAAACCAAAAATTGAGGAATGAAAAGACTAGATCCTCATGAAAATTGGTTACTTAATCTGCCTAAAATTTTATTAATGGTTCACTTGAATTGATATTCTGGATGCGATAAAAAATTAATAGTAAACAACTCTCGACATAAGTCACGATCAAACAGTATTCAGGGGTAAAAAACCCCAATTGGACTTGAAAAACAAAAAAAAAAAAGGAAACCAGCACATGCGATTTCAAGAGCTTGACAAAAACAACAAGAATCAACAAGTGAACTGAAAGAAGAGAAGATAGGGAATAAGAAACCAACCTGGTAAGGGAAAGAATTAGGGTTAGATTTCCTAGTGCAACTGAAGGAACTAGGACAATTCCATCTCTATGCCGATGAAAGCGTGTGCTAAATAGGCAGGTCAGTAAATCACAAAATTTGATCCACTAATCCACGCGGCCAGAAAAAGAGAACAAATAATATCGAACGGTCAGGATTAATGAATAAGTGATTCCGTGCTTCAAATCTTTCTCACAACGATGATGAGTTGGAGCATCATAAGTTTCATCGAAATTTTGATCTGTAGTTCACTTAAATTGGACGTGAAAATGCACCGGCTAATGGGCTCTAAAATATGGAGATTTTATAATGAGTGGATTGCCATGTTTTTATACTGTTCTTGAACATACTATTTTCTGGTAAATAAGGACTCCGTATGCATACTGGCATTGTTATGTGTGTTAAGAGATAGAAACAATATACTTACATCAAATGATGAGATATATATGTCACTAATAATATGTAGTAGCACTTCATTTAAGTATTAGCATCCTTTTCCAGCATTGCAATCTCAAATCGCATTCTCAATCCAAGATTAGATACTCTTGTCATAAGCCGAAGAAGCCAGTGCGTCTTGGTTTCATAGTACCAGATGAGTAAACAAAATGAAATATGTTAGAAGTGCCAAATCTGCAAGGTTTTAAGGCACTGGCGGGAATTAATCGGGGCAACTACCCCGATTTGATTTAAAGGGCAAAAAAAAAATTAATAGTGCAATTTTGTAAAAAAATATTATATTTAGGAGTTTTAACGTAATAAATAAAAACATGCCACCATTTAAGTGAAGAAGAAATACATTACTCCCTCCGTCCCAAAACAAGCTGCACCCTTTTTGAAATGCACGGGAATTAATAAAATGTGTAAGAAAAGTGGGTGGTGTGAGTGGGAAGGAGAGAGAAAGTGGGGTAGAGAATAGTAAATGGATAGTTGTTGTGAGTGGAGAAGAGAGAGAAGTAGTGGGAATCTTTTCCATTTTGGGAAAGTGAGACTTACCAATGGGACACCCAAAAGGGAAATATGTGCAAGGTGTTTTGGGACGGAGGGAGTATGAATTTATTTTGCCCCCATTTAGTTTATGATTATTTTTTTGTGAAAATAAACTTAGCCCCTTTCAAAAAAAAAAAAAAAAACAAAAAAAAACAGGCTTTGCCCCTGTTTTAAGGGTTTTGTAAAAGCTATGATGCTCGGACTCTTCACTTCACCCCGCCGCACCCATGTCGACACATGTGTCGGATTCTCGTAGGCGAGTCCGAAATATGGCTATTTTACACTACATTTAGTGTAAAATCTTTTACTTTTTCCCGAATCCGACACTCAGATACGTACCCATATCGGATACTCCTAGGCGAGTCCGAGTAACATAGAATAAAAGTATCTATGCATTTATTGAAGTAATATATTACTTCCTCTGTCTCATTTTGTTTGGCCACATTTGATGGTCAGCACAAATGAAGTTTGACCAAATATTGATATCAATTCAATCATCCTAGTGAAATTTTA
This sequence comes from Campanula takesimana, assembly GCA_026119855.1. Classification (NCBI taxonomy): domain Eukaryota; kingdom Viridiplantae; phylum Streptophyta; class Magnoliopsida; order Asterales; family Campanulaceae; genus Campanula; species Campanula takesimana. Next base: position 149,714 of record JAOWBW010001171.1, read on the forward strand.
AAAATTGTTAATAATAAACCACCAAGTGATTTATCAATTATAATTTTTTAAATTTCATTAGGATGATTAGATAGACATTAATGTTTGGTCAAATTTCACTTATTTTGACCATCAAAACTCAAATGTGGCCAAACAAAATGAGACCGAGGAGTATCAATTATAGACTTAAAACCACTTACTCGATTCTCCCTCCATCCCAAAATGAGCATCCTTTTAGTTCGTACACATAAATTATGAAAGTTTATCAACAACTCACAACCACAAAATAGATGAATACCCTCGGTAGTCGACAGTATAGCATTCCAATTGCAAATCAGTAGAGTACATGATAATGGAGTATTTTTGGGACAACTACTTTCTAAAATATCTTTGGGGTCGACGGAGCATAATTATTTCTTCAAGAAAGACCACCTTATTGTGTCAATACATGAAAGGATCAGAAATTGAAAAGTACAATATATAAAGCCCAATTATATACTACTAATGCAACATTAACACACCATAATGAGATCATGTCTTTCAAAATATTATATAAGATGAAAGGGCAAAGCAAATTTACCCAGGGAATAGTGCAAAATTCAACAACTGGGGCGCTCCAAAGGAACTCCTACTTCCCCGTCTCACAACCCATCGCAGCCGTCCCCTCCTTCAACCTTCATCACCGGCGGATCCACCACCACAGTCCACCACTGCCGTTTTTCTGGCGCCAAGCATTTCCCCTCCCACAAGCCCTTTTTACCTCCAAACACAATCTCCATCTATCTTCCTCCTCTCCCTTCCATATCCTCCCCTCAAGCAAAACAATGCATGATAAAGTTCGGGGTTCCATCTCAAAACCAATAGACAAGGAGAGAAGTAGTTTTGGTCTCGCATGCGTAAAGGGTCAGATTTTGATGCAATGATAAAGTCTGGGGTTCCATTTCAAAACCAACCGGCAAGGAGCCAATGATAGAAGTAGCCCATGATCTTTATATAGCAAGGGAAAGGCCGGTTAATTTCCGACCCCAGAGCCGTGCAAGCTTGAATGACACAAGAAAATACAAACTCGTTTGGCCTCTCACCAAGACCCCTAATCTCACAAAAGATAGTCACAGATTTCGTGAGCTCCAAATTTTGTGACCACCCAGAAATTGAATCGGTCCAAGAAATCAATTTTCTTTGAGTCATTCTGTCGAACAGGTTGAGGGCATATCAGTGTTGTAGTAACTAGTGTGTTTGCCATACTACTAGTACTAGAGATGAATGGAGTTTGGTAGGCTTGAATAATGCGCGCCAAGGCGGTGAAGTCTGCAGTCCGTCTCAAATGAATGTTCAGAGAATCAGAATTCATATACAGAAAATGGCGTTAAGCTGGTGAGGGATTTTGGGGGGGGGGGGGGGGGGGAGCAGACGGCTGTGGAGGTGTAACGGGAAGGGGTCAAAATTAATGTATAGTGGCATTTTTCCTCAATTAAAAGCGTTAAAATTGTAAAAGTTTTTAATTTTGGTGATAAAAGTGCCATTGGTTAAACCTTAAAGGGTGTATAATTGACATACTACAAAAATAAGGGGATTAACCCATGAGAACAAGGGGATCCGTCTCATGTATGAGACGGGTCGACTCATGACCCATGGGCTATGACCCGCCACGTGGCAGCCTCCCAGAGGTCCAATTTTTTTTATTTTTTTTTTGAGTTTTTATATTATTTTTTTGGCTTTTCAGCCGTTCACCAAAAGTAATAGTTACCATAACTTAATGTAATGACTGTATACATATAAAGTAACATTGTTCATAAGTAAACGTAACATCTGTTTTAAAAAAACAAAAGCTCGTTTTACCAATTTTTTCAAATGTAATACTAACTATAATTACATGTAACCCAAACAATATCTAAATGTAATTATCATTTATACTGAAATGTAATAATGCTTTTGCAAAAATGTAAAATATTGTGTATTTTGATTTAATTTTTTGAAAGAAAGTAACATTTGAAAAGTAACAGCTCATATATATGAATGTAATTGTTTGTACAAGTAAATGTAACACTTTAATAAAAGAAATTATAACATATTTCTATAGATAATGTAATACTTTTACATGTAACACTAATCAAGTGTTTTTAGCTCTAAAAATGTAAATGGTTGAATTATTACTTTTTCTATACATATGTGTTACAATTATGTATAAACATTATTACATATAAGTAACACGTTCGTTACATTTTAGTTGTAATAAGTATTACTTTTGGCAAACGAAGAAAACATAGAAAAAAACACTGTTACTTTTCTGTATATATGTATTACTTTTATGTATACAAATTGTTACTTTATATGAATACAGTCATTACATTAAGTTATAGTAACTATTACTTTTGACAAACTGAAAAAAAAAAAAAAAAAAAAAAAAATAAAAAAAATTGGCCTATGAGAGGCTGCCACGTGGCATTGTCGACCCCTGGGTCCTGGAGCCGGTTCAATGGGCCGGGTCGGGCGGGTAAAAAAAAAACCCGTCTCATGGATGAGACGGGTTGTGCATTCCGCACACAAGTCTTTAAAGGACTCTATTAGTTACATATGTAGGTCTTTGGCCCTGGGTGTTCAAATTATGGCAAGTGCATACACGCTCCAATTCTCTTTCCCAAAACAACGATCATGCTCTCTCTCCTTCTCAATGTCTTTTTATTTTTTTTTAACACACTTAGCTATTTATTTTATTAAGAAAATACGTTCTGGACCTATAAAATGGTGATACAGTTTCCTAGCAAATACCGCATTATTTACTAATATAATCCCTATTACATTGAGACATAAGGTAACGAATATCCGAGATGATATACTTTAAGGAGAAATTTTTGTGAGCTGAATCTTGAATATAGTTTCGAGCTTGTGTTGAATCCGTTAGAATGAGGATACTGTGAAAATCATTATGAACTACCAATTCAAGCTCTCTCCTCTCTCCATAGCTAGGCTTTCCGCTTGAATGCTAGAGATTGCTTTGCATGAGATGCTAAATGTTGCAATTTTGCCTGTCACCGGATCCCATAGTTCGCATCCCAGTCCAACACATCTTGCAGTTTATTTCCATGAATCATCCGTGATTAAAACTTTGAAGTTGCTTTGAGTACATTTATTGAGGTATTCATTGAGAGTCTTTCCATTCCAAGAATCAAGACTCAATGTCTTTCTTGAAGTTTTCTTACCCAAAACTTAAAAGTTGAAATATCTAGAACTCGAAAAAATAATTTGAATACACCTTGTCTTTCATATCGTCAAAACAAATCAAACAAGCGCCATTATCATATTATTTTTGATAAATCACATTGTAATTACCATAGGGGCCTTAGAGGAATTGTCAAAAGCACCTTAAAATATTATCATTTACTGGATTTTTCCATATAGCCAAAGCCTTGAGCAGAAAGTCGATAATTTCAATAAGGTCTTCCTTTACCATTACATTTTTTAAAATCAGCGAAGCGAGAGGGAAATTGTTGCTTGATCGAGTGAAGAGGAAGAACGACAATGCACGTGAAATCCATGCTCTAACTTCGTTGGAACAAAGCAACCCGGGAGAAAGGAAGAAAATTGGGGACTTTAATTGAGAGGACAATTCACCAGAATGTTGATGACGAAGCAGCAACTCGAGCAATGCAAGGGGAAAACTGGCGCAATACTCTTTCGCTAAACAACCCATTAATGATAATATTCATTTCAGTTAGAGGCAGATAAAAAGAACGGTGGGGAAAGATTGAAACATAACAACCATAGACATACAGAGGAAGAAGAAGAAGGCAAATGGGGTGTGTAAGGGGACATTGGGGGAGGTGAGTATAGAGAGGATGAGAGAGAATTAGATCTATATACATAAATGAGAAGGACATAGTTTTTTTAGACTTTGAGAGGAAGTTTTTTTTTTTTTTTTTTTACATTTGTGTAAACTAACTAGAAGCTTTCGCGGAGTTTAATTTAATTCCTTGGAAATAATGGAAAAAACATAAATAATTTGGAGTTTTCAAGAAATAGAGAGGGGATGAGGTACCTTAGGGAATAACCTCAATAATTATTGGGTGCTAAAGAGACTTGACGTCTTCTGAAATTTCTCCAGAGGGAGAGAGAGAAAGAGAGAGAGAGATGAGCAGCGACGAAGACAAGGGTTTGCTATGGAAGTTACCAGTGGTACGGATGAGTCAATTAGGTAAAGTTGGCCCTGCTTTCGGAATCGGCGCCGGCTGCGGTTTCGGTTTTGGCATCGGTCTCATCGGAGGTAATCACTCACCATTGAGCAATCTAAGGAAAAAAAAAATCTCTTTGTTTAATTATATGCGGAAAACTAAAAAAAATAATGTATCAGAGCTTCATAACTCAGTAATTTGTAGAGGGAATTTCAGTAGACTGACTGCTTCTGTTTGATTGTGAAATAAATGGATATTTGATACTAGTATGAAGTTATTTGGGTTTTCAGAACACAGTTTTAGATTTCCGTCATGAAGTATGAATTATTGTATGTTGGAGAGAATAATATTGAGCCCAGTTCATCAAGAAAAGTAGGAGTATTAGGGTTTATCGGCTCGTGGTTTAGGCTATTACCAAGACCGTTTGTGTGTAACACTAGAAAAATGAGTATTTTTTAAGTAGGTGAGAAATTGAATGGATCATGAGATCATTTGATTCTGGAGCCATTTGTAACAAATTTGAACTTATTCACCATTTCAGTTCCTGATCATTGTACCAAGTGTGCTCAATTTTATCAAATCTCATTGTAATGAGCATTTCCATATCGGATGTTGACCATAGAATAGCTATGCTCACTTCGTTATCATATTTCTCTTCGACTGTCTCTCGTTCCAGCTCGCCATTGATTTCATCCATGTTTTACTCACTATAAAGGTTTACCAGTAGTGATCTGGTTACACTTTTTCGACATAGTTGGTTGTATTTATTTGTGAGATTGAATCTTGTGTGTATGTGTGTGTGTCGGGGTGTGTGGTCTCTTCGGTAACGTTCTCCCTTCCATCAATTTCGTCAGTAAATTATTGACCATGATGCATAGTTATTAAAGGCGCGCCTAAGCCCTGGGCACAGAGAGGCTCAGTTTTGGAGCCTGGGTGCGCCTAGCTCCGGGCACAACAATCGACCATCAATTAAATTGTAATTAAACATAATGCGTGACTATTACTTTTCCTCTCCCATGACTCTCTCATGTACATGCACCATAACTTTGTATAAGAGTAGCAATAACTAGGAATTCCTTCAAACTAACAACTGCTTATCATTTTATAGGATTTAAACTGAGTCCTTCGGTTTGAACTTCTCTTTATGCTTGTTTGAACATCTATTTATGTTTGTTTCTTTTATGACTTATAATGTATGTTTGATTTACTATTTGCATTTCATTTATTGCTTATCTCGATGTTGTATAATGTATACTATACTTTTAGTATTTTAAGGCATTTTTGCGGGCATCGTCACTCGGGCGCGCGCCCGCCTAGCACCTTGCGCCTAGGCTCCGGGCACACCTTTTGCGCCTTGGTGCGCCTAGAGCCTTTAATAACTATGCCATGATGAGTATGAGGGTTATTTTTCAGTGAATCAGCCATGAGAGAGAGGCCGAAATAGTGCTTCATACTTTGCTGCTAGGTTATTTACAGTAAGGAATAAGGATGTTAATTAATGGTGATTGGTGACAGGTAAATTGTGGTGATAGTTGTTTTGTTGAAGTAGCCGTACCCTTAAAAATCTTTGGTGTATATCTCTTGAATATTGATGATAGATGGTTGTGTATCTTTGGCTGATCGGTGGTTGACATTGCATCAACTGCCAATTTCCAGGTTTCTGTAAGGATGACAAATAATATATTCATAATCTTAATAATAAACATACCATTCTTTTAGTCTTTTCAAGTATGCGACTAGATAATAGTCTGGGTCCATATGACGTAATTCAAAACTCGACATCTTTATTCTTCTATTTTTTAATTGCCTAAAAGTAAGATGATTGGAGAAACACAGCCTGTCAAGTGTATAAGATTTGTCAGCACCATTGTGCAAAGCAGAAATGACTTGCTGCTGTGCATGCATATATAACTATTGCTCTAGATATGATATGAGTGTACCATGCAGGCATGACGAATACTCTATGTGCACCTTTTTCTTCACTCAATGAAGCATGGTTGTGGTGCATGTTGGTTGATGTTATAAAGAAGTTTTGCATGTTTCCTTCTCCATTGAGAAAATATATCGGCTTTAAAGTCAATTGTTTCTATGACAAGTGGCGGAGATGGATAATTGTATCTTTTTACTGGTGGTGGGAGTCCTAGTAATGAGATTTCTAATACTTTTTTCATTACCATCCTGATGGGAACTGCAGAATCATCTAGGAATCTATTTAAAGCGGTTAGTTAAATTGAGAGATAGAAGGCATTTTAATCTGCTATTTTCATGAAGAGGCTATGAATGGAATTGATGATAGGGCCTTTTAGGATACTAGGTACTTCATATACGTCTGTAGATGGGTGGGCTCTTTGCTTCATTTTTATGGAGGTTAGGGATGACCAAAATAAAAAAATGAATGTTGATAATGCATAAAGATTGGGATAGTTGGTGATTGGCAGATAAATCATTATTTTGATAGAGCTGAATTGGTACCTAGATTGTTTTGGCTAACCCACAGGTAATTGGATTTGGACAAGTTAGATTTAGTATTTTGTGGGGAAGGTTTTGCTTGGTTTGTTCACTCATGAGTATTGATGGTACATTCTGACTTTTCGGATAGTTAAATTGAGAGATAGAAGGCATTTTAATCTGCTATTTTCATGAAGAGGCTATGAATGGAATTGATGATAGGGCCTTTTAGGATACTAGGTACTTAATATACGTCTGTAGATGGGTGGGCTCTTTGCTTCATTTTTATGGAGGTTAGGGATGACCAAAATAAAAAATGAATGTTGATAATGCATAAAGATTGGGATAGTTGGTGATTGGCAGATAAATCATTATTTTGATAGAGCTGAATTGGTACCTAGATTGTTTTGGCTAACCCACAGGTAATTGGATTTGGACAAGTTAGATTTAGTATTTTGTGGGGAAGGTTTTGCTTGGTTTGTTCACTCATGAGTATTGATGGTACATTCTGACTTTTCGCAAAATGATATGTTCAATATTCTATTTGATCCGCTTAGGTCTTAAGTAATACTCTTACATGTCCACCCTAACTAACTGGAAATAAAACCATTAGAGGCATGTAAACAGCTTAGATATCCACCCTAGGTAATTGGAAATTTAACCAGTAGAGGTATGTAAAACATCTCCTGTGCTTTAATGTGAAAAAATCGTGTGGCATAAATGATAAATCTCAAGCTAAAATTCATGCATGGTAGTTGCATTAAAGGAATTGGTGTGATATGTACATGAGTATTAATATTCACAGAAGCAATTAGATGTCTTCTTAAAAGTTCAAGCTCAGTAGTTGTAGGAGTCAATCACTAAGTATCTTTAAATTTTGTGGCTCCACTGAAGCTCGGTTTGCTTCGATACTTGGAACCATCAAAAGGTTATTTGGTAAAATGAACATGGTAAAAGAAGACATTACCTTTTGTAACCTAATCTGGGTCAGATTTGGAAGTCACACGGTATGCAGAGAGTATTTTTCCTACTCCACTTATGTTTTATGTTTAAAAATACATTATGTAACGAGTAACGACCATCATATGCTAGTCTCTTCCATCATGATGACTTAAATTTTGGGCTGTACTGAGGGATGGAGATTTCATTCAATGATCTTAACATGGTTAGGCTTATTTAGTCTTTTAGTTTGGTGGAGATTAATAAATTATAAAGATGTCGTATAGAAGTTAAAGTGAGGTGAAGAACATGGTTATTCCAGAGTGCTGTGTTCAGTCAGCTAAGAAATACTAGTGATAACTTCTATGCTGCTACATGTCCTCTGAAAAAACACAGATTTCCCCCAAAAAATATGAGTTCAACATTGCGTCTATAGATATAGATTTTGGGAAATACTTCAACTTGTTCAAAATTAAGAGTATTTTTTTTTGGTCGAAACAGGCTGTTATAAATTAGTGGATATGAAAAAGCTGCGTTTTCACTTTTTGATTTAATTTACCAAATGCATTTTTAAGAAATCAGCTGCTGTTTTAGAAAGCTGCATTTGAAAAAAACTGTACTAGACAAGCTGTGAGTATTAGATGTTCCACTATCAAGCATCTCCGCAATTTTCGGCCATTTTCTTTCCTTGGAAATTTTGTAGAGGTCCTTTTTCTTGTACCAGAGAGTTGATGCTAGATACACCAGAATAAATAGTTGTTCTTTAGCGAATAATATCTTTTCTTATTCAGAGATAATGTGCTGAAGGAACTTGCAGGTGATTGGGAGAGAAGTTTCAAGAATGGAAAAGCCACTATACCTTTATATCTATTTTAAGGCTCTTCGAGTCTGATTGCATTTAAGAGAAATTATTTGGTTATGCATCTATACCCTATTTCTCATTTCTTAGATAATTGGGATGATAAATATCTTAACCTATGTGTTAAAGCTGGCATCAAACTTGCTATAGCATTAGTAAAAATAATTTATTCATTTTGATGTCAAAATTTTAATGATATGTGTTACCTCAGGTACGGGATTTGGTCCGGGAATGCCCGGTTTGCAGCTTGGCTTTGGATTTGGTGCTGGATGTGGAGTTGGTTTAGGATTCGGCTATGGTGTTGGGAGGGGTATTGCTTATGATGATAATCGGAAATACTCTAATGTTGGGAAGCTATTTACTGGGCACACACCTCTCCCCACTCAGTAAGTCTTCCTGTATCTTCTAACCATTTCCTTTCTGGGTTGTGCTTGTTTGAACTGCATACAACCCTGTGTCGAAGTGAAAAGAAAATGGGTGCAGTTTAGGTTTGATAGCAGAATGTTTCTAAGAAGCATTAAACCTTACCTTCGACGATTATAGCCTTCTCGGTTGGATGAATTCCTAACTTGGGCAAGACAGTTGAAGCGTTAGACGAGCAATCCTCCAGAGGAACTGGAGTTCGGTGAGGATTAGATTTATGCTGTTTATTAGATGTTTTTGATAAGTGTACCACCGGGATTGGGGCATCCATAGAATGAGTGAAAGCTATAGCAATGTCATACCCATTAATACTGTTGGTATAATCTAGTATTAAAATACCAAACTCGTAAAAGCGATCTTGATATCAGTAGGCAGGCCTTGTGTATTAATTCTCCATCTTAGGCTAAAGCTAACACCTATGTATATATCCTTTCCGTCTCATATGAGACTTAATCGTTGATAATTCACCATGCCATTAAGGCGTAATAACCCTCATAGAGATCTTTGATCTTCTTGGATTGGGTGCGGAACTCGGGGAGATAGCTATACAATAGGAGATTGGTGGGCTCAGGTTGTCACTCTCTCCAACTTGCTAGTCTTTTGGGTTGTATTAGAGCTGACTCCACCCAATACCAATGATGCATGGGATGGACCTTTTGATAAACTTGTTAACCCAAGGTGCTTGTGCTTAGTAGGCCAGTGCATGGTGATGCACTTAGGTAGGCCTTGACAAGTACGCCAAAGATTTGATCTAGAGAAATTATGAATCACCACAATCCCACATTGAAATGATTTGGGTTTTGAGTCTTGTAAGTAGCCACCTACTGCCACAGGGCACCATCATCATTCATGAACTTTTAGGCGAGCTTGTTTACGCAATGTGCCTAGTGGGCTACTACATGTGTTCCTGTAACTGACCATGCTTTGTGTGTGTGTGTGTGTGTGTGTGTTGGGGGTGGGGGGTGTCAAAAATCCGCGTATTCACTAAATTCTACATTTATTCAAGGTTATAATGGATATAGAGCCTTTTCTAGGGGATAGATATATAGCCGTGTGATGCTCAGACTGTTTGGTTTTCCCTATCGGATTTTAGTATTTTTGACACAAGTCCAATGGTGTAAACCAAAGAGTCCGAGCACCTTATAGCCCTATCCCATTCTTATTCTTCAAATATTGTTTACAGGGATGAGATAGGGGAACTCATTGACGAGGTGGTCATAAGTACCAAGAAGCTAATCCAAGCAACATCCAAAGAGGTTGACAAATGGAGAAGACAGTAGAGAATGCTCAACAAGTACCGATGCATGCACAATGAAGTGCAGGGATTGATACTTGTTTCCATTCCGCAATTAAGCATCATGTCAATGTATAGATATTATCGGTATTCATGAAATGCTGCAAGTTGTTTGCTCGTCAATTGATATATTGCTGGCATGTGAATTGATATGATCTTAGGTATGTAAATGGGTTGGGGGGAAAGGGGGGTAATGCTAAGCTAAACTGTGTATATGCTCCAAAAAATTGTTGAATTTCTTCATCTTGGCATGATTGAAGTTAGTACAATTGCATATAGTAAAGTACGTCGTGTTTTTATTTTTAGGTCTTTTGGGCTAATGCAAAACTGATACTCCCTTCGTCTTGTAAATGTAGTCTCATTGATTTTATATGATCAATATAAGTGAATATTATACTGTCAATACAATAGGGGTGTAAGCAATTAGGTTCAGATCGCGGTTTGAGATTGAACCGAATCAAACTAGTTTGCAGTCTAGTTCGATTTCCAAGCATGAGCGGTTTGGTTCGGGCTCAAAAATTTGTAAACCGCATAATTTGGTTTGGTTTGTGGTCAGATCACTCTAGACCAAACTAGACTGAACTGAACCAAACTAAATCAAACCACGAGATCAAACCAAACCATATTGTTTAGTTCAATTTCCTCAGACTTTTCTCTTAAAAATTTATCCTTAATATTATCTTAGTCCTTAGTTGCATTTCCTCTACCTCCGGCACCTCTCACCCTTTTTCTATGATCAATAGTACAATTTTTTAAGTAAATATAATAATGAGTTGCAGTCTGAATCGTGGTGTGAACCACGATATGAATGTGGTTTGAACACGGTCTAGACCACAGTCTGAATCACACTGCTGAACCTCGGTCTGAACTAAATCGAACCAAAGCATTGCGGTTTGGTTCGATTCAGTTTGAACTTGCCAAGTCAGCTAAAGGACCACAAACACACCATATTTCTCTAGGCTTGCATGCACCCTAACAAGACCTGTAAATCCCCAAATTTCAGTCTCTCATTTCGCCATTTTTAAAGTTGAAGACAAAAGTCTTTGATTAAATCAAGTGAGATGGATAAGAATGGAGTTGGGGTTGAATTCGACAAGCTTAGTGGCAACAATCGCTACCAATGTCGCAAAGAGGCAGAGACTGGAGAAGCCATTACCATGGCTGAATCAAGAGGTTACGATTAGGGAGATCATTAGAAGGAAGGAAGGAAGGAAGGAAGGAAGAAAGTGGTGGGATGTTGTTGACGATGACGACAACGTGGGTGGAAGAAAGGTTTGAGGATCCTTCCATTGAAACTCGAACAACTTTGGTTGAGCGTCTAAATTTTAATTTGATGGCAAAATTCATATATAATTTTGTAATTCTCTTTACAAACATTTAGTTTTTGCAAGTGTAAAAAAACGGGTGAAATTTTGTTTTAAAAAAACATTATTTTGGGACAATTATGGAAGTGAATTTACCAAACTAGCCCTCAAGTCAAATTTCTCTCTACTCCAATCCTGTGGATCTGAATAAAAAACAATCAGATATCTCATTATCCACATCTCAACCATTTCAACCAAACACCACGCCACGTCAGCACACTCACCCTATCAGGTTTTAGCATCAGATTGCTCTCTCCAAACTCCTGACAACCAACCAATCACAAAAGAATAACCAAAATCCTACCTGGCAAGTCCACATCCACCAGAACAACCATTTAGTCCCCCCTTCCCTTTCAGTTGCCCACAAACACACACACACACTAAAAACACGCACGACCGCAGTTAACCGGCGGTGATATGGCTTCCTTGGCGGCTTCGACGGCGGCGGCGTCATTGGGTAAGAAGGAAATGCTCGGAAACCCACTGAATTTCAGCACTGCGTCGAGGTCGGCTGTTTCGAGCCATAGTTTTGCTTCAGTGAAGACTGTTGCACTTTTCTCTAAGAAGAAAGCTCCGGCCAAGGCTAAAGCTATCCCCGCCGACGATGAGCTCGCCAAGTGGTATGGTAAGTATATTGAAATTCTAGATCCAGTAACAAGTCCCATATTGCTCTACCAAGGGCTGTTATACTATTCGAGCTCGGCTCGTGAAAGCTCGAGCTCGAACCAATATCGAGCTGAATGAATGTGTTCGACTCGTTAAAGCTCGAGTTCGGCCCCATAAGCTCGTTATACTTGAATTTTTGTTTTCGACCGGCTCGAATTCAACTCGATAAGCTCGAACTCGACTTGATATGCTCGTTAAAAACACATTTTTACAAAACTGTCTGGTCTACTGGTCATGTGTTTCAAAGATGAGTGTTGTTATTCACGACCGTATAATTTCTTAGTATACCCCAATTTGTGATTTATTACAGAATTTCATTAAAGAAATGGACAATGTTTCCGTAACATATTAAGATGTTTGTTTGTATTAATATGATTAGGCTTGTTTCAGGTCCTGAGAGAAGAATTTTCTTGCCGGAAGGGCTTTTGGACAGATCAGAAATCCCTGAGTACCTCACCGGAGAAGTTCCCGGAGAGTAAGGAAACCAAACACCCCCCCCCCCCCCCTCTTAGTGCTCCCTCAATTCAAATAAAAGGATGATTGTATTAATGTATCTAGTAGTGTATTTGTATCTTAATTTTCTAGCTCTAGGATTAAACTGAGTAAAGTTGATGATAATTGTCTTGTCTAATCGCAGTTACGGATACGATCCATTCGGACTCGGAAAGAAACCGGAAGACTTCGAGAAGTGAGTAGAGATTAGCAATTCACTAGTAAAAATGTAGCTTCCTTAATTTCCAAAACATGATTCGGGAATGAAGAGATTTCCTTGTTCTTTCCCAGTCCCAGAAATAGTCTCATTTGACTTTTGATGGTTAACGCAAGTTAACTTTGATCAAACATTAACGTCAATCTAATCCTCCCACTGAAATTCTACAATTTGTTAATGATAAAGCACTTATGATTAGTCAATAACAATATTTAAAGTTTCACTAGGATGATTAGATTGATGTTAATATTTGTTTATAGTTTATGAGTTGACCAGCGAAAAAGTCAAATAAGATTATCTTTCGGAGAGGGAGGGGTATGATTTGTGTATATTTGAGCTTCCTATATCCGGGGCGAGTCAACTGATGAACTACAAAATGCAGATACCAAGCACAAGAACTAATTCACGGTCGTTGGGCTATGCTTGGAGCTGCAGGGTGCATCATCCCCGAGGCCTTCAACAAATTCGGGGCTACTTGTGGCCCTGAAGCTGTCTGGTTCAAGGTATTCTATTCATATTCTCATTTTAACGCTTCAATATAGGAGTATATTCTACCTGAAATAATGAAATCTTACGCTAACATTTGAGAATCTAATGCATTTGTGCAGACCGGAGCCCTACTCCTTGATGGAAACACATTGAACTACTTCGGAAAGAACATTCCCATCAACCTTGTTCTTGCAGTTATTGCTGAGGTTATTCTTGTTGGTGGTGCTGAATATTACAGAATCATTAACGGATTGGTACGCTCAACCATCATTACTCTTACATTGTGTGGAATTTGCCTTAAGGTGTTGTACCGTACAACATCTTGTTGTATAACATGTTGTACAGTACAATATTCTTAAGCACATTATGTTCATCATTTTTTGCATAAGAAGGGTTTGGGGCGCATGCAATGCAGCTCAACTTCATATGGTCTAGCTAGATTACATCTTTCAAAAATAGGCGACCCTGCTAGTGGGAGGGTAGGGTCAAAAGACAATTATACCCTAAATGAATCATCATGCTATTCCAATACGAACAAATTTGGACTTTCTATACCATTGGACAGTTGAACTGCACATACCCATGATCCATCAAATGCAACCTTCCATTTCATGATTTTGGTTCTAGAAATATGTCACCATGTTGCAGGATTTGGAGGACAAATTACACCCGGGTGGCCCATTCGACCCATTGGGACTTGCAAAGGATCCGGACCAGGCAGCGATTCTGAAGGTAAAGGAGATCAAGAACGGAAGGCTAGCTATGTTCTCCATGTTTGCCTTCTTCATCCAAGCTTACGTAACTGGAGAAGGTCCGGTTGAAAACCTTGCTTCCCATTTGAGCGACCCGTTTGGAAACAACTTGCTCACTGTTATTCAAGGAACTGCAGAAAGAGTTCCTACCCTGTAATTTTCTTTTTTATTTCAGTTCTTTTTTTTGTTGTTGTTGTTGTTGTTATCGCGTCGTGACTTGATGCAATGTATAATTATATCATATCTGAGATATTTTTCGCGCTAGAACCGTGAATTCACATGTAATTTGAAACTAAATAACTCTTCCTTTTCATCTGTATCCTGCAAATCGGACTTAGATGCATTTTACACAGTACCATAACTTGAGAAATGATCCAAGTATCGTCCCGACTTTATAAAAATAGACGAAGAAGAAAAGGTTGACCTACGCTAATGTTTGGACAAAATTCATTGCTCACCTTTTTCACATTTTATAATGGCAAAAGGGTGGACACTAATAATTAGCCAAATCTTTTTGAGGATTGAATTTAAACCCAATGAATCATTCTCCCAAACCAGTTCGAAACAAAATGGAGAGAAATTTAGTTAAAACTAGGGGTGGCAAATTGGGTGTTTTGGGTTTACCCATTAAAGTTAAAAATCCATTGGATACCCGGATATTTTAACTTTAATGGGTAAACCCAAAACACCCAATTTGCCACCCCTAGTTAAAACTAGAAAATAAACCCTATGTTATTGCTAAAATTAATTGATAATGAAATTTAAATAATTTATTTGAAGGTTAAATTTGATTTGTTAGTTATACTCCTTCCATCCAAAACTTTTTGTTAATAATTTCCGTTTTGAATTTCTCGTAAGTTTAATTACCGATGAAAGTAAATTTCTCTTCTAAATTGCTGAATAGTCATAGGAATGCGGGTATGTTTTTGTAAAATATCTAATATATATACCCAGTCACATATGTGAGAAGCTATGAAAAGTTATGAAATGAAGACCCGTTGCTTACTACTTAGCCCTAACTACCTATATACTCCTTCCGTCCGAATTGATATGTTAGATATACAATAGCTATTGTAGTTTTCTCTAAATCTTTGTAATTAACTAAATCTTAGTAATTAACTGCAACAATTTTACATACTCTATTAAATTAACAAATTCAGCATACCTGATGTCCTAATATTGTAATTGGATGTGGTACCAATTTCATTATCCAATAGTAAATTTCTTTTCCTGAAACTATTCGTCCGTTGTGATGTACGCATTGATGAATCTGTAAACAAAATAAAAGTTTGAGGATATGGAATTGCATGTGTGTTTACTATGTGTGTGTGTGTGTATATATATATATATATACATGTGTGTGCGCCGCTTTTGTGTATAGGTTAACTACCCAAATTTCCCAAATTTTATTACGAATATTATTCTTAAACTCTGCAAGAGACTTTAGTTATATGGAAGAAACCTAACTTCAAACCAGATTGGTCGAACAATGTTTCCCGTTCATCTTTCGACATGCTTGTTCCTTCCTTTTCTTTCGCTTGTAAATTTGAACTTCCTTTTTTATTTTTTTTACTCATCAAATAAGCACGCTTCATAGCACTTTTTTTTTTTTTTGGCTTCATTTATGTATAGAAAAGTATGAACAATGAAATTATCCTTGCATCTAAAATGAGAAGGGTGTCTTTTTGGTAGAGTTGAGAGCTTAAAAGTACTATTTGATAAATAAATGTTTGATTTTTATATTTTGTAGTAGTCTTTAAAGTTGAAGAGTCGTATAACTTATGAGATCATGAATGCAAGTCATATTAATAATATGTAAGTTAGAGACTTTTTATATGTTAGCATAAATGTAAGTCATATTAATAAAATGTAAGTTAGAGACTTTTTAGATTTTAACATTATTTATTACAATGGTTCATCTTATCTTTTCATTTTCTATGATTTCAAGTTCACTTGATACTTTAAACTTTAAGAATTCCATCATAATTCAATGGTTTTGAATAATATGTTGTCTCTTGGAATACATGAAAGGATCAAAGCCATTGAATTATGAAAATTTAATAGTCAAAAACTAAAAAGTCACTTTTTAATGAATTGTTCTTTAATGCATCCAAACCCAACCTAATCTAATACTCTATATATAAGAGTATATGTCTACCTAGTCTAATACTCTATATATAAGAGTACATATTCTATTAGATATGAATATCTTCTTATCTTCTTATAGAATCACTAAATTACCTACTATCATATCTATGGATATTATATATTATTTTCACCTAGGTAGGAGCATGCCAAAAGCCATATTACATGGCATCCTCTAAATTAAGATAAACCCATTTTTAGGAGAGCTGATCCTCTGTACCCAAAGTATGTGCCACTCCCTGTGCCTCCAATAGAAAACTGACACATGGCAGAAACTATTTTACCCTCCTAAATCCCGTTAGTTAACGGGACTAATGGAATAAAGAAAGTCTAATTCCATAATTAACGATTAGCTTCCTTGTCGCTGCAAAGATCCGACTAATCGCAAAGTCACCAACGGCAAAACTCTCGCCTCTTCCTCCATTCACCGCAAAACTGCTCCCAACCGGACCAAGGATTCTTCTGTTTCGCGCCGGCAACAATAATCTCGGTTAACAAAGAACTAATTCTTCAAGCCAACTGAGATTGAGTTTGAAAGTATACTGAAAACCTTCTTTGATCACCAAACAATTTAGCAAAGATTCAATTGAAATTACTGTAAGTTTCTCTTAAATCTTGCCGTAATATCTGATATATCTACGCTAATGATATGTATGTGTGTTATATGCTATTAACGAAAAATGAAGAATGTGCAGTAGCAACTCAATAAAATACTTATAACTCCCTCCGTCCCAAAATGATTTTAACATTTGACTATTCAAACTTCTTAAGGATAAGAACATTTTTGGGACAATGAAAAATGAGAAAAAGTTTTTGGGACAATGAAAAATTGCAAATGAGAAATCATTTTGGGACCGAGGGAGTAATGCTTCTCTTTTAATACTAATTCAAGTTCTTCTTATCATGGCAAGAATATAATGTAAGTGCAACTTTTTTTTAGAAGTCAAAATTTAACTCCAGACTAATCACCTCGTGTTATTTGGGTTCTTCATTTATTTACTTTTTTCACAATGTTCATACATTTATATTACTTTTAAAGGTTATGGATGAATCCGAAATGTCTACCCGTCGAAAATTGGATTTTGAAGCTGCGGGAAACATGTGCAATGTTAATCATAACATAGAGAACACCGAAGCTGCTCCAAACATGTACGATGTCAATCATAACATGGAGAACAATGGAAAGAATGTTAATGATTCAAGTTCAGTGACCAATCTTGATCATTCGAGTATAGATCAAATCCATTCAAGAATATGTAAGACAGACATTCCTGAACTAGGCATGAAGTTTGATTCCGAGGAGGAAGCTTATCAGTTTTATAATCTTTATGCAAAAAAAGTGGGTTTTGGGATTCGATGGAGCAGATTCCATAAAGACAAACTCACTAACAAAGTTAAAGACAGGTTATTTTGTTGTTCACGTGAGGGAGAAAGGGGAAAAGACAAAAGGGATGCCACCGTAAAAAAAAGCCGCCCAGAGACAAGATGTTTATGCCCAGCGAAGATGAAAGTTAGTCGTCAAATGACAGGAAGGTATCAAGTAAATGAGTTTGTGGCTGAACATACACACTCGTGTTCAACTCCAAGCAAGAGTCATTTTCATAGATCTCATAGAAAGATATCTCTTGCTCAAGCAGCGGAAGTTGATATTGCATAAAGGTCTGGTATAGCTCCAAAAGCTACATTCGAGTTCATGTCTAGGCAAACGGGTGGACGTGAGAATCTTGGGTTTATTCCTGAAGACTATAGAAACTACTTACGGACAAAGCGAACTAGACAAATGAGGAGGGGGGGACACAGGTGGTGTGTTAGAGTATCTGCAAAATATGAAATCAGTCGATCCCAACTTTTTTTATGGAATACAAGTTGATGAAGATGGTATGATAACTAACATTTTTTAGTCGGATGCAAAAATGATGCAAGATTTTGCTTATTTTGGTGACGTTGTCTGCTTTGATACAACTTATAGAACAAAAAATGATGCAAGATTTCGAGCCTGATATAGTTGAACCCATTGAAGGCGCTGAAAACAAAATAAAAGGAATTCGAAATAAGCAAAAATCTGGTGGTAAATCTGGAAGTAGAAGACTAAATGCACTTGAGAAGGCAGTAAACAAAAAGAGACCAAAGCAAAATGCTTCACAACCATTGAGTGATCAAGGCTACATGCATAGTATTGATATTGAGAAAGATGTGCCCTCTCAAGCATCACCATATCAAGGAACTTTCGATTTCCCTCAGAAGGTACGTAAATTAATATAGGCTATAAACGTCATTGTCTTGTCACCTTGAGTTTCTTGTCTTGTAATCTAACTGATGCAAACAGCAACATATATCAGGAGCTTTTACATCAAATGCAGATGCTTTTGGTGAACAAAACATTTTTAATCAGGTATGCTTCCAACTTAATGATTATAATGTTACTTTGTTTTTATTATTGATTGTTGTAGTGAAGTTACTAAGTCTTGCTCACATTTTTTGGTATGAAACTTGGAAAATGAAAATAAAACATGTACCAGCAACATTCGCAAAGTGTATGGGGATCAAATGAGAGAGAACAACAGGGATATAATATGCTACTTCCATCCTCCACTAGAAACCAGGTAGTAATTCTCAAGATTATAAGTTTTATTGCATTATGTTGACATGTAGCAAGTCAATATTGATTAATAAGTTTTTTTGTCTTTTTCTGAAATATCATTATGTACATCACCATTAGCAGTTGAATGCTGGTGGAATTACAATGGATATGGCTAATAACCATAATATTCCACTTTCATTACCATTGTTCTCACAGGTACATTGTTTTTTTTCTTCTTAATTCGTAAATTATTCTATAATGTATTTGTCCCAGTTACAATGCTCTTATATCCAATTTCCTTTGGAAAAATAGGTACCAAAGAGTCCCTTTCAGCTCATCTTCACATCATAGACAACAGGTATTTCTTTTATTTTCTTTTGATCTAAAAGACTTATACTCCATCCGTCCCAAAATGATTTTCATACTTTTTCGGTCGTTACTACGAATGAAATTTGAGCAAAGTTCATTCGTAGTAAAACTATTGCCCAAAATTCATTCGTACTAACGGTCGAAAAAGTATGAAAATCATTTTGGAACGGAAGGAGTATATTGTTGATTCTCTTTTTCATTTGTTCCAGTTATATGTTCTTATATGTTTTTTGCTTTTATGCTAAAGCTTGTGGTTTTTTAATTGAAGGAATCGAGTGCTGTGGATTATTCATTAAGTCAGAACCAAGACAGCACATTTGGGTTTAGCAGCAATCAGTTTGGTTATCATCAAAAAGACTAACTGCTAAATGGTAGAACTAGATGGCACACATGGTGGACAAAGTTTCTCAAAAGAAGATTTATAAATTTGAAGCAGTCAAGTTTATTTCAAGTCATTGGATACATTTTTTTTTACACATGGAATGAGCTCTATTGAAATTGATACTGATATTACATGAATATGTGTACAATTTACATATAGTTTAAGCCAGAGCAATGCATATTTACAAACATGTTTGGAACAAAACATCACAATAGTACTCCTTCTGTCTCAAAAAAATGTTCCAAAAAAAAAAACTAAATTAAATTTGTTTTAAAAAAAATGGATTTTTATTTTATGCTACCACTAATGGTGTAGTACTTTGATTTTAGACTGTTTGGGAAAGAAAAACTAAAACAACAGAATTTCAACGCCATTCTTGGTTTGAATGTCCAATCTATAGCATCCCTTCAGCCATTCTTGTGCCCATACCCAGTTTATCACCATCAACATATGCATCAATATTTTCAGAACAATGAGTTAATAATGATTTGCTCGAAATAGATGATTCTTGTAGCGGCAGCTCGAAGAAAATCAGTGATATATCAGATCTTAGGGCAAGTTAATTAAGTAGATAATCTAATTCTTTGTTAATGGAGAAATTCTTGTCGTTAGTGCCAAGCAGAAAATTCTTGGTCCATTTGAGAGCAGCTTCCGATCAAGGGAGGAAGAGATGGGAGAGGCGAGAGTTTTGCCGTTGGTGACTTTGCGATTAGTCGGATCTTTGCAGCGATAAGGAAGCTAATCCTTAATTATGGAATTAGACTTTCTATATTCCATCAGTCCCGTTAACTAACGGGACCATGTGTCAGTTTTCTATTGGAGGCACAGGGAGTGACACATACTTTGGGTACAGAGGATCAGCTCTCCATTTTTAGCTTACGTATCATTTCCAAGATAAGTTTCACCAACTTTAAAATACTATAGTATAGATTTCCTCCCCCGAAAACTCTTGGTCTCAAATCTCCCGGGCTAAAATGACTCATGAGCTTGAGCGAGGCAGAAAGAGAATTTATATTATGAATACGCACAAAATATAAATACTTCACAAAGTTTTTATGATACAAAATGAGTTGAGACTTGAGAGTACTATTGAATACCTTATATTACATTTAAAAATAATAATAATATTGCAGTTAATTTATCAACGTTTTTTTTTTAAAATATAATCTATTGCCTAAAAATATAGTTTGTAATATATTTATACAATACATGCATAATGATAAAATTACATAAAAATACTTTCTTAATTTAGAAATGTAATTTGAAACTGATTAAAATAAGCTAATATAGAAAGCATGAGACTCATTTTGAGACGGATGGAGTAAAAACAAACCACCAAGACGTTTATTTTTGAACGTGTGGACTAATAAGACTAGAGCAATGCTAGGGGCACAAAGCAAACTCACAAAATCTTGTTTACATAATATTGATGATATTTTATTGCTTACATCAACAGTGACCCGTCACACTCTAATTAAAAACACCAAAAAATTATTATACGTAAGATTTTGTGAGTACAATTTTGTAATTTTAAACACCAATAAAATTAGAGAAAATTACCTCCTAATCCCTGAGTAATATTGAATCTACGTATTAGGACAAGCATATTTTTAATTTACATCCTAGTCCTAAAAAATATTTTATGTAACTTTAGTGTATTAACCACACCCCTCCCCTCCCCTCCTCTACTCTCTCTTATTCACACACCCAGATTTTTTTTTCTCTATCTATCTCTCTCTCTCTCTTCTCTCTCTAACTCACCGGCGCCCCCTCCCAACTCTGGCGACCCCTCCTTCTCCGGCGACCCCTCCCAACTCCGGCGACCCCGCCCCTCTCCAACCCCCTCCCCCACCTCCGGCGCAGCCTTCCGACACCTCCGGGAAACTCTCTTTACCCTCCCCACTCCGGATACCCTTCCTTCCCTCTCCACCGACCCGCCCTTCCCTCTCCGATGACCAGTCCATCGATTTCGCATCTCGATCTGGAATTCGCCGATAAGCCCTAGCCCCCTTCTTCTTTCTCTTGTGTTAAACCATGCCGGAAAATATGTTTTCTGCAAGCATATCATCTCTAATGGCGGGCGCAAGAACCTTCATGGCCCGATTTGCATCAACCAATCTGGTTCCAGGAACACTTACCCAAACCGATTCCGCCTTCCCCATTCCATTTTGCTTCTTCTTCAACCAAATTTGGCCCTCGATCTGCTTCCAGGTAACTACTCATTCACTTTCCATTTTGCCAAATCTGGATGTCCGACCGAAGCTTGTTGTTGACGTTGACCAGAGTGCACCGGCGTAGTTGATGGCGACCCAAAGTGGCAATTGACTAAATCTGCATACATTTAACTAATCCTAGATAACATTGATGTTAAAGCTTGATTTTACTTTATGAATACATCAAATGGTAGCCCAATTTTCTGAATAAATTATTTATTTTGAATTTTACTTTATAAATACATTTGAATTGCATGTTGAAGTGTTAAATCTGTTTAGTTTGTTCTTTTGCTTTTCTTAAGAGCAAATAAGCGCAAATTTGAAAAATCTTGATCAAGAGCAAATTTGAAAAATCTTTGAAAATTTATTTTTGGACGGGTTAGTAATAAAAGAAATTAGTTAATGGGATTGAATATCTTATAAAGTACTTTAATGAAAATTTAGACATTGATTTTAGGACGAAAGGAGTACTAGTTAACTACTAGACAACTAATTTTTGTTCTACTTTTTTGAAATTTTGTTGTTGTTTTCATTTTGATTGATTTCGTTTGTTAAGTTCACATTGTTTTTATTTTTTTGACAATTGTGAACTTCTCAGTTGTTCTTAGAACAATTGAGAATAATCTTTGAACTTTCTCAGATGTTATTGGAATAATCGTGAGAAATTCTACCTCTCTGAGTTCAATAATATGATTTAGATGACAACTGTGAACTTAGTAATTTATATAACAACTGTGAACTTATCGATAAATTATCAGTTGTTTTGGTCGCCGGAGTTGGACGACGAAGTTGGTCACCGGAGTTTGATCGTATTCTTACTAGTTTAGTTGACAACAGAGAACTTATTGATAAGTTCTCAACTGTTTGGTCGTCGGAGTTATTCATATTCTTAGTAGTTTAGTTGACAATTGAGAACTTACTGATAAGTTCTCAACTATTTGGTCGCCAGAGTTGGTCACCGGAGTTGGTGGTCGCCGGAGTTGTTCACGCTCTTAGTAGTTTAGTTGACAACTTAGAACTTACTGATAAGTTCTCAGTTGTTTGGTCTCCGGAGTTAGTGGTCGACGAAGTTGGTCGCCGGAGTTTGATCTTCTTCTTGCCGGTTTAGTTGAGAACTGAGAACTTACTGATAAGTTCTCAACTGTTTGGTCGCCGGAGTTGTTCGTGTTCTTAGTGGTTTATTTGACAATTGAGAACTTACTGATAAGTTCTCAATTGTTTGGTCGCCGGAGTTGGTGGTCCCCGGAATTGTTCGTGTTATTAGTAGTTTAGTTGACAACTGAGAACATACTGATAAGTTTTCAACTGTTTGGTTGCTGGAAGGGCACTGAAGCTAAAAAAAAATAATTTTTTTTTGCCGGAGTGGTCGCCGGAGTTGGTGTCGCCGGAAATGGTGGTTGCCGGAGTTGTTGACTGGAGAAGGTGGTGAGGGATAGCCTAAGGGGATAGTGGTTGGGGTGAAAGTAAAATGTTGAGAGGGTGTAGTTAGTAATATGTTTTGAGGAAGATGTAAGCTAGGGACTATATGGTTAGTTAAAATATTTTTTGTCTTAAGAGGTAAATAAAGTTATGTTGAAGGACTATATGGTAAATGCCCCATAAAATTATTACAAAATTTTGTGATTTTTTCCCCCAAATATTATCCATAAGACCAAGAGCACAATTTTCAATTCCTCTCCCTCCATTTTCCAGACCACTACCCACCCCCTAGACGTCATCACCCGCTAAATCACACATGGCATCTTTGCAAGATTAGTCATCAATTTTGACTAATTCCTCCGGCGTTGAAGAGAGATGAAGGAGGGTGGAGTTAATCACGAAGTTGTAATCGTCGGCGCCGGAATCTCCGGACTCGCAACAGCCCTTGCTCTTCACAGGTTCCTCCTCTTTTGTAGAAGTTATTTTTCTCCTGTTTATTTCTTATTAATCCATTTTTACTCTATCACTGATTGATCTTCGAGTTTTACAGGAAAGGAATTAAGAGTGTGGTGGTGGAAAGATCGGAGGCTTTGAGGTCGTCGGAGGGAGGAGCAATTGGTATCCGGCCAAATGGTTGGAGAGCCTTGGATCAACTTGGTGTCGCCGGTTCCCTCCGGCAAACTGCTTTTCCCATTCAAAGGTTTTATGCCCTTTTCCATTTTTTGTCAATTTGATCTAAAATCTTGACCAAAAAATCATGAATTAATCATCATCATTTATATTTAACTTTTTTAGAATTTTGTTGAGTAAAGTACCTTTTTAGTCCTTAAACTTTTTAAGTTTTTACCTTTTCATCCTTAAACTATTTTCTTTTACCTTTTCATCCTTAAACTTGCATATTTAAGGATTAATTCGTCCTTCTGTTAGATTCCGTTTATATTACCGTTAAATCTTGCTTATGTGTCACGATGACATCATGTTTTTGCATGCGTGGAACTTAGTGAAATGCTGATAAGAAAATTTTAATGAAATGAAGGAGACCTAGTGTAAAAAAATTCAAAATTTGAATAATACTCCCTCCGTCCCATTTCAAATTGTAAATACTAGGTTGGCACGGGGATTAAGGGAAAAAGTGAAAAAGGTGATGTGTTGTGAGTGTTGATAGTTGAGTGGGGTAGAAAATAGTTAGTGGGTTAATGGATGTGAGTGTGCAAGTGGGTTAAAACTTGCCATTTTTGGATTTTGCAATTTTAGTTGGGACACCCTTTTTGGCAAGTTTTGCAATTTGAAATGGGACGGAGGGAGTATTAAATTAAAAGGTTTGAATAAAAAATCCACAATCCAAATCTCCACTACGCCCTGTAACATTATACTCCCTCCGTTCCGCTCGACATAAATTTTGATAAACTTGGTTATCCTTTAATCAAGTAATTTAAATAAAAAATAATTGTCCTAATAAAAATAAATAAAAAATATTGTAATCACGGTTAATAATACTCTCAATAATAATTTTCATACTTTTCTTATGATAATTATTTTTTATTTAAATTATTTGGTCAAAGTTAATTCAATTTGAACAAAATCTTAAGTCGAGCGGAACGGAAGGAGTATAGGTTAACCTCTCTCCTCATCCTAACCTATAACGCAATACAAAAAGGATGACCAAGATCTGCCCCTCAATTCCTTCTTCTCCCTTTCTAAGTCGAGCGGTACAGAGGGAGTATAGTATTAGAGGGCGTAGGGGAGAGTTGGCGTGTGGATTTTTTATTCAAACCTTTTAATTTAATATTATTCAATTTTTGAATTTTTTTTACACTTGGCCCCCTTCATTTCATTAGAATTTTCTTATCGGCAAGATTTAACGGTAATATAAACGGAATCTAACAGAAGGATGAATTAATCCTTAAATATGCAAGTTTAAGGACGAAAAGGTAAAAAAAAATAGTTTAAGGACGAAAAAGTAAAAACTTAAAAGGTTTAAGGACTAAAAAGGTACTTTACTCGAATTTTGTTAGGATAATTAAACTGGAAACTCTTCAGTTCCTTAAGTATTTTTAATCAGCTTGCATAAATCCAAACTGATTCTCGATAATCATTATCCCCATCAAGGTTCTAAAAAGCACTAGGCGGTCGCTAGGCGCCACAGCTGGGCCTAGCGCCTAGGCGGGGACGAGAATTCAGACATAGTTATAATATCTTAGGCGGGACCAAGGCTTTTCATGAAGGCCTAGCGCCTAGGCGAGCGACTTTTAGAACACTGCCCCCCATGTTAGCCAAGCCATTTTCAACTACTATTCCTAAAGTTCATTGTTTGACTTATTCATTTATGCCCATGCAGTTCATAATTTAACTTGAATTTCATCTTTATGTTGCGTTTAATACATTATGATTTTCCTCCACGCATCAGGCATTTTCTTTATATGAAAGTTTTGTTTTGAAATTTGGGCATTGTCCAGGGAGCGAGACGTATGGCTTGACAAGGAAGAGCACCAAGGAAGACCAGTGTAAGTTCTTGCTTTATGTTCAAGGAAGGAGATGTTACATGGATTGACATATATCTGCGTGTAAAATGAACAAACAGCTGTCGTAATGTCTAATGTAAGGAGAATCACATCACAACACTGTTGTACGTAACTATATAATGAATAACCCCTTGTAGGATTGGTGAAATTCGATGCTTAAAACGGAGTGATCTGATCAACACTCTCGCTAGTGCCTTGCCACCTGGCACAATACAGTTTGGGCATCAAATTGTCTCCATAGTTGTGCACCCTCAAAGTAATTGTCCAGTATTACAATTTCTTGATGGCAGATCGATGGTGACAAAGGTATTTAACTTTATAAGTTCATATTTATTTCATTAAACTTTATTTTTTCACTGTTAGTTTATTTGTTTTTTGTGTGGTACCAAAGTACATAGTGACAACGAATATAACCACAGCTTACATCTATTGGGTATAATCTTATGTATTTCAACAACAATATCACAGGTTCTGATCGGATGTGATGGAGCTAATTCTGTAGTTGCGGATTACCTTGATGTCAAGCCAACAAAAGTTTCTGGTTCGTGCGCTGGTAGAGGTTTGACCTACTATCCAAATGGTCACTCTTTCGGTTGTGAACTTGTCCGGATCACGAAAAATAAAACTCTTGTTGGAAGATTCCCGATTGATGATAACTTTGTCTATTGGTTTGTAGCTGTGCAGCAAACTTCAGCTGGTAAAATCTTCTCTCCAACTTATGAACTTGTGTGCCTAATAACTTTTACATTTGTCTCAATAAAAGAGTAGTAACATTTTATTAGACACACAAATAAGAAAATGGTTGAATATTAACTAGTTTTTAGATTTCCCGTCAATACATTCAAATCAAACTAGGTTGCAGTATTTGAATTTAAATTATGCGAAAAATGAATGCTTATATAATCAATTTGGGTAAAAAGCTTCCTTAAAGGGAAATTTTACGCGTAAATTGGGACAAACCCAAAAGAAATATTGACCTCTTTTGTGGGGGAGGGTGTTCAACAGTATATACTTGAACGACGTTTCCAAAAACATAATATATTCCTCCGTTTCCATTTCCCTAATGCTTTCAAAATTGATGCTAGCAGGATCGAAGATTACCCGGGACCCAAAACTAACTAGACAGTTAACCCTGGAATTAGTTAAAGATTTTCCTGACGACATACAAGAGATGATAAAAGACAGTAACTTAGAGTCAATATCTTTTGCACGCCTGAAGTACCGTACACCATGGGACTTGCTAATTGGAAGGTTCCGGAAAGGAACAGTAACAGTTGCTGGAGATGCCTTCCATGCCATGGCGCCATTCCTAGGGCAAGGCGGTTCAGCAGGATTGGAAGATTCTATTGTGCTCGCCAGAAGCTTGGCAAATAAATTGAGTTCTGACAATCTAGTTGAAATTGGAGGAGCAATTGATCAATATATCAAAGAACGGAGGATGAGGGTGGTAAGATTATCGACACAAACTTACCTTAGTGGTAAACTGTTTGAAAGCTCCTCGCGTTTGATGAATTTTGTTTGCGTTGTGCTTATGTATGTTCTGTTTTATGATCGAAATGGTCATACTAAATACAACTGTGGCTCTCTTTGATGCTGAAACTTTGCTTTTACTGTAATATTTATGTGTGTAATTATATAAAATGTTACAGCTCTAGTTGTTTGCTGTTTTGGTGGAATGTATGTTAAAATCAACAGCGATTTAGTAGGATGTGTTAGACTACATATATTTGCTGAGGTATTTACATGTTACCATATCAAGGGGACATGAAAACGGTGGTGCTGACACCCTCATGCTCCGCTGCATCCAAAGATGGGGACGGAGCCACTGTCCCACAGCTTGAAATTCAGGGGACAAAGTTTTAAACCCATTTATCCAGACAAAAGTTGCCTTCTTATAAGAAAGATAAGTTTTATAACGGCTACACAAGACAATCTCTTACGCCCATAAAACCATAGTTATAAACCCCGTATCGGCCGGTACGTCTCGTTCCAGTTGAAAACCGGTGCGGTACATGTTTAATTCCGTCCCAGTTTCTGTACCGTCCTGAACCGCCGCATACCGTCTAAACCGGTCCGAACCGGACCATACCGGCCGAGATGGTCGTACCGGTCGGTGCGCGAAAAGAAAGAATTTTAAACCAATTTTTAATTGTCGGACCAAATAAAAATATATTTAAACTTGAGTTTTTTTTTTTTTTAAACTATGCCCTAGATTTATACTTCACGATTAATCAACATCCATTCAACGCAATAGAACTTTCAAGGTCGTCAAGTCGTTAAACAGGAACAAAGCAGCCTATGTAGTCCAAGAAATTGAAGCTGCGGAACTGTAATTTGTAAGCAACCTAGTACTAAACTTATGCTAGTATTGGTATAGTTTGATGATAAAATACAAACATCTGTAAATTTTTGTTGAACTACATATAATTATCTTAAAAAATACTAAAATGTGCGGTAAATCCGGTACGGTACACCGGTACGTTCCGGTACCAGTACGTCCCGTCCCAATGGCAAAAACGGTGCGTTGTCCGGGACGGTATTTATAACTATGCATAAAACAGCAATCGGGGGGGGGGGGGGGCATACTACCTCTTTTCGTAACAAAATACCCGTTTGATTTAAAAAACGGGTATTAGTGAAAGATATTGAAAAAGTAGATGTTGTAAGTTGAAATGAGAGAGAAAGTTGATTAAGAGTTGACGTTAGGGAGAAAGAGAAAACAAGTGGAGTATATATATATATATTATTTATTTTTTTGAGAAAGTGATACTTTCTAATAAGACACCTAAAATAGCAAAATGGATACTATATTTATTTACTATGGGACGGAGGGAGTATTTTTATTTTTATTTTAGAATCCCACCCACCATTACCCTTGCAGATTCTAAGTTATCCCTAAAATACTTCCACGACCTTAACTTCGTCGAAGTCCACCAAACATGGGGCTAACCCAATACTCTCTCCGTCCAACTTGAATTAACAACTTGAATTAAGACAAATTTCTATTTTAGGTGTCTCATTCGAATTAGGACAACCCAAAAATAGAAGTGTTTTATTTATTGGGACCCACATTCACACTCACAACAAACTTTCCACTCATTATTCTCTACCTCACTTTCTCTCTCCTACTTTACTTTTCATACTCACAACACCTATTCCACTAACACTTTTTCCTTAATCCCCGTGTCCAACCTAAAAATCCTAATTCAGGTAGGACGGAGGGAGTATAGTTTTATAAAACAAGGGTATCTCACACAAAACTTACAAAAACAACTCTCCAACTTGAACAGTAATCTGAATCATCTTCAAAACTCTATAAAACACATCAACCACATTCGCAAGGCAAACAAATTTCATATAAGGCGCCATCGGCACGGGCTTGAATACTAATTAATTTATTCTATAAATTGTATTAACTGCTTGATAACATGGAACAAACCTTTAATTACACTATACATCACGACTACGCCAAACCAAACCAAAAGGTAAATTAATACCAACGCAAATGGTAATTTAACAATCTCTACAACAAAATCCGTGAAATCAGCCAGCAATGGCTTAAGAAATTGGCTGCAAAAGAGAAAAGCTTCAGATATGTTGGCTGCAAAAAACATGAAAAATGCCCCCACCGGTTTAAGAATTAATTGGCTGCAAAATAGTAAAGCTTCCAGGAAGGTACCCAGGAAGTCTGGCTTAAGGTTGAAAGCTGGTGGACGAAGCCAGGAATTATAAGGGGAGTTTGTATGGATGCTCCGTTTCCTCCATATTCGCACCCGATGAAGTATACATAATGCCAGAATCCACATTATTAGAGTGATGGCTAGTTCAAAATGATGAACACGGGTAGTTAATGGAATGGCTTCCTCAAAAATGTCTCCCTCCACGACACCCAAACCTCTTTCAGAGTGATCATCACAAGAAAGTGAACTGCCAAAAATCCAAACATCTCCCTGCTCAAAACCAAACAATAGCATCACCATATTATATATCTAACCAATGTAGTAGTACACATTATGGCTAGAGACACACACATTGTTAGTGGTCAATTCATAACACCGCAAGTGCAGGCATAGATTCATTTATGGGCAAATTGCAGATTGGTGACCTGAGCTTGTTTCATGTTTGCAATCCTCAACCCGAGATTTTAATTGTTGCAATTAGGCACCTAAGTTTGTCAATTTGTTGCAATGTGGTGAATAAACTAACTTTTCGTTAATTTTTTAACGAACCTAAGCACATGTGCCTCGCGCATGACTTTTGAGAAGGACAATCTTGTCAATTCGTGATGGCTGAGCAAGGACAATCTTGTTTTTCCAAAACTTAAAATTTCATTTTTTATTATTTTTTAAATATTGATTTTTTTTTTAATTTTGTTTTAAATTTGAAAATTTAATAACATCTTGAAGGTTGAATATCTAATTTTTAGAAATATATTTCATTGAAAAAGATTAAAAAAAATTGTTTTCTCAATTTTAAATATATTTTCTCAACTTAATGTTTAAGGTTAATATGGTGTGTATACATAAAAATGTTGTACTCATTTAATTCATGTACAAATAAGTGTATGAGATGGGTAATTCTTTTGATTCTTCTCTTTATTTTCAAAAACTTGCAAGTTGACCCCCTCAGTAAACACGTGCCTTGCTCAGCCATCACGAATTGACAAGATTGTCCTTCTCAAAAGTCATGTGCGAGGCACATGTGCTTAGGTTCGTTAAAAAATTAACGAAAAGTTAGTTTATTCACCACATTGCAACAAATTGACAAACTTAGGTGCCTAATTGCAACAATTAAAATCTCGGGTTGGGGATTGCAAACATGAAACAAACTCAGGTCACCAATCTGCAATTTGCCATTCATTTATTGTCCATTTTCTTGATACTTTTGTCCCTAAATCAACGTCAATTTTCCAACAAAAAGGTCCTAATTTCTATTTACCTTAACGAAAATCATATTCCCATACTAACCTCCGTCCCAGCTCAATGTGCACTTTCACTATTCATTTGGTCAATTCAATCAAACTTTGATCATAATTTTATGAAAATGTAGTTATTCATATGCAATTTTAAAACTTGTTATTGTTTCATCGTTACGGATAGTATCAATAACATTTTATAGAATTGCATAGAGATATCTAGATTTTCATAAAATTATGGTCAAAGATCAAATGAATTGACCAAAAAAATCAAACAGTGCACATTGAGCTGGGACGGAGGTTAGTATATAATTGCAATATTAAAAGTTAATGAGATAGATTGTACGGGTGTTTATGCATCTTTGTTAGTAAATTTTCTTAAAATCAGTTTCCTAGAATGTACCTTAAATTAGTACTCCTTCTGGTCCAAAATAACTGCCGCTTTTGGTCAATTAGATATAACTTTGACCAATAATTTAAATAAAAAATAATGATGCTAATAAAAATCTAAAATTTGTCACTGTATTATAATTAATAATACTTTTAATAACAATATTTAGATTTTTATTAGGATCATTATTTTTGGTTTAAATTTATTGGTCAAACTTACATCTGTTTGACCAAAAATGACAGTTATTTTGGACCAGATGGAGTAATCGACAATAAGGAACAAATTTTTTGTAAGTTTATTTATTTTTACTTTTTTTAAAATAACAAAGATGACTTTTAGATAATTTCAACTATCAATGAAGCGTTACTCACGGATTTGGGGCCCGGCAGTATGTCTACATAGCAGTCGGGGGAGATCAGTCCGATGTTAAACCAACAGACGATATTCGAGCAGGTGGAAATGTCCAAATAATCCTAACATGAGCTATATGTTATAGTCGAAGTACACACCCTAGATCCATTATTCACATCTAGCTTACTTTGGGATAGGTTCTTCTCCGCCGTTGAGGTAATTAGCCTGCCTTTTTTTTTTTTTTTTTTTTTGGGTGTTTGAGAACCCCACCCGCTCCACTATTAAGCGGTGCGGACTTCATCGTTGGGGACTGACCACTTTTTGTTCTCTGTTCAGAGCCTCTGAAATTCTCCCTTCTTGTTCTCCGTCTGGCTTTCAGAAGGCCATGGGTTCAAGGACAATGCTTAACCCTTTCGATGGAAAAATTTCCAACTCCGACTGGCTAAGGGTTCCATTTCCTTACTCCCTCTGTCTCATAATAAGTCACATTTGACTTGTCCACGTTTTAAGGGATATTTCCTACTCGCTTGTACATTGCTTCCACTACTACGTCTGCCTCTATATATTAGGATTAATTTCTTAACACACAGGGGATTTTTAATTTACTCCGCAAACAGGAATTTTTATTTAATTGAGAAGGTCAATTTCTCATCTGGATTTATTTAGTGGACTTTTTCTTCTTTTATCTTCCATTTGTATTTAGTGATCGAATAAATAAAGTTGAGCCCAAGGGGCTGAATCAAGATCGAAGCTCAAGCCCATAGCTGAAAAGCCATCTCTCAAATATCTATCAAGAAAGAAACATATGTCGGCCATACTATGGCCCGCTTGTACTCGATACGACCTAATATACGCAAGCTCACTCCAAACAAGTGTCACCCGGCAAGGTCGAACCTCGGTTCCTCCCTTCCGACGACCTGATCGGCCTTATCTGTGACCTACGTGGATAAATAATCACGTGGATTCCATCATATCCAAAAGATCACACTTTACATATTTTTCCCGCCCGACGTCATCAGGCGCGAGATCCAAGACGCACAAGGGTTAACATGTGACATCAACTATAAATAGAAGGTCATCCCTTGCCAAAAATTATACGTTTTCTCCCTCATAAACCCTTACTGATTCTCACATCGGAGGGCCTTAACCGGACGCAATTTCGGCAAGTCGTGCCTTCGTGTGTGCAAGCGATTGAGAGCACCAGAATCATCCTCATGGACGAAGGAGCTGGTCTTGATGGTTTCGTGCAGCTTCAAGTAGAAAACTTATACTCTCTCTTCCTCTAGACTTTTGCCTTATTGTGTATTATATGAAAAAAATGTCAGCCCATGGCTAAACATCAGTTGAAAATTTTTCATTCCGCAGATTTGTTTTTTCATAAAATAATATTCCCTCTATCCCAAAATAAATTGTTATGGTGGTAGTACGTACTACGTAGGTGGGGTAAAGGGTGAGTAGGTGATGCAGTATTATGGGATAAATATGAGTTTTATTTTAATTAATTGTTATTTTATTATTATTTTCGGAATTAAATGTAGTAGGATGATTATAAGAGGGTTTAGAGTAGATTTAGCCTTGATTTAGTAGTTTTAGACTTCTATTAGGTTACCTTATAGGTTAGGTTTTATTTTAGGATGTTATTTCTTGTTTTCCAAGTTTTATGAGTGCTATAAAATAGCCTCATGGTTGTAATCCGAAAATTAATGTTTCAATTCCGCTACGTCAGTTGGTATCAGAATCCGGTTCGTTCCAGGAAGAATGGGACGAGGAGGAAAGAAGGCCACTGTGGAAGAGACCTACGAACGTGAGGAGGATGTGCTGGAGCAGCGTATCGCACGAGTCGTAGATCAACGTATATCTGATCTCGAAAAGCTTAGTTCGAGGATTGTTCTCTCCGAGATTTTTGTTGAATCTTCAAGTCCAGAAGTTCTTGTCGATTAGTCAAAACCTCCTGTATTTGATGAGTGTCATTGTGAAATTTGTCATGTAGCGACATCTCATCAAATGGGTGTAACTAAGGTTGGCGTCAAATCTTCACAAGATGAATTGATTTGGAAGTTTGAGGTGATAAAAGGTAGTCATCCTTATGAAGATCCCTTTGAAGTTTATTATTCTAATTGTTCATCAACTTGGTGCCTCAAGAAATTGATTATTGAAAATTTTATTCAATGTTACTGGACGGATTGGATGCATATTATGACGAGTGGTACCAAGTTCAAAGTTCGTCACCGGTATGAAGAAAAATTTCAAGATACATGCCTTCAAACAAAACTCAAAATTCGAGGGCGAATTTTCTTCAAGCGGAGGAGAAAGATGCAGGGAAAGAATTACAATAAGTTAGGATTTGATTTTAATTGTTTTAAATTTTTATTTTATTATTATTTTCGGAATTAATTTGTAGTAGGTAGTATTTATGCTATTAGAAGTAGATTGATGCAGTATGATGGGATAAATATGAGTTTTATTTTAATTAATTGTTATTTTATTATTATTTTCGGATTAAATGTAGTAGGATGATTATAAGAGGGTTTAGAGTAGATTTAGCCTTGATTAAGTAGTTTTAGACTTTTATTAGGTTACCTTATAGGTTAGGTTTTATTTTAGGATGTTATTTCTTGTTTTCCAAGTTTTATGAGTGCTATAAAATAGCCTCAAGGTTGTAATCCGAAAATTAGTGTTTGATTAATAAAAATTACGTTTGCCATCGTGCAATTATTAGGGTTTCAATCCCGTCTTGTTTCAATTCCGTTCGGTCTTCATCTCATAACCTTTGTTTTGCTATCATTTGGTATCAGGAGTTCCGGGTGATAATGGCCGAACGAGGACGAGGAAGTGGTGGTCGTGGTAATCGTGGTAGGGGCTGCAGATCAGAACCCCAGGGAGACGAAATCCATCGACATCATTACCTAAGTGAAATAGAGAAAGACGAATTGCGAAGACAGATTCAAGATCTCCAACTCCGCTTTCTGCGTTTTGAGATTCAAGAACTCCAACGTCGCCTTGAACGTGTGGAGGGTCCACGAGTCCAACGACATCTAGCGTGTTTGGAGGTTCCCACCAATGTGGGCTCGGAGTCAGATCTGTGGTCTGATGATGATGAGGCTATCTATCCTTTCGATCGGGATCAAGAACTTGAGTGCAAGAGAGAGGCCGATCCTCTTACTCCTGACGAGTTTTGTGACCGATTGATTCCTGTTCCCGTGGAGTGCTTTGTTGATTCGACGGGTTCCGACGTTGTCATTGATTGGTCAAAACCACCAATCTTTGATGAAGATAATGGTGAAGAAGATTTCTGGGTTTTTGACCCAGCCGTACTTGCTCGACCGAGCGCACTTGAAGACTCGCCCGAGCAAGGAACACCAGAAACCATTGAGAGGCAGAGCACCAGCCCCAGCACCTACTCGGCGCAGCAAGCACGACTGTGCCTAATTCCAGTACACGACCGTGCGATTAAAGGCAGTTGTGGAAGTCCATGGCGCACTGATCTGCACGACCGTGCCAAATTACCATACACGACCGTGCTCGGCGACCCTCAGCCGAACCTGGGCGCAGTTTGTGATTTTCTGGGTTCATCTATTTTAGTTTCGAAAGAAGAAGGTATTTTTGGTTCTTATTGTTATGAAGATCCGTTTGATATTCTTGATTGCAATTTTTCGTCACCGTGGCACATCAAGAAATTGCTCATGGAAAATATTTGTCAATATTATTGGACGGATTGGATGGATGTCATGAAGCGTGGTACAACTAAATTTAAAGTTCGTCGAAGATTGAAGAAAAAATTTCACGATGTGTTTCCAAAAAGCAACGACTCAAATTCGAGGTCGAATTTTTCTAAGAAGAGGGGAATGATGCAGTATGATGGGATAAATATCAGTTTTATTTTAATTAATAGTTATTTTATTATTATTTTCGGAATTAAATGTAGTAGGATGATTATAAGAGGGTTTAGAGTAGATTTAGCCTTGATTTAGTAGTTTTAGACTTCTATTAGGTTACCTTATAGGTTAGGTTTTTTTTAGGATGTTATTTTTTGTTTTCCAAGTTTTATGAGTGCTATAAAATAGCCTCAAGGTTGTAATCCGAAAATTAGTGTTTGATTAATAAAAATTACGTTTGCTATCGTGCAATTATTAGGGTTTCAATCCCGTCTTGTTTCAATTCCGTTCGGTCTTCATCTCATAACCTTTGTTTTGCTATCATAGATTAGGACTTTATTTTGATATTTTAGGAGTCTAATAAGTTACCATATAGATTAGGCTTATTTTGAGAATGTTTTGACTTGTTTTCCAAGTCCTAGGAACCCTATATAATTAGGGGTATGTTTAATTTCGAAAATCAGTTGATTGATGAATAAAATTTGATTGAGCGTTGCTCTTTTGTTAAATCCGAAAGTTAGAGTTTTTCTCCTTTCGTCCAACTCTCAGTATTTGATTAAATTCTACGAGTGTTGAAGAACCGATTATTAGTATTGATTAAATTCTACAGTAATCAATTATCTATCCCAACTTTAGTATTGATTAAATTCTGCTAGGTTGAAGATCGTTTACTAGTATCGATTAAATTCTACTAGTTTCGATTATCTATCCCATCGTTTACGAGTATCGATTGAATTCTACCGTATTCGATTATTTATCTCTTTTATGCTTCCGCTTGCCTACATCAGTAGGGTGTTAATTGGTATGAAAATAATGGGTATACCAGAGTATTATCCATTATTATTAGTTTCCCATTGCGGTTTTTTCAAGATCCCTTTTCCTTGCACCCTTTTTTGAGTCAAACAATTAGGTTCCACTCCTCTACTCTAATACTCCCTCCGTCCCACAAAGTTAGTTCTTTTTTCGTTGTTAGCTTGAATGAACTTTGAGGAATAATTCAGGTTATTTTTAATTATCCTAATGAAAATTTAAATCTTGTTGTTATTCATAACACAGCCAAATTACATTTATCCCCCCTCAAAGTATCCATAAAATCCCACTTTGCACCCCAGTTTAAAAAGTGTGTCTGTTTAGTACATTAATTTTAATATTCTCTCACTATGCCCCCTTAGATGCACTTGACAAGGGGTAGTGAGATGATTTGGAAAGTGTCAGGGGTAAAGTGGGGCAATGTGGAAAATAAAGTACCAAATAGACCCACTTTTCAAACAAGGGTGCAACATGGGATTTGGTGGATACTTTGGGGGGGCTAAATGTAATTTGGCTCTGGATACACCATTATAAATATTATCAATAACAATATTTAGATTTTCATTGGGATAAATAAAAGGTTCCTACATATGTGGTTGAAACTCATTCAGACTAACAATGAAAAAAGAGAAACTATCTTTTCGGGACGGAGGGAGTATTTGCTTTGCAAGCGCGAGGATGGTCGTCTTCTTTCTTATGATACCTTTTCAGAGTTAAGCACCTATTTGGTCCTTAACTTATTGAGTTGTTTTCCTTTTGGTCCTTAACCTAATTTGGTTTTCCTTTTGGTCCTTGATGTACCTAGTTGCAGGATAAAGTGGTCCTTAACCTATTTTAGTTTTCCTTTTGGTCCTTGATGTACCTATTTGCCGGACAAAGTGGTCCTTAAAATCGTCAACATGGCTTGTTGACCGAAAGGAAAACCAAAATAGGTCAAGGACCACTTTGTCCTGCAAATAGGTACATCAAGGACCAAAAGTAAAACTAAAATAGGTTAAGGACCACTTTATCCTGCAACTAGGTACATCAAGGACCAAAAGGAAAACCAAAATAGGTTAAGGACCAAAAGGAAAACAACTCAATAGGTTAAGGACCAAATAGGTGCTTAACTCATACCTTTTCAACAGGCACTTTAGCATTGTTCAATGTTAAGCTTGTTTCTAGTTGCCATTGTGTGAGGCCCTCTCTCGCCATGGTATCACCCAACCCAATAGGTTACATTTTTGGGTTGTTTTAGGGGGCGGTGGACTATATGTTGGACTTTGAGCTTAGTGGACCTTGATTTGTGCGTGTGCAAGAGCTTGGTTGGGTTTGGAGTACAGTGTGCCTGTGGCTGCTACATAGTTATGAAATGCCCAAGGCGCACCAAGGCGCAAAAGGTGTGCCCCGGAGCCTAGAGGCGCAAGGCGCGCTCGCGCCCGAGTGACGAAGCCCGTAAAAATTCCTTACAATACTAAAAATATAATATACATACAACATCAATATAAGCAATAATATTATTTCCTCAATCCCAAAATGAATATCCAAAAACATTAAAATTTGTTGGCTAACAAGAGCAAATAACAAAATGAATTTTCAATTTGAGACGGAACAAGAGCAAATAAAAATGAATATTCATTTTGGGACGGAACAAGAGCAAATACAATAAATAAATATTCATTTTGAGACGTAGGGAGCAATATACATGAATTTTAGTAATTTTCAAAAGTTCAAAAATACATATCAAATATCAAATTGGAGTAAGGTAAAAAGGTGATGTTATCAAAAGTTCGAAACAGCGTCTCGCCTAGCACCGCCGAGGCTCCAATACGGCGCCTCTCTGCGCCCTGGACCTAGGCGCACCGACGCTCCAATGTTGCGCCTCTCTGCGCCGGGGGCCTAGGTGCGCGCCTAGGCGGGCTTTTAATAACTATTGGCTGCTGTTTGTAGGCTTGGGCGTTTATGGTGTTGTGTTGGTTGTGGGATCGATCAGGGTTTTGTGTTGATTGTAAGGTCGGAGCAGTGCTACTGTTTGCATTTTTTTCCTCCTTCAATGTTTTGGGTGCTTTGTCCTTTTAATTTCAAGTTGGGTATAATGCTTTTATTTATTATTTGTGAGAATTTTTTTGGATGTTTTTAGGTTTAGCTGCTTGTCAAAGTTTGATATTTTTCTTCGTTTAGAGAGTTTTCATTCATTTCCATCTCCGTTGTTTGCCTGGCGATCTTTGAGTAGAGTGCTAATGAAGAGTTATTTCTGTAAATCTTTATTTTCCTTCCAACCCCGCCATTTATGGGCGTCTTGCAATTTAATTCTTTCGATGGTACTTTTGCAATTCACACACAACCAAGAAAAAAGGAAGAAGACGAAAAAGCAATTCATACACATGAATACTACACTTCTTGCCTACAACATAGGCCAAATAACAATCATCCTCCACCCCCCCACCCCCCCCAAAGAGAATTCGCCAAAAACCCCACTTTGCATTCCAATTTTAAAAGTGGGTCTGTTTGGCACTTTAATTTTCAAATCGTCCCACTTCATCCCTGGAACTTTCCAAATTATTCCACTTTACTCCTGGCCAATTGCATGCCAAGTGCATGTCAGGGTGCAAAGTGGGACAATTTCAAAAAAAAAAAGTACCAAACAAACTCACTTTTCAAACTAGGGTGCAAAGTGAGATTTGGTAGATACTTTGGAAGTGTAAAAGTAATTTGGCCCTAGTAGTAACTTCATAGCCAAAAGGAAACTCATTTTGTACCAAAAATAGGGAAACTCATTTGAGACAAAATATATTCAAAACAGGAGACTCAACTAGAGATTGTGTGCGTAGTTTCACAATAAAGATCCATGTTCGCACTCCAGTTTTTAACTCTAGCATAGCATTATAGTAGACTCCCTCCGTCCCATAACACCTTGCACCAATGTCCTTTTTGGGTGTTTTCAACTCTAGCATAGCATTATAGTATACTCCCTCCGTTCCATAACACCTTGCACCAATTTCTTTTTGGGTGTCTCATTGGTAACTCCCCATTCCTAAAATGTCCACTTTTTCTTCTTTTGTCTTATTTACCCAACCCAACTTGTCATACTCAGACACTTAAATTGGCGGTCCATCTACAAATTCTACCCCACTTGTCATACTCACAACTCATTTCCCACTCGCAATACTTTTAAATATATATATATACTCTCTCCTTAATTCTCGTGTCCAACAAAAATGGTGCGATGTGTTACGGGACGGAGGAAGTATACACTATGTCAAAACATCTATGAGGAAACGTGAAAAGGATCATTCAGATTGTCATGTGAATACGTGTAGTAACATAATCAGATTATTTTAAGACAAAATTTTCGAAGATAGACATTCATGTGGTGTTAAGAGTAACAGATTACCAGGTACCTGACTAGTGTGAATCAACGTTCTTAGATACAACTGATCCTTTCGGCAGTTGGGGCAGTATCTTAGTGTCCCTTGTTTCCTCCGCAACATTGTAAGAGTGTCGCAAACCTTGCAAACAGCAAACCTTAAAACAGAATCATCGTCTTAGGACGTAAGAGGAATAAACATCTACACGCTAAACCGCAATACAGTAGCAAGTTGTTTAAATTGGCAGCAGTCATATTACCACGGCATAGTTACCTAATTTAGTAATTTGTAACGACATCTGTCCCTAACTAAGTGCTCATTTTTTCAAGGAAATTAAGAAAATCATTTTTAAGCATTTAAAAGCACTAAAAATACCACTAATGATGATTCCCACTACGTGAATGAAAGTGCAGCTTATGAAACTACAGTATATATACAATTTGACTTGCGTAAATGAAAACATAAGGTCCAAATTTAGGGAAGGTGCCACTGCAGGGCCCGACATTCCATTTAATCGATTTAGGGCCTGAAAAGACAATTTTTTGTCAATCGGAAGTTTTTCTAAAGACAGTTAGAACTTAGAAAAACTCAGCTAAATATCACGCAAAACCAAATTTGGGAAATATGGCAATTTCCTTCAGCAAGAACAATATAACCCATGTTCAGATCACAGACTTCATAATTTTTTAGAT
The DNA here is from genome assembly GCA_026119855.1 of Campanula takesimana. Taxonomy (NCBI): domain Eukaryota; kingdom Viridiplantae; phylum Streptophyta; class Magnoliopsida; order Asterales; family Campanulaceae; genus Campanula; species Campanula takesimana. The sequence continues at coordinate 189,817 of JAOWBW010001171.1, forward strand.
TTTTACTCTCCATTGAAATCATTCAACTGACCAAAAATCCCAATAAGCACTTGAATAACCATTGGCACTCTCAATTGAATAATTATCCCCTAAACTAACTTGATCAATCAACAGGAAACATGCATAACCCCCAATTGCACCTAAATGTTCATTCCCAGACCACTGGACTCGGAGGACTAATCGCTCGGGAGGAAACCATCACAACAACTAGGAGGAGGTGGGGACAGAGCCAGCACTGGTGACGGTGGTATTGGTTATATATTTGCACTCAGGGTTGGGTTTCAATTTTTAAATTTGGGTTTGAGTCTCCTATGGGTGGTGGCAGCGATAGCGGTGGTGATGAAGGCAAAATTACTAAAAGTCCTCAATGAAATGACCAAAACCTCAACAACAACAACAACAAAAATGCTTTTCCAAAAAGAATTTGCCAAAATGATTTTTCCAAAAAGTAGTAGCAGTACTGACTTTACCAGAAATCCAAATCAAAGACGCTGAATTAAAATAGCACAAACTAAATATCACGTAATCAACATAAATCTCGTAGAACATGAAGTCGCTGTGGCTAGTAGCGACTTTGGGCTGGAATTACAAATTTAAATATGAATCGTGTGAGCCCGTATTTTCAGCTGTGATAACAAAGGGAACAAAAAAAGGGCAAATGGAAGGAGTACCTGGATAACAATGCACAAATATGGCAAGTCTTTGCATACCCACAAGAACCACAGCTAAAACTGATCGGAGACCCTCCTAAAAGGCTTGTCAACTTTCCTGCCTGGTAAAGTTGAATAAACATATCAAATTCATAAACATATTTTTCTCCTGTAAATAGGAGTGGCAAACAGAGATCATCAGTAACTTTTTGGCTGTGTTCCTTTCTATATACTTCATACTTTGAAACGTTTTTTTTCTTCCACAGTCACTTGCAACAACTCTTTCAAAATCACTCGTACCAAGAGCGAATCCTCAGTACTCGTTTCAACCTTTTTGGATGTGGAATTATAGTTGGAAAAATACAGAACAATTGAACTTTTCTTGTTTTGCAATTCCTGTGCCTCTTGCAGCATTGACACCACATCTGCCATACGAGGGCGTGTTTTTGGGTCTCTGAGCAAGCACCTCCTTGCAATCTCTATGAACTTGTCCAAACACTTGACCGAAATTTGGCGTTGCACGTCAGGGGCAATGTTCCTTCGAGCCCATTCATCTATTTCCTCCATCACCTCCTCCGCCTTGCTAGTATCGCTGTTGCTCTCATCATATAAAGGCCACTCTCGTTTCTTTCGACATACCACTTCAAGCAATACAACACCAAAGGCGTATACATCAGTTTTCCTGGATACTTCATTCTTGAAAACATATTCAGGAGCATAATACCCGAATGTCCCTCTCAGGTCAGTTTTGATTGGATCGGACTCAAGAGGGTTTGATGACAAACCTCTCTTCAATAACCCAAAGTCTGAAAGCTTTGCCCCCCAATTCTCATCCAATAAAATGTTTCCAGGCTTCACATCACGATGAATAATCTTATGGTTATGTGAGGTGCCATGATGCAGATAGTCCAAGCCACGTGCAGCACCAATGCATATGTCGAGGAGTTCCATCCAATCTAAGAAACAAGTTGGGTAAAGATTCATAGCAAGGCTTCCATTATCTATGTACTCGTAAACAAGGATCTTGAAATTCAATTCTTCGCAATAACCTTTCAGAGACAGGAGATTCTCGTGGTGAAGGCCAGAAACCAAGTTAATCTCCTCACGAAATCTATCACGGGAGTTTGATGTTAAAAGCTTGATGGCCACAGTTGTATCAACACCATGGATCTGAATGTGTCCCTTGTACACCTCTCCTTCTCCTCCAACCCCCAAGAGTCTTTTTTTGTCAAAGTTGTCTGTGGCAACAATGACCTCATCAAGAGAGAATCGACAAGGTCTCCCTCCCAACATGCCTAATTTCTCGACAAACTATTGTGAAAACTTAAAGACTAAGAAAACCAAATAGAAGAAGAACAGGATAAAGCTAGTCTTGGATGTCCATGAAGGAAGGAAGAAATGAAGAAGCAGAATAATACTTACATTGAATCATCTAACACAGACCGTGAAAGTCAAGTCAATGCCATATATTCAATGAGTCGGCCGGCCATTATAATGATCTTTATAATAATAATAATAATGATGATGATGATGATGATAATAATAATATTAATAATAATAGTAATAATATAATAATAATAATAAGAAGAAGAAGAAGAAGAAGAAGAAGAATAACAACAACAATAATAATATATGTGTATATATAAATTGAAATGTCTTTTTGAATCACTTGTCCATAAAGCATCATTCATAAATAGTTTAATTTGTTAAATGAGATAATATTTTTGGTAGGGAGTAAAAATGCCATAGTAATTCAGTGTTTTTCTTCAACTTGGACGCCTAAATGGTAAAAAAGCAAAACTCATTACAGTGACTGACTGCTCTCATTATTTTCAGAACAATTGCTTTTCTACTAATTCTACTCATCATCGTGATATTCTATTGTTGTTACAGATATACTGCCAGGCTGGTGGCTAAAAATTCAGAAGCACCTATGGGTTTGATTGTGTCACCGGACAGCAACAATGTTGAGTGTTGACTACTTAAGGAACCCGATAACTCTTTTCCTCAAACAAAGAAAAAAGAAAAACCCAACAACTCTTAACTGCTCTGACTAATTAAAGAATAATGTTAGGTGCATAGAAACTTTGTACTAATATACTCCCTCCATCACATTTATATTGGCCATGTTTGACCTTTTTGGTCAACACTAGTAAACTTTGACCAAGTATTAAGCTCAATCTAATCATCTTATTGAAATTTTAAAAATTGTTAGTGACAAATCATTTACTAGTAATTTATCATTAACATTTTCTTAAATTTCACTAGGATGATTAGATTGACTTTAATGTTTGGTCAAAGTTAACTTGCATTGACCAAAAAAGTCAAACATGACCAATATAAATGGGACGGAGGGAGTAACATCTGATTGCATTGGGATGATGTAGAATACAACACCTTAAAGCATTTTCTCTACAAAATTTCTACATAAAATCTGTACAGCAACCATTTTTCCACATTAAACAGGAAAAACATTCTACGAAGAATAGTTTAGGATGCATATTGTAGAGTACAACACCTTCAAAAAAAATTAAGTGACAATTAGGTATTTAAATTGTCGTAGGTAGCAATACGAATTAGATAATCAGATTAACTAAAAGAGCTAAGATTAACCATCAGATCTGATATCAAGCTGTACTCATCCTTGCAACCGACCTGTGCAATGGAGACAGAAAAAAAAATAAAAAAAATCCAGGATGTTGCTGTCAGGGCACATGTATTCATGAGTTCTTGGATTTGTATATTTAATTATCTTGATTCGAAAATTAAGAAGAAATAATAAGAAGTAAATAGGAGGAAAATAGAAATTATGAGAGCGAACCTGGAAGCTTCGTTGAAATTGATCGATTTCGGAGATGGGGAAATGGAAAACATAAAGAAAAGGAGGTTGAAGAGAGGGGATAGGGGAGAAAAACAGAAAGGCAATTTTGCTTTGAGTGCTGATATTCACACCCAAGAAAAATTAATTTTTTAAAAGAATGTTACAATGTCATTTTACTAGCAATAGTTTTTTGAAAACTACACACAGAATAAAGTTACTCCGTCCGCTTCGAATTAAGCTTCGATTTAATTTAAGGTTCCTACTTGAATTTGCACGGAACTAATGAAAAATAAATAGAGAAAATTACCTCCTAGTCCCTTAGTATTATCGAAATTACGTTTTAAAACAAGCACTTTTTTTACTTACGTCCTAGTCCAACAAAATATTTTATCTAACCACATAGTCCCTCAGCACTTTAAAATGTTATAAGTACACTCATCCTCAACCCTTCTTCTCCATTACACAGCAACACAAACACACACACTCACCACCTCCCCGCTCCGGCCACCCCTTCCTACCTCCAGCAAACCACTCCGATCCCCCTATTCCGGCGACCGTCTCCCACTACTCCGGCGACCGTCTCCCCCTACTCCGGCAACCCCCTCCACACCTCCGGCGAACCACCCCCCGACCTCCGGCGTACCTAGAAAAACAAAAGCACGCACTATCTCTTTTTTAAGTCCCTTCCCGATCGATTTTTTCCCTGCCAAAGTTGCCGGTGCTGTAACTAAAATCGGTGCGGAAAGAGTAATATCCCGTCGCTCTCAAAATCCCGACCTGAATCATTCAAAATGGTCCAGAAGTATACTCCGGCCGGGACCCGACTCACCCACATGCGTTACCCAACTGGATCTAGAGAGATAAAGAGAGTGGGAGATGAAAATTTGCAGAAGGAGTCAGATGTTGCTGATGGCGAGGGAGGCGAAGATGTGTTTGAGCAAAGGTGGAGAAAAGTAAATTTGCAGAGAGAACAAACCTTAGGCCTTTGAAATTGAGACAATACCAAAACTTGAAAAGGAAAACTTTTAGAATGGAAGAGAAGCTTTCGGAAAAAAGAATGGAAGAGAAGGGAGTAGGGTGAGAGTGGACAAAACAAGAAAATGGGATACAACTCATTAAACCCCCCCCCCCCCCCCCCCACACACACACACTTTCAATTGAGTTATTTAATATTGGTATAATTTTCTTTGATTTCTAATGCCTTTTTATGGGGAAAAAATTTTATGCATTACAGTATATTTTTCCAAGTTAGCAATTCTTGTCTCATTCATTAAAAAATTATGAGACGGTCGTTTTGAAACAAGTTACTCCCTTCAGCTTAAAATGGGTTCAAAGTCAAAGCAAAAATGTCATTTTATCGTCTTTGACTAAAAATCTAAATATTTTTATGAAAAACTAATTATTGTTAATAAGAGTCTAATTAATGGTGAGTCAGTTGCAAATTTCATAATTTTATTAAGATAATTTTTTGAAGTACTTAATCAAAGTACATTTATGTTGACAAATTTTATTTTGACTTTAAACTTTAAAATGGGATGGGAGGAGTATACTAAATTTAATTCTTTCCCTATATTTAAAATAAAAAAGAATTATAAGAATTATAAATACAATCCCAACAAACGCACCGTTTTGACTATTAGAACAGGACGTAACGGTACCAGAATACACGGGGATCGGTGGTCGCGCGAGGTTGATCGTGCTTTTAGTAGTTGAGAACTATGAACTTATTGATAAGATCTCAGTTGTTTGGTCACCAGAGTTGATTGTGTTTTTAGTAATTTAGTTGACGGCTGAGAAACTAATTGAGGATTTATCACTTTTACAATGAAAACGTGATATATTCTTAGTAGTTTAGTTGACAATTGAGAACTTACTGATAAGTTCTCAACAGTTTGGTCGCAGGAATTGATCGTGTTCTTAGCAGTTTAGTTGACAACTGAGAACTTATTGACAAATTCTCAGTTGTTTTGGTCGTCGGAGTTGTTCGTGTTTATAGTAGTTTAGTTGACAACTGAGAACTTACTGATAAGTTCTCAACTGTTTGGTTGCCGGAATTGGTGGTTGCCGGAGTTGTTCGTGTTCTTAGTCGTTTTGTTGACAACTGAGAACTTACTGATAAGTTCTCAACTGTTTGGTCTCCGGAGTTGGTGGTCGCCGGAGTTGTTCGTGTTCTAAGTGGTTTATTTGACAACTGAGAACTTACTGATAAGTTCTCAATTGTTTTGGTCGTCGGAGTTGGTGGTCGTCGAAATTGTTCGTGTTATTAGTAGTTTAGTTGACAACTGAGAACATACTGATAAGTTCTCAACTGTTTGGTTGCTGGAAGGTCACTGAAGCTAAAAAAAAATAAAAAAATTGTTTGCCGGAGTGGTCGCCGGAGTTGGTGGTTGCCGGAAATGGTGGTTGCCGGATTTGTTGACTGGAGAAGGTGGTGAGGGATAGCCTAAGGGGATAGTGGTTGGGGTGAAAGTAAAATGTTGAGAGAGTGTATTAGTAATATGTTGAGGAAGATGTAAGCTAGGGACTATATGGTTAGTTAAAATATTCCTTGTCTTAAGAGGTAAATAAGGTTATGTTGAGGGACTATATGGTAAATGCCCCTAATAAATATTATGATTATAAAAAGTAATGTCACGTCCCCAAAACCCCCTAATTTTTCTAATCTTAAAATGGAAATTATATGTGTATATTTGTGTTAGATAATGTTTTCTTGAATTTAATTATTTACTTGAGCAATTGTGTTAAATTATTTTGTTAGGAGTAATAAATGTTAAGGGAGTTATTTGAGTTAGTAGAACTTAGGGTCTTGGGTGTAACTTGGAGTTCTTGGGTTTAATTGTGCAAGTTTGAATTAGAAGGGCTTTATTGGAACTTTTAAAAATCTTTCATCCTTCTTATCCCTCCCTCTTCTCTCTCCCAGCACAATTTCACCAAACACACACACACACACACACGTTTTTTTCTCCCTCTCTCTCCATTGTTGAAGAAAGGTAACTCCATCTCATTTTCTTTCTTTTGTTCTTCATTTACTCCTCCATTCTTAATACTCCTTTTATATAAAATGTTTAGATCGTCGCTAGGATCGTTTATAGCTAAGAAAGATCGAATTCCGTCACCTTTCATAAATTTCAAGTAAGTTGCTTTCCCCCTTTTTATGCTAAAAATGTTCATACTAAGCTTAGATGATGCTTTGATTGCTATATATTGCTTCTTGGTTGGATTTTGAGTTGATTGACATTTTATCCATTTTTGTGATAATATGATTTTTAGATCATTATTGGATTTGTGTGTTTAGTTGTTGTTATATAAGCCTTTTTAAGCTTATATGGTGTTTTATTACCTTAGTATGGTAGATAGAAGTGTTAGATTTTGGTTGAGTTGTGGAATGGTATGATTTTGTAAGAACCCAGGTCATTTCTGCCGATTTTCAGCAGAACAGTGGTAGTGGGCGACCGCCCACTTTTGGGTTGGGCGACCGCCCAGGTGATCAGTCGATTTGGTGGAGAAGGAAGGGTTTTGGGCGACCGCCCATGATAGATTTGGGCGACCGCCCATAATGGCTGATCTGAAGGTCTCTATTTTTAGTTGTTTTTCGAAGTCAGCTTGGTCTAGGCTCGGGGTACCATTCTAGTTAGCTTAAGTTAATAGCGTGGAACACTCTAGTGCTTGAGATTGGTTCCTTTGTGAACAAAATATGTTATAGAATTTAACTAAGTATTGTTTGAGAATGTTGGAACAACTTTATAATGTGATGTGGATTGATTTACCTTTATGATGATTATTTGGCTTGGTTCCCTACTTTGGAATCATTGCCCCGTTGTTGTTTCAAGCGAGTATTCATTACTATGTGCTTGTTTAAAGTCCAGCTGGTACTTGTGTTCGAGTCAGGCAATGGATAATATTATAATGGCACGAGCCAAGTCCAGTATAGTATCGCCCATTGGTCCTTCTTTCCCCTTCCAGGTGGCCTTGGTTGGGATGAGCTAGCTCCCTTGAGTGAGTATTTCTAGCTATTCGTTTTGGGTTATGAATTTGTGTCATTTTCCCCTTGTCACTATTATGGGTTTCATGGTTCCGGTACCGGGGTTGTTATCTTCAGCTGTTTATGCTACTACGAAGATTGGTTGATTGGTTGATTTAGTTGAAGTTGCGCAGCAATTGTTCTATCTGTTTGGGACACCTTGGCTTATATCCTTTGTTACTTGTTTATTTTCGTTGCTATCTGTTAATTGCTGATTGCTACGTGCTATGTGAGTTTTATTATTGTTTATTGCATCCTAGCATGTCATGTAGTTGCATAAGTGGCTTATTGAGATTTATCTCACCCCCTTCCTTTTTATCTTTGTTTTTCCTTAACCCCCCCCAGGAGGAAAGTAATAGGACTCGCTGATCACGAGAAGGACGTCAAGAGTGATCGTGACTTTTGGGCAGGTTGTTGTTCGGTTTGCATTACTTAAATGTATAACATTTGGGATAGTATTACCAAACTGTGACGTCATTAAGAAGTTGTAATATTTTGTATTTTGGTGTAAGCTTGTGGAGCTTATACTAGTGGTTTAGTAATGTTGTTAAGATTTGGATTTCTAAAACCGTGTATTATCATCTTTTGGTATCAAAGGAAATTTTCATCTTCAGTATTTTGGTGTTTTATTGTTTTAAGTCGACGTCCAGCTCGCGAGCTCCCGGCCCCCGGGGTCGGGGTCGCGACAAGTAAAATAGAAGAGAAAAAAATTAAGTATGGTGTTTTTGATGTAAGAATGACAAGTGTGTCATTATCTATTTTAGGTGATAAAGTATAGTTAGAACTTTAAATTATGACAGAATAAAAAATATAATAAAAACCTTAAGAGGGAAAAAGGAAAGGGAGTTGTTTTTTTTCCTATCATTTTGGTTTTGGTAAAATTTATACCATTTTGACCACCATTTATTTCAAAATTTTATATTATAGGTTTATTTTTTTTCTCGAACGGTTATACCTCATTCTCAAATAATTCTGGTTTCGCCACTGTTATTAAACATACCCATCCCCACTTTTTCATTTTACCATAAACATACCCCTCTTTCTTCTCCTCCTCTCCTTCATTCACTGTTCCTGAGAGATTTATGTACTATTATGTCTGACTCCTTCTGCCTTAAAAAAATATTTTTTTCGTTGTTATTACGAATAAATTTTGATCAATAATTTAAGCTACTTTTGATCTTTTACTCAAATGACTTCAAAATATAATGATTATTCCTCGTATAAAATATTTATGTTTGAAGAGCGGTTATGTATGGATAATGGTTTATTAACATGCGTTGTTGTTGTATGTTCTTCTTTTCCTTTTTGCAAAAAATTGGTCAGCATTTATATTTCAGAAGCTTTGGTTCAAGATGTTGGATTCGTATTGTGTATTCTTTTAGCTGTTTCTTTAATATATTACGAGCAGTTTTATGCTTGTAGAGATCCTACCAAATAAATTTGAGCCGAGTTTGGCCATAATTTGTCGCTTTTTCAATTTAGTTGACAACTTAGAACAACTGATAAGTTCTTAATCGTTTTAGTGAACAACTGAAAAGTTCTCAGTTGTTGATTGCAGGCCAGAGTTGGTTGCCTTCTTAGTTAACAATTAGAATAACAAAAAAGTGGTGAACAACATGTAACAATTGAGAGGTTCTTAGTCGTCGGTTGTCGGAGGTGGTCATTTTCTCAATTAACAACTGATAACTTTTTCACTGAAGTTCTCAAGTGTTGGTTGCCGAAGTTGGACGTCGGCTGGAGTTGGTTGCGTTCTTAGTAGCTGACAACTGAGAACTTCCTCTACACAACAACTGAAATCAACTATGAATTCTCAATTGTTGGCGATGGCTGGAATTGGTTGTATTCTTAGTAGTTAATAAATTGACAATTGAGAACTTTTCTACAAAACAACTGAGAATAACAATTCTCAATTGTTGATCATTGGAGTTAGTCTTTGGAGTTGGTGGTCGCCAGAGTTGATCGTGTTCTTACTAGTTGACAAATGAGAACTTACCGATAAGTTTTCAGTTGTTTGGTCGCCATAGTTGGTGGTCAGCGGAGTTGATCGTGTTCGTGGTAGTTGACAACTAAGAACTTACTGATAAGTTCTCTATTTTTTGGTCATCGGATTTGATCGTGTTCTTAATAGTTGACAAATGAGAACTTACTAATAAAATCTCGGTTGTTTGGTTACCGAAGTTTGTCGCCGGAAGTAGTGGTCGCCAAAGTTGATCATGTTTTAAGTAGTTGACAACTGAAAACTTACTAATAAGTTCTCAGTGTTTGGTCGCCGGAGTTGACCGTGTTATCACTAGTTGACAACTGAGAACTTACTGATAAGTTCTCGGTTGTTTGGTTGCTGGAGTTGGTGGTCGTCGTAGTTGATCGGGTTCTTAGTAGTTGACAATTGAGAACTTACTGATAAGTTCTCTATTGTTTAGTCACTTGGAGTTAGTGATCGTCGGAGTTGATCGTGTAATTAATAGTTGACAATTGAGAAGTTACTGATAATTTCCCAGTTGTTTAGTCGCCGGAGGTGGTGGTCACCGAAGTTGATGGCCAGCTAGAGGAGGTGGAGAGCGGTGAGTGGAGGTGGTGGTTGTTAGAAATACAACAATTCTACTCAATCTTGAATTATATTTATCATTATTCTAAGATTTTTATTATGGTTTCTTATTAGTGACTTCGATGTTGTATAAATATTAATACAATATCAATGATAAAACTCGAGTCTTTCACAATTATTCTTTGCATACATATATGGAAGACTTCGTCTATTCTTCTTCTTATTCTAATATAGTATCAAGAGCTTTATAGTCTAAATCCTCCCTACCCCTCGGCTCAACCAATTTTTAAGCCATCTTCACCGCAATGGCCACTCACGCTTCAATCCTCCCAAAACCCCACCCTCCTAAAATTTGTTAATGACCCACACTCACCACAGTCACCATTGACAAGAAAAAGAAATAAAAACAACATTTGATGATATTCTTGTGCTATCTCTTTTCCTTGATCTTAACTTCTTCTGTTATATTTTTTTCTTCTTAAAATATCCTATTTTTTTACAAAAAAAAAAAAAAAGAAGAAGAAGAAGAAGAAGAAGAAGAAGAAGAAGAAAAACAATGGATGATACAGCGTGTCATTTTTCTAAAACTACTTTTCTTTCTTCTTAAAAGCATATTTTTTTTTAAAAAAATTCTTTCAGAGAAAAACAATTAGATGATACAATCGTGTTTTTTTAAACCCTCTCTTGGCCACTAGAAATTGACGATGCTATTATGTCATCTCCTTCCCTCTCTTGGTCACTTTAAATTGACAATGCTATTTTGTCACCTCCTTCCCACTCTTAGACACTTTAAATTGGCGATGCTATTGTGTCATCTCCTTCCCCTCTCTTGGACACTTCAATTGACGATGCTATCGTGTCATCCCCTTCCCCTCTATAGGTCTCGATGGCTCACACTCATCACCCACCACCATTGTCACCCCCAACGAAAAATAAAACCCTAAACCCTACCACTTACCCCATCGTCACCACCAATGGAAAATCAAACCCAAAACACTCCCATCCTCGACACCGTTGACGGAGAAGAAAACCCAACCCCTCTTCACATAACTGTCAAGACTCTCTCCTACTTGGCTTACCACTTTTGTCTTCTTTTCTTCTACGAAAAAAAAAAACACTTCTCTCAACTCAAACTCTTCGTGGCAACGATCAGCTGGCGCACATGCTCACCAAACCACTTATCCGTCTATGGTTTCATGACATTATCTTCAAGATTGGTCTCACTACTCGATCATCCATCTTGCGGGGATGTTAAAGATACAACAAATCCTAATCAATCTTAAATTATATTTATCATTATTCTAAGTTTCTTATTATGGTTTCTTATTATACACGAATTAATTTTCTTTTTGTAATTCTTTATTTCCTTGTTAGTGGCTTCTATGTTGTATAAATATTCATACAATATCAATGGTACCACATGCGTTGATATCTTTTGCACGCCTGAGATACCGTACACCATGGGACTTGCTGATTTGAAGGTTTCGGAAAGGAACAATAACAGTAGCTGGAGATGCTTTTCCATGCAATGGCGCCATTCCTCAGGCAGGGTGGTTCAGTCGGATTGGAAGATTCTATTGTTCTCGCCAGCAATTTGGCAAATAAATTGATTTCTGACAATCTAGTTGAAATTGGAGGGGGGTTTGATCAATATATCAAAGAAAGGAGGATGAGGGTGGTAAACTATTTGAAAGTTCCTCGCGTTTGATGAATATTTGTTGGTATATTGCTACGAGTCAGTCTTTAGGAAAAAACTTGTTTTACATTAAGAGATGTGTAAAACCTATTTTACAATTTACACTAAGAGATTATGTTTTACCTTAAGAGATGAAAACAGGTTTTACACTAAAACGAGTGTAAAACAAATTTTTCTTTATATTTTTACTATTGCTACAGCTTCAGTGGATTTAAAGTAAGATCATGAGAATTTGTCAGTGCAAGAGTGATGAATATCTCGCTTTGAATGTTTTCCTCAGTAGAGAACTTCAAATTTCAATCACCGGCCACTTACCAGTTTTAACTCCTACAGTATAATTTCACTTGGATAACTTTGTTGTAATTAGTTGAGAATGAACTCATCTTGTTTTTTCCCATTAATACATTCTCCCTCCATCCCGAACGAACTGATACTGATACTTACCTTTGACTTTTAAAAACATTATAAAATTACATTGTTATAAGTTTCGAAAATTCAATGACTTTGAAGACTTCATTTTGAAAAATGAGACTAACTTCTCAAGACAAGCAAAAAGGGAAAATGCCTTTTTTGGGACAGAGGGAGTAAATTACAAGGGACATGAAACTGCTGCTGGTAACCTCCGTCCCGCTGCAATCAAGTTTAGGTATGGTGCCACGATCCCCTGCTTTTAAATGAGGATCGTGGCACCAAATATTATTAGTGCAAGGGGTTTTTTGCTTTTTATAGTAATGTGCTTTATTTACAAATGTTATGCAATTCTTTCCCAAACGCTACACAGGACAGGTTCTTAGGCCCATAGAATTATTACAAACCTATCAAGTGTTTGATAACATAGAATATACCTCGAATTATATTATACATCACGAAGAAAACAAACCCAACCAAAAACAAAATAAATGTCCATCCACATACAAATTTGACCAAATTTACACCAAAATCAAAGAAATCAGCCACCAAGGGCTTAAGAAGTTGGCTGCAAATGAGTAAAGCTTCAGACAAGTTGGCTGTAAAAAGCACGAAAATGGCTGCCACCGGCTTAAGAATTAGTTGGCTGCAAAAGACTACAGCTTCAAAGAAGTTGGCCGCCAAAAACATGAAAATAACTACCACCGGCTTGAAAATTAGTCGGCTGCAAAAGCGTAAAGCTTCAAAGAAGTATGCTGCCAAAAATGTGAAAATAGCTACCAGTGGCTTAAGAATTAGAAGGCTGCAAAAGAGTAAAGCTTCAAGGAAGGTACCCAAGAAGTCTGGCTTAGGTTGAAAGCTGGTTCAAGCCCGGAATTACCAGCTGAAGAGTTTGATTGGATGCTCCGTTCCCTGCTTATCCGTACCCAATAAAGTAAACAAAATGCCAGAATCAACATTATCAGAGTGATGGCTAGTTTAAAATGAAGAACTCGAGAAATTAATTCCAAAAAAGCGTCTCCCTCCACAACACCCAAACCTCCTTCAAAGTCATGATCATCACAAGAAAGTGAACTGCCAAACAGGTTAACATCTCCCTGCCCAAAACCAAACAAACAATAATATCAGCATAATTATTTATCCAAAAATTGTAGTAGACATTATTTCTAGAGTAAAAAAACAAAAATGAGTACCCTTTTATATTTTTAACAAGTTGAATTATATGTCAGGAAACTGCAAAAAAGGTATCTAACTCCTTCATATCTGTTTTTCTGTCACTCTATCATTCAAGAATCAATTTCTGTTGAGTAAAAATGAGTGTTCTTGGATGCCCTGAAGCCAACAACTCAGATCTTCAGTTTTTTTTTTTTTTTTTTTTTTTTTTGATAAGAACTCAGATCTTCAATTAACACATCTCATTCATCAATTTCTATTTGGCTCACTGATTTGTTGAAATTTTGGGGCATTGTTAAAGTGACATTATTCTGTAGTTGACTTGGGTTTGGTCGAATTGGGGCATTGTTAAAGTCACACTCATCACTATTTCCCTCATGAGCAGTTGCAATTCACCACCCCATCCATTAATTGTTAGTGGTCATTTCATTACACTGCAAGTGCTTACAAAGATATGCTCACTCCATCTATGGAATTGGAACTGTTGCAATGGCATGGTAGCGTGGGTTTCGAGATTTGGTCACATCTCCTTTTTGCGAGATGGATGGCGGGATCAGTAGGGTGCTCGGTGGATCCACATATTGCCCAATTGATATACTACTACTTTTTCCCAACCCCATCATTTATGGTTTCAAAGAAAAAATTAGAGAAAATTACCATAGGGTCCCCCATCCTAAGCCTAACTACCACCTAGTCCAACATAATATTTCTATCTACCATCTAGTCCAAGCTAATATTCTTATTTACCACCTAGTCCATTAAAATTATTAAATCCCGAAACTACCCTGCTATATATAAAACCCAACCCCTCCTCCCTTTCAAGCAGTCACACACGCACCGACGCACGCACTCTCTCTCTCTCTAACCTTCCACCACCGGCGACCTTACCCCTCCCTTCTCTAACACCGGCGAACCCACTCCTCCCCTAACCCCGGCGACCAACACCTCCCCTAGCCTCGACGACCTTTCTCCCGTCACCGGCGACCCTTTTCTTCTCCATCACCGGCGACCCCTTTCTTCTCCGTCACCGGCGGGTTTTCAAGCCCTAGCAAATCTGACAACCCCTCCTCTATTTTTTGCAGATCTGGCTCACTTCTGGCCTCTCGTGAACGCCGGCCTCCCTTTCTTCAACTCCGACGACAGATCTGGAACAAATCTCAAATCGAACAAGTCCGGTAACCCCCTCCCTTTCCACCGTCGGCGACCTTTCCCTTCACCTGCGGCGACTCGCTTCGCTCCCCTCTCCTCCGGTAAAACCCTTCACTCTCTCTCTCTCTCTCTCTCTTACTTTCTCTCCGTTCAACCCCTTCACCTCCGGCCTCCCTCTTCGTTTCCTATCTCCGGCCGTCCACTACACCCCAAACCTCCGCCTTTCTCTCTCTTTACCATCTCCAACATCTCCCCATCAGAACAAGAACAAAGTCTCTTTCTCTCCCTATGAACTCTTGCGATTGACCAGATCTGCATATATTTGACCGATCTCAGCCATTTCATCTCACTTTCTCTGTATCTGCTGTTATTTGACAAAAAATACTTTCTCTTTGGTGTTGGCTTTGAATGTAAATGAGATTTTGTTGTTGATAGATTGATTTTGTTTGCTAAGTTCACAGTTATTGTTGGAACAAGTGCGAGCAATCAAGGAATTTTTTAGTTGTATATTATAATAACAACTGTGAATTTTTCAGTTGTTTATTAGAACAATTGTAAACTTGTTTTTTGGATTAACTGTGAACTTGTTATAAGAACAAGTGCGAGCAATCAAGTAATTTTTATTTATTTTTTGAAAAATGTGAATTTGTTCTTGGAGTAACTGTAAACTATGAACTTACTAATTAGTTGTGAACTTGTTCTTGGAATAAATGTGAACTTGTTCTTGAAAAAAATAGTGAACTTACTCTTGGAACAAGTGTGAATTTGTTCTTGGAACAAGTGCGAACTTGTTCTTGGAACAATTGCGAACTTACAATTGTGAACTTACATTTGTGAACTTACAACAGTGAACTTGTTCGAACAAGTGCGAACTTACAATTGCGAACTTGTTTTTGGAACAAGTGCGAACTTGTTATTGAAACAATTGCGAACTTACAATTTGCGAACTTACATTTGCGAACTTACAATTGCGAACTTACATTTTTGAACTTACAATTTGTAAACTTACAACTGTGAACTTGTTCGAACAATTGCGAATATGTTTTTGGAACAAGTACGAACTTGTTATTGGAACAATTGCGAACTTACAATTGCGAAACTTACATTTGCGAACTTACAATTGTAAACTTACAACTGTAAACTTACTGATTAGTTCACAGTTGTTTGGTCGCCGGATTCGATCGTGTTTTTAGTAGTTTTGTTGACAACTGTGAACTTACTGATTAGTTCACAGTTGTTTGGTCGCCGGAATTGTTTAGATGACAACTGAGAACTTACTGATAAGTTCTCAGTTATTTGATCACCGGAGATGGTCGACGGAGGTGGTCGCCGGATTATGGAACCAAAAAAATACTCGCCGAAGGTGGTCGCCGAAAAATGATTGACGGAGGTGGTTGTCAAAAATAGTCGCCGGAAAAGGTGACCGGAGGTGGTCGCCGGAAATGGTCGCCGGAGGTGGTCATCGGAAAATTGTGGCCGGGGGTGGTCGCCGGAAAATGGTGGCCGGAACATGGTCGCCGGAAAACGGTAGCCGGAAAATGGTGGCCGGAGGTGGTCGCCGGAAAATGGTTGCCGGAGGTGGTCACCGGAAAATGGTCGCCGGAGGTGGCCGTCGGAAAATGGTGGCCGGAGGTGGCCGTCGGAAAATGGTGGCCGGAGGTGGCCGCCGAAAACGGTGGTCGGAAAATGGTGGCCGGAGGTGGCCGCCGGAAAATGGTGCCGGAGGTGGCCGCCGGAAAATGGCCGCCGGAGACGGTGACCGGAAATGGTGGCCGGAAAATGACACCGGAAAATATTGCCGGAAAACTGGCCGGAAAAAGGTTGCCGGAGGTGGTGGTCGGCCGGAGGTGGTGGCCGGTCGGTCAAAGTTGTTGACCGGTGAGAAGGTGAAAGGTTGAGGAGGGAGGGGTAATCATGTAATTTCCAGTCATTTAGTAAGGGCATTCATGCCCTTTTAATATCCCTTGGACTAGGTGGTAATATTGAAAATACCTTGGACTAGGTGGTAGTTTAGATTCTAATGAGGGACTAAATGGGAATTGCCCCAAAAAAAATAAAGAAGAAGCTATCCATACACTTTAATACTACTTTTCTTGTCCAGGATATATAAACGCATACTGGGATATAAGATAGACTGCAAGATGAGTAACTTCGAAGCAAATGGGAAACTCATTTTGAGCCTAAATAATTTCAAAATAGGAGACTCAATTTGAATAGTTATAGTAATATGATCTTTAAGTACTATAATTGAAACGTGAAAAAGTGATCATTCAGATGGTCATGTGAGAATATTTATAGCAACATAATCAGAAATAGGACAAATTTTCAAGGGGAGACATTCATCTGGAGACAAAGTAAAGGGTTATCAAGTACCTGAGTGCGAATCAAGGTTCTTAGGTACAACTGATCACATTGGCAGTTGGGGCAGTATCTCAGTTTCCCTTCTTCGCCTGGCAACATTGTAAGAGTGTCGCAAACCTTGCAAACCGCAAACCTTAAAACCAGCATCATCATCTTAGGAGGTAGGAGAAATATACATCTACAAGCTAAGCAGCAATATGGTAGCAAGTTGTTTAAATTGGCAATCAGTTAAACTGTTACAAATCTTACTCAGATGGACCATAAAAGATTAGAGCAAAACACGGATTCATAGTGGCAGTCAACTCCAAATTTTGGATCAGGGTTGCGATTATTCCGATCTGACTTTAATAACT
This sequence comes from Campanula takesimana, assembly GCA_026119855.1. Taxonomy (NCBI): domain Eukaryota; kingdom Viridiplantae; phylum Streptophyta; class Magnoliopsida; order Asterales; family Campanulaceae; genus Campanula; species Campanula takesimana. The sequence continues at coordinate 206,994 of JAOWBW010001171.1, forward strand.
TCAGTAAAAAAAAGCATACCCATTTGTTAGGATTAGAGTCCTAAAATCATAAAGAGACGAAGGGGAAAAATGAGTCTAAATCATGGGGGGTTGGTGGAGATCAAGGAGAGGTCAAAAAGAAGAAGGAAATCGAGAATGTGCAGAACAGGGGTTGCACAGCCGTGCATGGGGAGGCACACGGCCGTGTACTACGGGGAGGGGGCTAAAGGAGGCTACTGTTTTGTGGAATAGAGCACGGCCGCTCCATCTATAGTGCATGGCCGAGTAGCAAAAGATGCACCGCCGTGCACGTCGGCAAAACAGCCCAGATTTTCTCAGTTTCCTATTTTGACTAGATTTCTTCCATGTATTGGTTTAGGACTTCCTTGTAGGCCTATATAAGTATAGTTCCGAGATAGAACACATTGTAGCACCATATTAAAGAATATTTAATACTCCCTCTGTCCTGATTTAAGGTTCTTACTTTCCTTTTTAGTCTGTCTCAATTTAAGGTTCTTACTTTACTTTATTACCTAAAATGGAAAGTGGGACCCACTTGTCATTCTCACAACAAAAACTCCCTACCCACTTTCTCTCTCTTACTTTACTTTCCACACTCACAACATTTACTTTTTCTTAATCTCCGTGTAAAGTCAAACTAGAACTTTATAGTGGGACGGAGGGAGTAAAATATTTGCTTGGCGATTGCCCCCGGACGTAGTTCATGTGTTGAAGAACCGGGCATACAATTCTTGTGTTCTTTGTGTGTGATTCTCTCTTATTTATTGTTTGTGGGTATTGTATTCTTGATCTCAATTGCAACGGGGGTACCACTAAATTCACAACACCATTTAGGGAAAAATTAAATGTTTGATCACATTACCAGAGGATGATAACAAAGTTAAAAACAAAGCCAGCTATTTCAGTTGTTATAACAAAGGGAGGAATTAAAAAAAAAGGGAGTACCTGGACGAGCATACACAAATAGCGCACTCTTTTGCATTCCCACAAGAATCACAGCTAAAACTGATCGAAGACCCTTGTAGCCGTATTGTCAACTCTCCTGTCCGGTAAAGTTGCATAAACGTATCAAATCCGATTATAAATTCTTCGTCTATAAATAGGGATGGCAAACAAAGAACATTATCAACTTTCTGGCTGTGCTCAGTTCTATATGCTTCATACGTTGAAATGTTCTTTTCTTCAACATTCACTTGCAACAATTCTTTCAAAATCACTCGTACCAAGAGCGAATCTTCAGCACTCTTTTCAACCTTTTCAGATGTGGAATTATAGCTGGAAAAATACAGAACAATTGAGCTTTTCTTGTTTTGCAATTTCAGTGACTCTTCCAACATTGACACCACATCGGCCATAGTAGGGCGTTCATTTGGCTCTTTAAGCAAGCACCTCCTAACAACATCTATGAACTTGTACAAACACTTTACTGAAATTTGGTCTTCCAGGTTAGTGGCAATGTTCCTTCGAGCCCAATCATTTATATCATCATGCACCTCCTCCACCTTGCTACTATCACTATTGCTCTCATCGTGTAAAGGCCACTCGCGTTTCTTTCGGCATAGCACTTCAAGCAATACAACACCAAAGGCGTATACATCAGTTTTTGTGGTTATTTCATTCTTGAAAACATATTCAGGAGCATAATACCCGAATGTCCCTCTCAAGTCAGTTCTGATTGGATCGGATTCTAGAGGGTTTGCTGATAAACCCTTCTTCAACAACCCAAAGTCTGAAAGCTTAGCCACCCAATTCTCATCCAATAATATGTTTCCGGGCTTCACATCACGGTGAATAATCTTGTGTTGAGGTGAGGTGCCACGATGAAGATAGTCCAAGCCACGTGCAGTACCAATGCATATGCTGAGGAGTTGCATCCAGGTTAGAGAACAAGTTGGGTAAAGATTCTTAGCTAGGCTTCCATTATGTATGTAGTCGTAAACGAGGATCTTGTGATTGGATTCTTTGCAATAACCTAGTAGAGACAAGAGATTCCCATGGTGAAGGCCAGAAACCAAGTTAATCTCCTCATCAAATCTATTGCGAGATTTTGATGTCAAAAGCTTGACGGCAACAGTTGTATCAACATCATCAATCTGGATGTGTCCCTTGTACACCTTTCCTTCTCCCCCAACCCCCAGGAGATTGGCTTTGTCAAAGTTGTTCGTGCCAATCGTAATTTCAGCAAATGAGAACTGACGAGGAGGCATGTCTAATTAATTTCTCAGCACCAAACTATTGTGAAAATCTAAGAGTAATAAACCCTAATAGAAGAAGAAGAAAATGAAGAAGAAGAAGAAGAATATACACACTAAAACTGGCTCATGAACATAAATATGATTCTGGTATAAAAAAAACTACAAATTTGTAGTCATTTATTTTGCGTATGGAAATAGTTTTCTTCACAATTGCAGGATATTTCCATGCTATGGTAGTTGATATTCGACATGAAAAGTAAACTTCAACTTAATTATTAATGCAGTGAAGAAAGTGTCAAGCAACGCTCTTGAATAATAACATCCCTCCATCCATATCCATATAGTACTCCCTCCGCCTCAAAATGATCTTCACATTTGACTATTCAAACTTTTTAAGGATATGAACACTTGCTTCATTAGCCATGTTGTGTTTATCCACATTTAAGCCTAAATTGATAGAAATGGGAAGAACTTTTTGGGACAATGAAACATGGCAAATGAGACGATCATTTTGGGACGGAGGGAGTACTTTATTTTAATGAAGTTAGTAAATCCTTCAATGTCAATCATTACGTCCAAAAATATACGCTTACAATTATTGTTGGGAGATCGAGATTAACGAACATGATGTCTATATTACTAAATCCTTCTTTGTTCAAATAACTAATGTTGAGATTCTTAAACGTATTAACTCTAATAATAATATCATATAATTTATAAAGCATGATCCTTTAAAACAGTTGACGCCAAGTATGAAATTAGAAGGCATTATAAATAGTACTACCTCTGTCCCTAAATGAGTGTCCAAATTTCCATTTTAAGAGACACTGAAAATCTCAACTTTTTGAACAATCTGGTAACAAAGATTCATATATAATCTTGTTATCTCCTTTCCAAACCTTTAGTTTTGCACTTATAAAGAAACCGGTGAAAAAAAATTCGAAAAAAAACGTTTAGGGAGAAAGTTATGTTAAAAAAAGACACTCATTTAGGGATAAAGATTTCTTGAAAATGGACACTCATTTAGGGACAGAGGGAGTACTAATATATGTGCAACATCAATTATACGATCATTATTTACTAGTTAAAGAGAAGGTGGGACATATTAATCAAAGCCAGCATAACTTGATGGCATAAGTCAACTTCAGAATTTGCTAGGGCCCCAAGCTGCTAAGACCATTTACAATGGTTTCACACAAAAAACCAATTCAACACTCACTTTATCACTCCACATCAGCTTCTCTCTCATCCAACTCATCCATTCAACACTCATTCAACAAAACACTCTACAATGGTTTGTTTAATCCACCATTCAACACTTTTCCCACTCATCATCCTATACCCCACCACTTAAAAAAAAAATTATTTTTTCTATTTTTATGATTAGTGTTGAAATAGTTATTATTGAGATCCATTTCAAGAAAAAAGATGGGTTTTTTTTTTTTGTGTCGGAATACAATGAAACTTATGTCAATTTAAAGAGATTTTTTTTTTTAGGAATTTTGGTGTAAAAAAAAAATTTAATTAAAACATTTTATGTGAAATATTTGAGCTCAAATAATTTGGATAAAAGTCAAAAATATGGCCAGCCAATCACTTCCTTACACGTGGAAAGCAAAGCAAAAGAAAAAAAGAAAAAAAAAAAGTATCGGCAGGCTTTATGCCCCACCACTCCTGGCCTGCCACGTGGCGCCTCACCCGACCACCCTCTGCATTCACACTCGTTGAAACTTTTCAACCAAACCATTCACACCCCCGAATTAAACAAACCATTGCAAGCATTCACACCCCCATTTTTGTTTAATGGCAATTCACACCCCATTAAACAAACCATTGTATATGGTCTAACACTGATTGTGAATGTCAACACCACAAAAATCAGTTTAAAAATAAAAAGACATATGTATAGACTCCATCTATCCCGCCCGAAATAGGATTTTGGTAGCTTTTTTTATACTTTGACCATGTAATTTAAATAAGAAATAATTATCCTAATATAATTTTTTAAATTGTTATTTAGAGTATTATTAATTGTAATACAATAAATTTTTTTTTATTTTATTTGGATTATTATATTTTCTTCAAAAGACTTGGTCAAAGTAAAGTCAAGTTTACCAAAATCCAATTTCGAGCAGGACGGAGGGAGTATATATATATGAGTTAAATACTCTTTTAGTCCTTAACCTATTCAATTTTTTTCCTTTTCATCCTTGAAGTATTATTTTTTTTCGATTTCGTCCTCATCGTATGTGTTATGGGATCATTTGTGTAACGACATAAACTTTCCAATAATAGAATTGTCTTTAATCAAATACAAAATCCTCAAAATAAAGCCCGTTATTCCAACGGCTAGTACAATTTGTTGGATAAAATCTTGTAAATATCAAAAGGAATACGATTACAATATAATTGAAATTACAATTACAAATAGAAAGAATGAAAACATGAAAAGAAACGAGAAAACCGTATTTTATCTCTTCATTGGGTTTGTCCATCTTTGATCTCTTGTATCCGAGTCGTGTGAGAACACACTCTCCTTAAGACTAATTCGTCCTCCTCTCTACGAGTGCTTGAGGTTTCCACGGGCGTTAGTCTCCCAGGATAAAACGGATTAACCGGAACCACTTCGCACTTAAGCCTTCCGGCGAAATGAACTAATATGCTTGGACGATATCACCATTGATTTTGTTCTAGGAGGCCAAAGGAAGAAGATGAACAAATTGCAAGAGGGAGGAAGAAGATTGAAGGAAAAATTCTCAATTGTGTGTTCTTTTTCTCTTCTCTTTTTCTCTTCACTTTCAAAGAGTTGTGGGTATTTCTTTTATAGCTAAAAACTCCCAAGGATTAATTCTCCAATTAATCCACATATTGATGATCATCTTAATTCAACAATTAACCTTGCCATCAATTTCTTTTTGGAGTTTCATTTGCCAATCATAAATGGACATTAACCTTGGAAGTTATTCTTGAAATTAATCTTGAATTAAAAGAATTATAATTCAATAAAAAATGGCAAAAACTATCGGCTAGTTTTTCCATTCTTTTAACATGTGAGACAAACTCACATTTCCAAATTCCATCCATTTATTTAAGCTATAATATTTTTATCATCCAATCTTCAAATTGAACAAATAAGAATACCATTTTCATGTTCTCACGGAGTAGAATATGAACCCACAATAATCTTTATCCAACGACAAATGATTCTTCCAAGGAAATGTACACAATTTCCTTCACACACAACATATTTTTCCAACAATCCCCCACATGAAGGAAATTGAGGACGAGCTTGGTGATAAAGTCCGGCAGACAAAAACTTGCATACGAAGGTGTGGGGATATTGCCCATTGAACCTCCGCTCGAACTAGCATATTTACTCTACTCGCAAGTCGATAGACGCGATGTCCTTGAATCGATATGCTTTTTGTGTAGCCGATCATATACTAGACACAAGTAATGTCCTAACATATTTCATTTCTCATAGCTATGTTCGTTCATGGCCCTGAACATAATGCATGGTTCTGCGAGAGGGTCTAAGAATTGAGCCTCACACAATTCTCCTCGAAGCGGCCCTACTTCTCTCTCACATAGGTGACTTCTTGAAGGTAACCCGTATTACCCCGCTCGACTTTCTCGACGCGTAAGAGTCATTAAAAGCATTTTGCTTATCCTTGTCCCTTCGGGATGTCACTAATAGGAATGGACTTGGGGGATTTGACCCCCACAGTGACACGCGAGTCTTTTAACAGTTAGGTGGTCCCTTTTGAATCTAGTTCTTGGGATCTCCAGTCATCTAGATTGGGTTTTCTGCTGTGATCAACTCTAAGAGGCTTTATGTATCATTCCCTCCATAATTTATAACTAACTCTCGGTTCTAACCATTTGGTTAACGGATCCGTTTTTCATTTGACTTCACATAGCCAAATTAGTTGAGAGTAGTTTCTTAATGGTGTTACGTCTTTGACATATAAGTCAAGACCTACCATTATACATAGTGCTTTGTATTCAATCAATCATCGATTGACTTCTAGCAATACAACCAATTGCTAGCACAAGCTTTATCCCTTGAAATATCTTCTATAAATTGGCATAGCCTCTCGGCTTTCTCACCACATTTATCTTAAGCTATAAACTTAGATTCCGCTATGAATCTATTTATAACTTATTTATTTAGATGACTTCTTCCATGATATAGTCGCTTCCGCTAATAAGAATACGAAACCACTCGTAGACCTTAAGTCTTTGATTTCATATATCCAAATAGCATCGCTATATCCTTCAATTATCGATAGATGTCTAGTGTAATGTAATCCGTAATCTCGATTGTATCTCAAGTACCTTAGTACTTTCACTATACATTTTGGATTACTTGTGTTCCAACTCACTAGACTTTCAATAATTCTCGAGTGTTCAACTTGAGAAACAATGTCACTTCTATTCTTCAATAGATGTTGACTCATGCCAATTGGGTTTTAGCCATTGCTAAATCATCCTTGTTAATTTCTCAAGAATTATCCACACAATGTGACTAGCTTAAAGCAAGTCCATTCAATTTCTTAGAAATTTCCACTTCAAGGATTGTATCCGCTAAACCCATATCTCGTGACCTTTTCAAATTTCCAAGAATTATATCTTAATTTTCTTAGTGCAAATTCATTAGTTCTTCTTGAAATTTTAAATCCAAATGTCTCATATGCTAAACTTCTCTCAAGTTCAACATATTTTTGATAGATTTAATCAACATTATGACATAACCACTCATGTCATATTTGATTAATCCACTTTCTGACAAAATCAACCTTTTGATGTCATTATCTTTGTGCTTGTTTTAAATCATCTAGTGACTTTACTAACTTACACACCTTATTCTAGATTTTACTTTGATCTATTTCATTCAAAGCATCACTTTGATCTATTTCACTCAAAGTATCATTTGTTCATTTTCATGAACTTGACATCAATATTTGATTTTCATTTTTTTTTTCTTTTGTTTTATATATATATTCAAAGTCATTGAATCATATATAACAAACATTATGTAAACTCATTGTTTACATACTCACCATCTTGTACCCAATTATCCATTTTGTTGATTTTGGACTTTCTACTTTGCAAACCACCCCCCACATTCACAAGTGTACGTAGGCCTACGTTTCCATACTTCATATGAAATTTACATTGTTCTTGGGGTAACCTAATCAATAGGTATTTATTTTTGCAAAGTAGACTCACCCTCACATTTTGGGTTAGTCCAAAATTTAGCAATAATGCTATCATTTCTTTCATCAACACCATTTTGATAGTGATTTACAAGATGGATATTTTGTGTACAAACACATGTTATGCACACACACTATACTCAATAGTGTTTTATCTTCATTATCTCATTTCTAAGTTGTTTTCCAACTTCTCCATTCAACGAGACAATGCTTATAATATATAACAATTACTATGTGTTTGAAATCTCTACATATCACAAAGCATCGCAATGCTTAACTTGTGATGATATAATTCAACACACATTTCATGTCTTGTTTGAATTTCTTTTTGAATGAAAAATGTGATCCAAGTAAAGAGACGTAATCTCATTATTAGTCACCAACTCAACCCGTGGTTGATATAATTTCCATTTCATATATTCAAACATCATGGATATCATCCTTGATGACATCTACATTTGTCTCTTAAGACACCATAAATATGTTTGACTTTTTCAAACAAGTTTAGCTTTTCATACAAGTTTGACTTTTCAAACAAGTTTGACTTTTGACCAAGTTTGACAAACTTTGTCTTTGCCTTAAGCATTTCAATATGCTCCACCACATTTGCTTTCATCACAAGAAGTGTTACACAACTTCTTATCTGAAGCTCTATTCACTTTTTCAACACAAAGATGAATAGCAAGCATCTCAACATTTATTTCAATTCATTTATGTTTGAGTTGCTTCTTGAAATCTTTCCAAGTGAATAGTAATTTTTCAATTATTTTCATCACTTGAAAATTTCACTTATCATCATCCATTCGGCATGGATTTCATGAAAGACTATTTCAATTCTTTCATTTAACTTTCTAGGTTTATGGAGTCTATTATTTTTAAATCAAGAAACGGCCTGCAATGAATTTCATTGTACCAACATTCTCGATTTTATTTTATAGTCCAAAACTCCAACTATTCTTTTCCTTTTTCTTGGTACTATATATGTTATATAACGAAACCAAAAATCCGTTAAGTATATAGTTCCGACAAAAGAAACTCATATGCTTCAACCGCACTCACGGATTAAACATCCGTCTCATTTCCACCAACTTTGTAGGATTTTCCTTAAGAAATATCACTAAGTTCAAGGTGGTTAAGTAGAACATCTTTTGTTTCCATCACATAAAGTCGAGGCCAACAAATTTTTCTAACTTCTCACAATGGTGACCAAAATACTTGGAACACCCACATTCCGTTGGAAATTTATCTCCACACAAGGAGCCTTCCCTCAAAACATTGGCTTTAATTTTTCAACAATTAAATACCAAATCATTACTTTGTTGTTACAAATACAATTTTCTAACTTAATTAGAGAATTTACTAAGAATAAATTGCTAATTCAATAAGAGAATTAACACAATTTATTTCTTGTAACAACTCATAATTATAACCTCTTAATTCCTTGATGGAATAACAATTAAAGGTTAATTATTTCAAAGTTTAAAAGTTTCATCTTGGAGTACCTCCAAATTCAAGAAACTTACATTCTCATTCTCAAAATACACAATTTCTTTTTAGAAGTCCTCCTTCTAAATATTGTGTCATTTTTTATCATCAACAATAATAGGATTTAACAACTTCCTTCAAGAAGTCCTATTGTTTTTGTCTTCATGACATTAGTCACTCATCAACTATTAGGTTTTAACAACTTCTTCCAAGAAGCCTTATAGTTTTAGTATTTGTGACTTCACAACAATAGAATTCAACAAGCTCTATTGTTTTTATCTTTGTAACTTTTGTCACTATTAACAATAATAAGTTTTAACAACTTCTTTTCAAGAAGCCTTATTATGTTAATCTTTGTGAACTTCGTACCATGGACAATAATAGGTTTTAACAACTTCTCAAAAGAAGCCCTATTATTTTTGTCAACGTAACGTTAAAGACTTAATCTTTCAACGTTTTAAGTTCCAATGAACTTTCCAATCTCTTCACTATGATTCATACGAAATGAACCATAAGAGACATATCACATGATGTATAACCTCTACATGAGGCATAGCCACAATTGGTTTATACAATCATTCAAACATAGTTGATGTCACGGAGCATCAATCTTTCCATCTTTATTAATCTCATTAAACAGAAATTAAAATTAGTGTTTTACTTCACAAAAACTGCTCTGTTCCGAAATTTTTATCTTCACTTTCACAATATAGATTCCAATCTCCACCGTTCAGAATCTTCTCCTATGAGTCTTGAACATGTACAAAAAATTTCGGCCCAATCCAACGGTTAACGAAGCAGGATATGCTGTTTTACTACAGCTGGTCAAGAAAATCTGTGCAGAAATTTTCTTGCTTTCTTTCTCATTGTTCCTCATTTCTTTTCAGTATTTTCTCCCGTAGCCGCCAGGCCACAAGATCCATGTAATCTGGAATCCTTTCTCAACAAGTGAATTAGTCTTAAGATTGTTGGATAAAATCTTGTAAATATCAAAAGGAATACGATTACAATATAATTGAAATTACAATTACAAATAGAAAGAATGAAAACATGAAAAGAAACGATAAAACCGTATTTTATCTCTTCATTGGGTTTGTCCATCTTTGATCTCTTGTATCCGAGTCGTGTGAGAACACACTCTCCTTAAGACTAATTCGTCCTCCTCTCTACGAGTGCTTGAGGTTTCCACGGGCGTTAGTCTCCCAGGATAAAACGGATTAACCGGAACCACTTCGCACTTAAGCCTTCCGGCGAAATGAACTAATATGCTTGGACGATATCACCATTGATTTTGTTCTAGGAGGCCAAAGGAAGAAGATGAACAAATTGCAAGAGGGAGGAAGAAGATTGAAGGAAAAATTCTCAATTGTGTGTTCTTTTTCTCTTCTCTTTTTCTCTTCACTTTCAAAGAGTTGTGGGTATTTCTTTTATAGCTAAAAACTCCCCAATGATTAATTCTCCAATTAATCCACATATTGATGATCATCTTAATTCAACAATTAACCTTGCCATCAATTTCTTTTTGGAGTTTCATTTGCCAATCATAAATGGACATTAACCTTGGAAGTTATTCTTGAAATTAATCATGAATTAAAAGAATTATAATTCAATAAAAAATGGCAAAAACTATCAGCTAGTTTTTCCATTCTTTTCACATATGAGACAAACTCACATTTCCAACTTCCATCCATTTATTTAAGCTATAATATTTTTATCATCAAATCTTCAAATTGAACAAATAAAAATATCATTTTCATGTTCTCACGGAGTAGAATATGAACCCACAATAATCTTTGTCCAACGACAAATGATTCTTCCAAGGAAATGTACACAATTTCCTTCACACACAACATATTTTTCCAACACAATTTAACCATAATTTAAAATAATGCGGAAGCATACTTGTCTTTCAAGCTTAACGGCTAGTACAACCCACTAGCTTATTCAACTTAAACATTAAAGTAATAACTTCAATCTTCTTAACTGCGCCGCCATCTTCGCGACTATCCCTTCTCCTACTCTTTACCTGGGAGGGGAAATAAATAAAAGGGGTGAGCGAACAATGCTCAGTAAGTTCATACGGGATCTCTCCGAGTACTAAAAAGAGATGACCGAAAGAACGGAGCCAAACAAATACTTCAATGAAAGGCTAAACGTCAATAACTTAACTGTAGTAGTCACAAGTTACAGTTATATCACTTAAGGAAGTTGTGGCACTATCACAAGTTCGTCAATTCCATAGTTACAATACACCTTTTCAGGGTGCTCCCTTATTAATATTAAATCATGATCATTAAAATTACCTCATTAAGTAGTACAAAGTGTCTAAGTTCTTTTCAATCAAACTAGACAATTTCATTTAGTCCTTTTCAATCAGACTAATACATGCTAAGTCATTTTCAATCAGATAAAGCTAACTGCACCTGTTCAATTAGATATAGTAATATCCACATAGTGTTCAAGGTACGAGAACACATAATACAATTTCAATTCACTCTAGATACCCATTGAACAATACACATCAATGGTAAGATAATTCAAAAGACGTTCAAGTCATAAGAGTTCAAATACTACCGGCCACTTGTTAGCTATATTTTAGAAAGAATTATGAGGATCCTATTTCAAATGATGAATCTCAAAAAGACTTAGGAACGTAATCCCTTACCTTGGCTTGCTTAATCTCCTTTGCAATACCACGCGCACGTATCTACAATCATGCGAAAATAACTTTCTTTAGACATAAGTAAACACTATTTTCCGTCCCCACTAAACTTTACTTCTCTTATTATTAACCTACGAGTTATCCTCTTTAACTCCTTTTAAGATCAATACACATTCTAGGGTTTCCTAATTACCCCTTTAGAATTACCAAAACACCCCTAGGGTTTTTATCAATACCCTCCTAGGGTTTACTATTATCAATTCTTATCTCAAAATCCAAATATTCAGTTACACACACTGTTTTCACCTTTCTCAGCACACACAAACACACTCTAACACACACAACACACGGAGAATGTAACAGTTTTATAGAGTAAATGTTAATTTTTTTTCTTTAAAACAAGAGTAAAAATTCATGTACATAATCGTTTTTTGCATTTCAATTGAATGTAAAACCTAAAAAAGTGTTATAATTGAGAAAAATAAAAGTTTGTATATATACATATAACAATAAGCTGAAAGGGCGTCTTGACAATGTCACCTGACACTGACAGCAACATCAAATGTTGACCTACATAAACAAATCCAAGAACTTAGGTGCTCAGACTAATTAAAGAGTAGTGCATAGAATTTTTATTTGGAATTTGTGCATAAAACTACACCCACCCTTCCCCAAAAGAATGTCAAATATTTTTTTTTTAACGTAGTTAGAAATTTTTTTAGACATACATTTTGAGACGGAGGGAATATAAGGTGTTGTAATTGTACAACATCTGACATCAAACATTTTTTTCTCTAAATAAATTTTGTACAACAATCATTTTCCCTTGTTATAGAGGGTTTGATGATGAACCTTTCTTCAACAACCCAAAGTCTGAAAGCTTAGCCACCCAATTCTCATCCAATAAAATGTTTTCGGGCTTCACATCACGGTGAATAATTTTATGTTGAGATGAGGTGCCACGATGCATGCAGATAGTCCAAGCCACGTGCAGTACCAATGCATATGCTGAGGAGTTGCATCCAGTTTAGAGAACAAGTTGGGAAAAGATTCTTAGCTAGGCTTCCATTATGTACATACTCGTAAACGAGGATCTTGTGGTTGGATTCATCGCAATAACCTTTTAAAAGACGGGAGATTCTTGTGGTGAAGGTTACTCATTAGCCCTACACCGCCCTTTACCATACAATCTGTCCCAACCGGCTTCACCAGCTTGTCTTCTCAAGTAGCTAACTGGGCACAGCCAAAGTACCTATATGGGCACACGATCAAAACACAAGAAATAGTAGAAACATAATCCCAATATGTATATACTCCCTCCGTTCCAAGGAAGTTGCAACACTTTGCCATTTAGGGTATTTCACAAAAGTTGCACCAATCCAAAAATGGAAGATTTTTATTATTTTTATAATCCTCCACGCATTCTCTCTCTTCCTCCAAACCACTCATTATTCTCCACTCATTCTTTTTCCACCCCACTAATTCTCTCTCTCTTCCTCTCTACCTTTCTGTTTGGGGATAAAAAACTGAACTGTTTTTCAACATGTTGGAGAGTTCAGCTTGTCTTAATCATCCTGCATCCTGAACCTACAAGTTGCCACTATACGACTTACAGGTATCCTTACATATTAAACGTGTTTTATTTGAATAACTCTTATCAAACGGGAATGGCCTAACTAACTATCTGAAGATCAAGGCCTCGCCATCCTCATTAGTTTGAGATTCACTTAGTATAAATAACACCCATCATTTGTAATGCGCACACACACACAATTACTCATTTTCACTGCGACAATTCTTGTTCATCTCATTGCATTTCCACCATTATTAATAATATTCCATCCTTGAGGTTTTATGCCGGTGAACAAGTTGTTCAAGGGCTTTCCTCGTTAATTATCGTGTCTTTTCTTTCTTGAATCCTTTGCAATTTCATTCCATTGTACTCAATTTCATTTCTTAAAGTTAGATTACAAATTTGACCAAAACACTTTCATTCTTAATACTCCCTCCGTCCCCATTTAAAGTTCTTAGTTTGACTTTGCACGGAGATTAAGAAAAAGTAAATGTCGTAAGTATGAAAAGTAAAGTGGGAGAGAGAAAGTGGGTAGTGAGTTTTTGTTGCGAGAATGACAAGTGGGTCCCACTTTCCATTTTAGATAATAAAGCAAAGTAAGAACCTTAAATTGGGACAGACTAAAAAGGAAAGTAAGAACCTTAAAGCGGGACAGAGGGAGTATAATATTATATCCTTAATTTTCCAACTCCAAAGTAAATGTTTCAACTTTTCTGGAGAAAGTATATTAATGATGTTTCATACATTTGTTCATTAAATGAATTAATTTGTAACATTCATTATGGGATGAAAAGAGTATGTTAAGTCTCGTAGGCATTTTGTATCATGCCCAATTTTCACTTCAACTTAGCTACAACCAATCCAAAATTAGTAAATACATACACAAAACATTCAACTATAGTCTTTGAGTATCATTATCCAATTCATAATTATATTACAGATTCTATCATGTATTTAATAACATATAATATACCTTTAATTATATTATACATCACGAACACAAAAAACCAAACCAAACTGAAAATAAAAGTCAATCCAAATATTAATTTAACAAACTCTACCACAAAATCCCAGATATCAGGCAACAATGGCTGAAGAAATCGGCCGCAAAAGAGTAAAGCTTCATAGAAGTTGGCTGCCAAAAACATGAAAATAGCTACCACCGACTTAAGAATTAGAATGCTGCAAAAGAGTAAACCTTGAAAGAAAGTGCCCAAGAAGTCTAGCCGAAGGTTGAAAGCGGGTTGAAGCAACGAATTACCAGCCGGGGAGTTTGGCTGGATGCTCTTTTCCTGCTTATTCGTACTCGATATAGTAAACAAAATGACAGAATCAACATTATTAGAGTGATGGCTAGTTCATAATGATGAACTGGAGAAGTTAAGTCCGGAAAAGTCTCTTCCGGGAGAGTGTCTCCTCCCAAACCTCTTTCAAAGTCATGATATTCATCACAAGAAAGTGGACGGTCATCATAAAAGTAAGCATATCCCTGTTCAAAACCAAAAACAAACAATAGCATCAGCATAAATATTTCTCCAAAAACTGTACCAGTACATATTACTATCCGTCTCAAAATAAATGTGTTTGAAAAGTCAATGTTTTTTTAGCTTTTTGTCATGTTTCCTTAAATGCCCTATCTCTTCATGAATGGTAGTATAGTATATACTTTTACAAAGACATGATAGAACAATTTTAATTCCTGAATGTGACACTTATATTTAAGTAAGAGAAAGAGGAAGAGATGAAGCGGAAGCATGTAATAAATGTATACCTGTTGAATCCATCTGATGTCTTGAAGGGAGAATAAGAATGAAGTAGAAGATAATGTAGGGAGATGATCTTCTAAATGAAAGTGTCTCTTAGTCTCTCAAAAGTTCTTTCAATAATGAAGAGATAATTTAGATGAGAGAAAGTAAGAATCAAGTATGTTTAAGGCTTGATGGAGGGGCCTTTATATAGTAAACATGGTGACACTTCAAATAGGTACCATACCTATTCATTTCCAAAGCAATGTTGATTTACTATCTTGCCCATCAAAGATAGATAAATAACATTTCAGGGATTCTACACATTGACTATTTTTACCATACTTTATATTAATGTCATAGTTATGATTTTATTAATGGAAGGTGTAGACACCCCGCCTTGTACCTCTCACCCCGATTGCATACATAGTATTTTTATTTAACTTATTTTTATTAATTTATGTTACTTCGGTTAAGTTCCTAACTAATTCCGTTAGTTTTGGACTAAACTGCATAACATAATTAATTTTAGAGTCATTTCTGTCTTTCTGTCATTTTTAGAATCGCGCGCTTCCGGCACAGCTAACGGGCCGCGCGCGCCTCCCGTCCCAAAGGCGGGACTCGCGCGCTGTCCGATATGGCAGTAACGGATTGCACCTTATTTCCCTCCTTTTTCTTATTTACAAACATCTTTTCTTGATCACAAAAACCATCTTTTTACATCCACATTCATCCCCCCTTTTCTCATTAACTCCCAATCCCAAATTCTAAGCCTTTTCCCAAAAAATAATATTTCTTTCATTTATTATTTGATTTCTTTTATTTCTTTTATTTTTCTTTTATTCATTTATCTTATTTGTGATTGGCCCATTCCATTTCACATGGATGACCAATTTCCCTCCATCATTTCCCTCTCTTTTTTACCTATAAAAACCATCATCTTCTACCTTGGAAAGGCACTTCTTTTTGGACTCCAACCTTGATTCACCAACTACATTATACACAAATTCTCCCAACAAGAGTTTTACATAACAAAACTCTACACAAATCTCTACACAACAACATCATTTTCAAGTCCAAGTTTGAAGTCTTCTTTCTAAAGGTACAAGTCTTCTTCTTTTATTCTCTTTTATTCTAGTCTTACTAGTATGCAATCCCCATTAATGGGACATCACCAACATGACTACTTCATATATTGAAGTTAGTTAAGGTTATCTCCCTATATTTTAATCTTAACTTTAATTCACCATGTTAATTTCTCTTCATCTCTTAATGTAATTCTTTAACATTACTTGTTACATGTAATCTTTATCATTAAATAAATAAAACAATTCTATTTTATTTCCCCTTTATTTTCCCCTTTTCTTCTCATCACAATTGTTAGCACATTTCTATTTAATTAATTGAAGGACATGTAAATATTAGAACACCAATAGTAGCAAGACCCGCGTAAGCGGGGCGGAGTGGGTGTTTAAGTACTTCCCACTCCGTCACCTAACCCCCGAACCCTTCTCTCCCGAATCTCTGGTTTTGTACATAAATTAGGCTATTTCTAGGTTTTTCTTATGTTCCTTTAAAAACATAGGTGGCGACTCTAAACAATCTAAAACAAGTTAGACATCCTAGGATAATTCACCGCTCTAGCCAAGCCGTGGTTCCTCGGGGTATCTACAGTGGCGACTCCGCTGGGGATGATAGAGGGTTAAACTTGCGTTTTCATTTTTGGTGTTCTTTTATTCTGTTTTCTGGGCATTCTGGTAAAAAGGGTAGGAAGCGCGCGCCTCCGGCCTTCTTGGCCTAAAGCGCGTGCGTCCGACCCTTATTACCAGAATCGCCCGCCTCCTTTCTTGTCCTTCAATTCCATGTTTCTGTGCTAACAAATTCTGCAGGGGAAAGTTTTCTTAATTAAGGGTCAAGGCAATCCCTTGAACCCACTGATTTGCAGGTTCTCACACAGAAGCGGGCGCCTCTGCCCTGCTTCCTGTCACGCGCGTGCCTTCCGCATAGGCAACACAATGCGCGCGCTTCTGGGCGCATTCCCGGAACAGAACAGTGCACAGAAACATAACAGAATGACAGTGTGTGGGCACCGGGCCTGCATACAATTTCTTTTACTTTCTGTTTATTTTTATCGGTCACACGGGTGATTCGAAAGTTGTAATTATGTGCTTATTTGTTTTTTTTATTTATTTCTTTTGAAAAAAAATAAAAAAAAATGTTTTGTCACATGTTAGACCTCACACTACATGCACATATTCTTATCAACTGCTCACTATCGAGTCGCACAAGTCCAACCCCAAACCCGTCGAGGCCCGTCCTAGAAAGTTTCAAGCTCCACTCGACCTTGGCTCTTTCGAAGCGGTAAACCTCAGCCCGTGGCGTAGTTCATGACTACATGCCGGGGGTGACCTTTAAGCCTCATATTCAAGCCGAGCACAAACCACACAATTCTAGTCTAGGGTCTAACACTCCGTGACTCAAGTCGGTTTTTCATGTACCGAGATTTCCCTAAACTAATGTCTTCAAATCATACATGCCAATTTGTTTCAATGGACGAAATAAAACTCCGTCCCCAA
This sequence comes from Campanula takesimana, assembly GCA_026119855.1. NCBI lineage: Eukaryota > Viridiplantae > Streptophyta > Magnoliopsida > Asterales > Campanulaceae > Campanula > Campanula takesimana. The sequence continues at coordinate 224,449 of JAOWBW010001171.1, forward strand.
AAGTGGTTATTTTGGGACGAAAATAAAAATCCGTCCCCGCATGTATGATTTGTTACATTAATTTAGTTTAATCCCGATACATGTAGGTCTCACAAGCGTGGTGGAATCCGATGAGTATATGGGACCGCGAGAAGGTCTATATACTAGTGTGACGATTCCACTATTTTTCTAGAAACCCCAAAAAGGACCACGTCCTTCCGACTTTGTAAATAAATAAAAAAAAAAAGAGTCATTTTTCTTTATGTGGTTGAGTCTTTTCTTGTTTGTGGGTGAAATCATTTTACTCAAAAGGTGTTTGTGGGGCCATCCTAAGATCGACCGTATTCTCTCAATAGGTCCAATGGCTTCAAACGGCAACGACAACAGCATTCCCGTGTCCAACGAAGGGTTATTCCGCATGGTGGAAGCATTGAAAGGGCAAGTTGATACACTAGCCGAGAATGTCTGCCGCAAGGATGATTTATGGCGAGCCCGTTACGAGAATGTGAAAATGGCCCACAAGAAAGAAGTTGCTAAACTCAAGAACCAATTGAAAGGGCTCACGGGTGAAAGAAAGGTCCAAAGCATTGATACCGGTTTGGTCAACACTCTCATGTCCTACATTGACCAAAGGCTTAGTGGGTTAAATTTGCACAAGGGCCCAAACACCGATCCTTATCAAGCTTCTCTCCTCATGAACACAATGGAGGCTCTTCCCGAAAAGTTCAAGATGCCCGATATTGGCAAGTTCAACGGCAACTCTTGCCCCAACGCTCATGTCGACTCCTACATTTGGGCCATGCTACCAAAGAAAGTGTCTCCTCAAATAATGGCACAATGCTTCCCGCTTACTCTCGAGGGGGTCGCAAAAGATTGGTATATGGGTCTTCCAGTTTCCACCCGCCTCAATTGGGATGCCGCTATGCTTGCCTTCAAGTCACAATATCAAGGCAACTCCATATTCCGCCCCACCAAGAAGGAATTGGAGAGCACCGTGCAAATGGGTAATGAATCATTTGGGGACTACTATTGTCGTTGGAATGACAAGCTAGCCGAGATGGTTGATAGGCCTTCAAAGAAGGAACAAATGGACATCTTCTTGAAGTGTTTGAAAATGGACTACCGCACTCATCTTAGTGGGGCTTTTCGCTCCGATTTTTCAAGCATGTATGATGCGGGGGTTAGAATTGACTATTTGCTCCGAGAAGTGGTCGAGTCCTCCTATGACTCAAGCTTCAACGACAAAGGGTTCCCAAACAATGACATGGAAGAATGTAGTGACATGGAAGACTACAACGACAATGAGCACTACAATGACATGGGGGATGACGAAAACAATCTCCGTTTCTCTTTCTCTACCTAGAGATAGGATAAAAAAAAAAAAGAGTCAAAGTCCTCTTAAGTGTGAATTAAGTTTTTTTTGTCCAATTAATGTGAAATTTTGAGTCAAGTCTCATCATCAAATAAAAAGTCGTTCTTGTCCTCATACACTCTTCCAAGTTGTTCAATCTAATTCTTGGCAAAATGATGAAAAGATGTCTAAACGAGTTTTGGAATGAAGGCCATCACTTGAATGCCTAGGGGCTAAACATTATGACGAAGGCAACATCATCAACGACGAAGCCAAGACAAACAAGGTGGAGCAACAATCATGAAGAAAGGGGGATTAAAAAAAAAAAAAAAAAAAAAAAAAAAAAAAAGAGCTCGCTAGGTTGAAACCTTCAAATCAACCTAGGCAAAAGTTAGAGCACAAAAAAAAAAAAAAAAAAAAAAAACCCCTCAATCAAAGAAGTTCACATCAAGATCAACATCATTCCATCCACCAAAGAAGGACGAAGCTACACGACGAAGCAACAATTCCATCCCGAAGAATGGAGTATTCACAAGAACTACGGTGACCTGAGCCTCTACACTGGAGGAACGTAGGCAACCTGCGGGTCCGGTCTCATGCAAGAAAGAAGATATGTTTAGCCCTAGCGCGTTATGGTGATCGGCCTTCATCTCGAACTTGTCAAGACATCTTTGTACGATTCATTTGCCAATGAATTAATCACCAAAAAGATTGAACAACTTTCTTAGATTTGAAATCATTTCGCGCTCCTTGTCGAGTCTAGGGACTTCTATTCTTTCTGCATACTCCCAATTTCTTGCAATCAAATTGGGGCTTTCATTCTCTTTTCTCTTAATGACTTACTTGCCTTCGCGAGTCATTCAATTCAATAAAAAATACATGTCAATACTAGGGACACTTCCCTAGTCAAGTCAATGTCACTCATCATTAGTGACAAAAGGTCTCCACCGCAAAATCACATGTCTTATCTCCTCAGCTAGAGTCAATGCACACTTCCTCATCAATTGAGTCAAAAAAAAATAAAAAAAAATAAAATGATGAAGACGCAAAAGAGATGCCCGCTAGATTGAAAACCCGAAAGGGCGGTCTAGGCAAAAAACAGGGTGCGTCATAAAAAAAAAATGAGAGAGTGAGAGAGAGAAGGGAAAGAGAAATGGAGATCCCCGGCCTCTAAAGAAGACAAGTTCTACGTTGAATCTCCTCAGCAAGTCAATTCCCCACCGAGTCAACTTTGGGATTGCAAAAGGCTCGACAAGATATAGCACCATCAAAGGTTGTCTTGGGTTATCGGCATCATTCTCCAGCAGTGTGCATTTTTGGGTTCATGAAAAGAAGGCCCGTGGTAACCAAGATCCATCCGAGAACAAGCCCATCATAAAAGGGCACGAGGTTGCACAAATAATCCCTAGCTAGTCAATTGGCTTGGGCAGCAAATAGCAACAACATGTGTCTCAGTTTTCAAGGCTTCTTCACGTATGTGCTCCTAAAGTACGCCGAAAGGCTCCCGAGAAATGGAGTAGCTCTTGCCATGTCCTCTCATGTTTGTTCCCTCGCACGAGGATGAGTCACTCTTGCTTTGCTCAACAAGTGGTGACGCCCTAGGGGCCATGTGACTCAAGGACAAGGACTTCTTTTGCTTCACTTGACAATCAATACGCCCTAGAGGCTATGCTCGAAAAAAAAAAAGATGTGTGAGACTATCCTCAAAGTCTCTCAAAAAGGGATGTCAAAAAGCCCTCTTGTCACGTGTGCCCATGCTCGTTCCCCCAATCAAGGATGGACCTTTCTCGCAATCAATGATGGCACTCTAGGGGCTACGGTCAAGTCTTAAAGGCTCCCTCGGCAAAGAGAAATTAACTCCCCAGCAGTATCCCCAGCCAAGTCATGTACAACATTGGAAGCTTCCTCAATTCGGCACCGAAAGTCTCAACGGGCTTCGCAATCTACAATCTTTTGGGCTACAACATTACAGTAATTCAAGCAAAGGGCAATATTGGGGCTTCGCGACCAACAGTCTTTTGGGCAACAATGCTCAAGCAATGCAATGTGGAGTAGTCTTATGGCTCCATGAGAACAATCAAGATTCAAGGGTCTCTCAACACTTCAAGTCAAAGACCTCTTGGTTTTAAATGAAGACTCCGATGTTATGAATGAAGTTGATGATTTTTGTTAGAACTCACAGCGAGATTTTGAAGGAAGTCTTAGAGAAAAGGAAAAAGATTCAATATGCTAAACTCTAATCAAAACAGGGTTATAGCGGGAAATGCCACGGCCAATCCGAATGTTTCTGCAATTCAGCACCCCCTTCTCCAAGATCAAAAGCACAAGGTGCAGCTCAGATAAAGTTGGGCCACAGCACTAGTTGCATCTGAAGATCCGTCATTAGTTCAACTCAAGAAGAGTCAAGCAAGCATAATCATTTGAGATTTTATCACGCCAAGACCTTATCCTCCGCGACCTCGACGGCACCGTAAGACATTACTGCATCCTTTGACATAAGCCCTCGGCCATTTGGGTATCGACCACAATGAGGCCATTCATCTCCCCAGTAAGAGCAAGAAGGAGATCTCTATCAAGAATTCTACCAAACGGTACATCCGCTCTCAATGCCGAGCCAATCACGAGATAATTTGGGGCTTTACAATGAAAGGTCTTAACATCCCGCCATCTACAAGCCCACGACACTTGGGGCTTTGCAATCTCTCGAAGCTTGGCATCAACGATCTCCTCTTGGGGCTTGCTCACTACAACAACAAAGGGAGATTTACTCGAATGGTCCAAGAGCTGATTTGTCTTGGAGCTATGCAAGTCCCTCAAAAATTTGGCATCAAAGGCGTTCTAGGGGCTTTACAATCAGCAACCCCTCATCTCGGCATCAAAATCCTTTTGAAGCCCCATAATCGACAAATCGCTTGGGGCTTGACATCAATCTTCGTTGGGCACACCAGCGACAACAGAATTCAAGCGAGGCAATCCGGACTTCGACTGAACATGACTTGATCTTGGATTGGCTTCACAAGCACACAATGGTTAAAATGGTTCACCCACGAACTTAAAAAAAAAAAAAAAAAAAAAAAAATCTTTTCCTCACATGTGTGCATATTCTTTCCTTTCTAATCTTTAAAAAAAAATAAAAAAAAAAATGATTTTTTCTTTCTTTTTCTCCTTCTATGTGCAAAATTATGTGCTTTACTTTGCTTTGCTCCTAGCCTCTCCTCCAGCGTTCTCCATCATCCTTGACTTACGCTGGTCTGATTCTCTTCAAGAGATACGTAGGCAGCCTTTTGGCACGACCAACCCATCATCCAGAGTACCATCTCGCCAACCCAACATCAAGGGAATTCTCTCATCAACATCTAAAGAATGGACATTCTCCATCAAAGCATCCTCCGCGGACATCAGGAATCCATCTCCACTCAAGCGACAATGGTAAGTGAAGGTATGAATACATCTGACGCTTTCCTCAAAATCACACCGCACACAAGATCACTCTTTACATTCTTACTTCTCTCTCATTGCAAGGGTGTTCCAAAATCTCATCACACCACGAGCACAATTTCTCTCTTCATGCATCTTCTTGCACAAGCACATATATCTGCAAAGCATACACATAACAGGTGCCGCACAGAGCACCAGGTGCCGCACAGAGCACCAGAATCAGCAGGTGCCGTACAGAGTACCAGAATCAACAGGTGTCGCACAGAGCACCAGGTACCGCACAGAGTACCAGAATCAACAGGTGCCGCACAGAGCACCAGGTACCGCACAGAGTACCAGAATCAACAGGTGCCGCACAGAGCACCAGGTACCGCACAGAGTACCAAAATCAACAGGTGCCGCACAGCGCATCAGAATATGCCGCACCGCGCACCAGAATCAACAAGCCGCACAGCGCATCAGAATATGCCGCACCGCGCACCAGAATCAACAAGCCGCACAGCGCATCAGAATATGCCGCACCGCGCACCAATTTTGGTCCATGGTGCACCACTAAAATCACCATACCTCTTCCATCAGCAAAAGTCGCTCACACAGGGAGCGCATTTCTATCCTTTGTAATTTCAAATTCCTGCTTTATCGAGTCTTTGTTTTCTCTTGTCGATGTCCTCGGCGGTTGTCTTTCTTTCGTCGACGCGTTTTGCCTCGCAATCCACGTCGTCGAGGGGCTCTGTAGACACCCCGCCTTGGACCTCTCACCCCGATTGCATACATAGTATTTTTATTTAACTTATTTTTATTAATTTCTGTTACTTCGGTTAAGTTCCTAACTAATTCCGTTAGTTTTGGACTAAACTGCATAACATAATTAATTTTAGAGTCATTTCTGTCTTTCTGTCATTTTTAGAATCGCGCGCTTCCGGCACAGCTAACGGGCCGCGCGCGCCTCCCGTCCCAAAGGCGGGACTCGCGCGCTGTCCGATATGGCAGTAACGGATTGCACCTTATTTCCCTCCTTTTTCTTATTTACAAACATCTTTTCTTGATCACAAAAACCATCTTTTTACATCCACATTCATCCCCCCTTTTCTCATTAACTCCCAATCCCAAATTCTAAGTCTTTTCCCAAAAAATAATATTTCTTTCATTTATTATTTGATTTCTTTTATTTCTTTTATTTTTCTTTTATTCATTTATCTTATTTGTGATTGGCCCATTCCATTTCACATGGATGACCAATTTCCCTCCATCATTTCCCTTTCTTTTTTACCTATAAAAACCATCATCTTCTACCTTGGAAAGGCACTTCTTTTTGGACTCCAACCTTGATTCACCAACTACATTATACACAAATTCTCCCAACAAGAGTTTTACATAACAAAACTCTACACAAATCTCTACACAACAACATCATTTTCAAGTCCAAGTTTGAAGTCTTCTTTCTAAAGGTACAAGTCTTCTTCTTTTATTCTCTTTTATTCTAGTCTTACTAGTATGCAATCCCCATTAATGGGACATCACCAACATGACTACTTCATATATTGAAGTTAGTTAAGGTTATCTCCCTATATTTTAATCTTAACTTTAATTCACCATGTTAATTTCTCTTCATCTCTTAATGTAATTCTTTAACATTACTTGTTACATGTAATCTTTATCATTAAATAAATAAAACAATTCTATTTTATTTCCCCTTTATTTTCCCCTTTTCTTCTCATCACAATTGTTAGCACATTTCTATTTAATTAATTGAAGGACATGTAAATATTAGAACACCAATAGTAGCAAGACCCGCGTAAGCGGGGCGGAGTGGGTGTTTAAGTACTTCCCACTCCGTCACCTAACCCCCGAACCCTTCTCTCCCGAATCTCTGGTTTTGTACATAAATTAGGCTATTTTTAGGTTTTTCTTATGTTCCTTTAAAAACATAGGTGGCGACTCTAAACAATCTAAAACAAGTTAGACATCCTAGGATAATTCACCGCTCTAGCCAAGCCGTGGTTCCTCGGGGTATCTACAGAAGGTACCAAATTATTTGTGTTGCAAGCCATATTGATCTAACAATCTCCCACTTGGGTTGCAAAACAAATTTCTTCCTTTAAATCATAAGTACAACATAAATGATAACCCAAATGTGCACTTTGTTATCACTTATAACAATCTCGTCCATTAGCCATACAAGTATAGAACTAAAGGGGCAGTCGTTGTAATTGATTCGCAACTAAACCCACTATAATTACATATACTAATTCAACTAAATGACATAGATCAAAAGTATGGATGTGTAGCATGGATCTTAATGAATATATACATATTCTTCCAACTAGTCCAACTTAACCAAATGAGATCAAACTTTAAATAATAATAGAACAATAAAATTGAAGAAAACAACATAAACTCCCACTATATTGAATGTTATCAAAAGTTGTTACACCCATATGAGCAACATGCTCGTGAAACACTAAAGGTGATAACGCCTTAGTAAACGGATCCGCTAACATAGAGTTTGTACCAATAAGTTGTATTTCTATATTTTCATTTTGTACCCTCTCTCTTACAACAAGAAATTTAATGTCAATGTGTTTAGACTTTGACGAGCTCTTGTTATTGTTGGAATACAAGACCGCTGCCCTATTGTCACAATAAAGCTTAATAGGTCTTTCGACACTATCAACAATACGCAGTCCCTCAGTGAATTTACGCAGCCATATAGCTGATTGGATGCCTCGAAACAAGCAACGAACTCGGCTTCCATGGTGAAGGAAGTAACGAGTGTCTGCTTGGCACTTCTCCAAGAAATGGCTCTACCGGCTAATGTGAAGACATAACCAGACGTTGATTTACGGCTGTCTTGGCATCCAGCAGAGTCGGAATCGGAATACCCAATGATCTCGAGATGATCCGACTTTGAATATGTAAGCATGTAGTCCTTGGTGTTTTGTAAGTACCGCATCACTCTTTTGGCTGCGACCCAATGTTCTCTACCCGGATTGCTTTGGTATCGACCAAGCATCCCAACAATAAAAGCTAAGTCTGGACGAGTACAGACTTGAGCATACATTAAGCTTCCTACTGCTGATGCATAAGGGATGTTTTCCATATACTTGGTTTCAAAATTGTTTTTGGGACATTGATTGAGACTGAATTATCTCATTTAGAGACAGGGGTGTCATGTGGTTTACAGTTTTGCATGCTAAACCTTTGTAATACCTTCTCTATATAGGCCTTTTGTGATAATCCTAAAGTACCTCGTGAGCGATCACGGTGTATTTGGATTCCTAATACAAAAGATGCCTCACCAAGATCTTTCATTTCAAATTTGTTTGAAAGAAATTTCTTAGTTTCTTTTAGAAGGTTTATATCATTACTAGCTAGCAAAATATCATCCACATATAAGACTAAAAATATAAACTTACTCCCACTGAACTTATGGTATATACAATCTTCACCAATATTCATTTCAAAGCCAAATGAAAGAATTACTTGGTTAAATTTGAGATACCATTGACGGGAAGCTTGCTTGAGCCCATAAATGGATTTCTTAAGTTTACAAACTAAATGATTAGTTTGTTCCAAATCATCCACCATTTCTGGTTTCTTCATATAAATGGTTTCCTCAATGTCTCCATTGAGAAAAGCAGTTTTTACATCCATTTGATGAAGCTCAAGGTCATAATGTGCCACTAAAGCCATAATGATCCTAAAGGAGTTTTTAGAAGACACCGGAGAGAATGTTTCTTTGTAGTCAATACCTTCCTTTTGAGTGAAACCTTTGGCAACAAGACGAGCCTTATATCTTTCCACATTACCTTGTGAATCCTTTTTGGTTTTAAATATCCATTTACAACCAATCGGTTTCACATCCTTCGGTAATGGGACAAGATCCCAAACGTCGTTGTCTTTCATAGATTTTAACTCTTCATTAATGGCATTGATCCACTTATGAGATTTAGGACCTTTAATGGCTTCATGGAAGGTGAGAGGCTCATCTCCCACTAAACCTAGGTGTCCTTCATTCTCTGCAAGATACACCTCATAATCATCCGAAATGGCACTTCTTCTAACTCTATTGGATCTCCTTAAAGGCACTGGTTCTTCCTCATTTTGAGGTTGTTGAATTTCCTCATTTTGATCAACATTTTCATGTTGTTCAATATTTATAGGGGAGTCAATATTTTGAATTTGTTCCTCTTGAATTTCAGGTACAAGTACTTGATTTTCAATTGGGACTACTAAGGGAAGAGGTATAGAAAAGGATTTCTCTTCCTTAAATTCAAAATTATTATTCCTAATTTCCCCTCTAAATTCAACATCCTCAAAGAACCTAGCGTTTCCCGTTTCAAAAAACGTTCTAGTTTTTGGGTTGTAAAATTTATAGCCCCTTGATCTTTCGGCATACCCTACAAAGTAGCAACTAACTGTCTTAGCGTCCAATTTTCATTCGTTAGGCCTATAAGGCCTAGCTTCTGCTGGACAACCCCATACATGAAGATGATTTAGGGACAGTTTCTTATTCGTCCATAATTCATAAGGGATTTTATTGTTAGTGGCCTTAGAGGGAGCCCTATTTAGAAGATAAGTTGCGGTTTTTAATGCATCGCCCCATAATGAGTGAGGTAAAGAAGTATTAGAAACCATACTTCTTACCATATCCTGAAGGGTTCTATTACGTCTCTCAGCTACACCATTCATGCTAGGTGAACCCGGCATAGTGTAGTGAGGGACAATCCCACACTCTTCAAGATAGCGAACAAAAGGACCCGGACGTTGTTCTCCCGAACCATCATTCCGACCATAGTATTCACCACCACGATCGGATCTAACGTTCTTAATAGTCTTACCTAGTTGATTTCAACTTCGGCTTTAAAAGACTTGAAAACGTCCAAAGATTGAGACTTTTCATGAAGAAAATAAATGTATCCATATCGAGAGTAGTCGTCTATGAACGTAATAAAATATTGTTGACCATTCCAAGAAGGAGAAGGGAATGGCCCACAAATATCCGTATGTATTAGTTTTAAGATGCTTGAGGCTCTCGAGGATACCTTTCTTTTCGAGTTTGTAAACTTTCCTTTTAGGCATTCAATGCAAAAGTCCTTTTCAGGAACATCAAGTTTATTTATGATTCCTTCTGACACAAGCTTATCAATTCTCCTTTTGGAGATATGACCCAAACGCCTATGCCATAAGGTATAAGAATTTTCACTTGAAAACTTTCGCTTCTTAGATTTAGTTTCATTATTATGGGACTCATTGATTGTTTGAGTACTGTTAAGCAAATAAAGATTATCACTACTTGATAAAGTACTAGTACCAACAATAATGGAATTGAAATATAAATCACATCTATTATTACCAAATGAACAAGAGTAACCCTCTTTGTCCAAAACAGTGATAGTTATTAAATTCCTTCTAAACGAAGGTACAATAAAAGTATTATTTAATACAAATAATATCCTGTACTTAACAACAATCTAAAGGTTCCAATGCCTATGACTTCTACCGGGTTCCCAGCTCCCATATAGATGAATCTTTCATCTTCACTGGGTTTTCGGTAATTCAGGCAACCCTGCATAGACATACTAATGTGAGTTGTTGCACCAGAATCCAACCACCATGTATATGTAGGAATTGAAACTAAATTAGCCTCAGTACAAACAAGACCAAATGACATACCTTTCTTAGCACGCCAAGCGTGATACTTAGGGCAGTCGTACTTCATATGACTCGGGTCCTTGCAAAAGAAGCACTTCTTTTCCTTACGATCATCAGATGATCCTTTAGGCTTCTTATTGCTTGTTACCGCAATTTCCTTCCCTCTTCTCTTAGTCCCATGAGAAGAGGTAGATGCTAAGTGAGCACTTTCAATTTTAGATTGCTTCAACCTATCTTCCTCTTGTGTCAGATGTGAGATTAATTCATTAATATCCCACTTGTCTTTCTGACAATTATAGGTCACCTCAAAGTGACCAAACTGAGGAGGAAGAGAAATCAACACTAAATGGACGAGAAGATCTTCCGATATCTCTAACTTAAGTCCTTTTAGTTTAGTTGATAAGTGAAGCATTTCTAAAATATACTCCCTTAAGTTCCCGGTACCCTTGTACTTCATGGAAACAAGTTTTCTTAGGGTAGAACTTGTTTCCGACTTTTCGCTTTTAGCAAAGTGCCGCTCAAGGGTTTTCCAGAAAGGTCTTAGCATCAACGTCCTCGGGGACACTGTTGAGAAATGCCTCCGGGACAACATTTTTCATGATCATAAGACTTACGCGATTAGAGCGTTTCCACTTCTCAAAGTTCAAGCGATCCTCAGCGGTGCTATCTTCACTAAGAGGAAGAGGAATTGGCTCCCTAAATGCGAGGTCTATGTCCATGCAGCCCAAGATCATAGTAATTTTGTTTTCCAAGTTTTAAAGTTTGTCCCATTAAGCATTGGAATTGTGCTCATCGCAGCAGTAATAGAAGAAGCGTTAAGTAAATCTGGGAATCGAGAACAAGAATGAATACAAAACAATAATAAGTAACTACATTATGAATTAAAAGATTAATTATATCAAATGAAATCCATCAATAAAGCAATTAACATGACATCAAAACTAATCTTTGGATTGCGAATTAACTCATAAATAACTACTTTAGATGACAAGTAATTTGAACAATATTTGATTAAATGCTTAATCTTCCTTTGGGTAGTCTTAAGCATTTAATAAAATTACCAAATGTTCATTTTATATGTCATCACAAGAATGCTTAAGACTTTCTTAGTACGTGGCGTTGTTCAACCTTAGTCGTTCCACCAATCCGTTCGGATGGTTGAGGAGACCAGTCAAGGTTTCCAGCCTGATATACCATCGTTAGTCAAATGTCAAGATCTTCTTTGGAAAATTCAAGTCATTCATATCTTAAACATTCAACACTTTAATAATTTTGCATTTAAATAACGTTAATCACTTAGGTGATAATATTATTTAAATAATGAATAAAATTATTTAAGCATATAATTAATCAGGGCTTTAAGGTTTGAAAAATTAATGTTTTGTCCAAGGGAAACAAAAGTTGTACAGAAAATAAGAATTTTTCCAAAAAATCTGTGAACAGTGACTGCTCGGCCGAGTCAAGGAAAGTGCTCGGCCGAGCACTTTTAAATCAGATTGTTTGAAAATTGATCTGCTCGGCCGAGCAGAACAAAGGACACGGCCGAGCACTTTTAATCAGAACATTTTGCCTTTGTTGACATACAATGCGCGGCCGAGCAAATCCAAACGCTTGGCCGTGCAAGTCTTGGTCCGACCGGGCAAAGCCAAAAACCCGACCGGATTATCAAGAGAACCGAACCGGACTCGACCAAAGATCCAACCGGTTTATGTCAATTTTGGCGCCTGTTCATCTGCTCGGCCGAGCAAAACAAAGGACTCGGCCGAGCAGTTCGCGCCTTTTCATATGCTCGGCCGAGCAGAACAAAGGACTCGGCCGAGCAAGGCGAATTCTGCACTTCTGAATTTTGTTTTAAAAATTTCCCAAAACAATGAATTGCAAGTAGATCCACATGGTATGTACTTAAAACATAAAACCACGTTATATAGGGATAATCTTGCTTTAAATTAGTGGAATCAAGTGAGTAGATCCTTATGGTATGTTCATTACAACATAAACCATGCTTTTAAGGGATAGTCTCACATGAACCATTTAAAGAACAAAACTTTTCAAACCATTTACTTAATTTAGATGAAGATCGTCAGCACTCTATAACGAATTAGAGTCCCTAATCGACATCAAAAACCTTAAGATTCAACAGGGAAAATGAATCATAGTTAAAGCGGTTTAATGCTTTTTCTTAATACAAGAACTCAAACTCAAACTAAATAATGAGCGGGGCTCTGATACCAATTGATAGAACAAGTTTAATCCCTGAATGCCACACTCATATTTAAGTAAGAGAAAGAGGAAGAGATGAAGCGGAAGCATGTAATAAATGTATACCTGTTGAATCCATCTTGATGTCTTGAAGGGAGAATAAGAATGAAGTAGAAGATAATGTAGGGAGATGATCTTCTAAATGAAAGTGTCTCTTAGTCTCTCAAAAGTTCTTTCAATAATGAAGAGATAATTTAGATGAGAGAAAGTAAGAATCAAGTATGTTTAAGGCTTGATGGAGGGGCCTTTATATAGTAAACATGGTGACACTTCAAATAGGGACCATACCTATTCATTTCCAAAGCAATGTTGATTTACTATCTTGCCCATCAAAGATAGATAAATAACATTTCAGGGATTCTACACATTGACTATTTTGACCATACTTTATATTAATGTCATAGTTATGATTTTATTAATGGAAGGTACCAAATTATTTGTGTTGCAAGCCATATTGATCTAACAAGACAAACAACTATGAATAATACCAGGGGCACAAACAAGTCACAAAAACTTGCTCACAAAATCCTAAGTGTAATGATGTTTTTGGTGCTTTTAAACAGAGTGTGGCGGGTCCATTATCGATGCAACCAATAAAATACCGCCACCTCATTTTGTGAACTTAGCATTGCTCCACAACTATATTTTCCTATAAGAAAGGGTAGCTTCGGGAGATCACCAAACATTTCATATGGAGACCGAGTAAAGTATTACCAAGTACGTACCTGTCTAGTGCGAATCAAGGTTCTTACAAACAACTGATCCCTTTCGCAGTTGGGACATCTTAGTTTCACTTCACTCCCCCGCAACATTGCAACAGTGTCACAAACCTTGCAAACCGCAAACCTTAAACAAGAATCATCATCTTAGGAATACATCAACAAGCTAAGCAGCAATAAAGTACGTAGCAAGTTGTTTAAATTGGCATACAAAATAAGCTGTTACAACAAAATTATCTAATTTCTCACTACATATGTCCCTAAAATAAGTGCTCATTTTCAGTCTTCAAATAAATTAATTAAATCACTTTTTAAAGCACAAATATACCACTAATGATTATCTCACTTTGCGAATAAAACTGCAGCTTATGACACTATGATGTGTACAATATGTTAATTGAATTAATGACAATATAGAGTCTATAACTAGGGAAGGGTGTGCCACTCAAGGTTTCCACATTCCAATTTCGTCAATTTAGGGCATGAAATCAACATTTTTTTTGTCACTTTGGGTTTATTTTTTAATACAGAGAGAAAAACTCAGTTAGATATCATGCGCTGAACATGCACATTTTGATATTGGGTTCATTTTCAGTCTTCAACATTACAAAGTGTATCACCCTCAAATCCGAGTCCCCCTCACTCAAGGATTACAAGAAATGATAACACTATGCTACTCTCACAATAGTGTACAACTCCTTCAAGATTGTACACATATCTCTCACTTACTCTCCCCTAAGGGAGGTCTCTCTTGGCACCACAAGGCACACTTGAACTCTCTCTACATGTCTCTATTTATAGGCACTAGACATCTCCTAGTTCAAACCTTATCTAGATAACCAAACACCAAAAGTCTCATTGAAAAAATCATTATTGCCAATTAGCAATCAGATTTCAATAGCATCACTAGAAAATGCATACTTTAGAGACAAGTTGATTTCAAAAATTCAACATTTAATGACAAAACCAATGGACATGCATATTTTAAAATGAATCGGAAAAAAAAAAAAAAAAAAAAAAGGTAAAATGGGAGCAAAAAAAAAAAAAAAAGGCAAATAGAAAGGAAGGAGTACCTGGATGAGCATACACAATCAGGGCAACTCTTTTTATCTTGACAAGTACCACAGCTAAAACTGACCGGAGACCCTTGTAGCCGTCTTGTCAAGTCTCCTTCCCTGTAAAGTTGCATAAACTTTTTAAATCCGATTACGAATTCTTCTCCAGTTAATAGGGGTGGCAAACAAAGATCATTAGCAACTTTCTGTCTTTGTTCCTCTCTATATGCTTCATACTTTGAAACATTTTTTTCTTCAACATTCACTTGCAACAAGTGTTTCAAAATCACTCGTACCAAGAGCGAATCTTCAGCAGTCTTTTCAACCGTTTCGGATGTTGAATCATAGCTGGTAAAATATAGAACAAATGAGCTTTTTTTCTCCTGCAATTTCAGTGACTCTTCCAACATTGACACCACATCAGCCATACTAGGGCGTTCATTTGGTTCTTTATGCAAGCACCCCCTTACAATATCTATGAACTTGTCCAGACACTTGACCGAAATCTGGTGTTTCAGGCTAGTGTCAACGTTCCCTCGAGCCCATTTACCTATTTCCACCTCCTTCACCTGCTCCACCTTGCTACTATCAGTACTACTGCTCTCATCATGCAAAGGCCACTCGCGTTTCTTTCGGCATAGCACTTCAAGCAATACTACACCAAAAGCGTACACATCAGTTTTCGTGGATACTTCATTATTGAAAACATATTCGGGAGCGTAATAACCACGTGTCCCTTTCAGGTTTGTTCTTATTGGATCAGATTTTAGAGGGTTTGGTGATAACCCCTTCTTCAACAACCCAAAGTCTGAAAGCTTAGCCACCCAATTCTCATCCAATAAAATGTTTTCGGGCTTCACATCACGGTGAATAATTTTATGTTGAGATGAGGTGCCACGATGCAGATAGTCCAAGCCACGTGCAGTACCAATGCATATGCTGAGGAGTTGCATCCAGTTTAGAGAACAGGTTGAGTAAAGATTCTTAGCTAGGCTTCCATTACATAGGTACTCGTAAACAAGGATCTTGTGATCAGATTCATCACAATTACCTTTTAGCGACAGGAGATTCCCGTGGTGCAGGTCAGAAACCAACTTAATCTCCTCATCAAATCTATCGCGAGAGTTTGATGTCAAAAGCTTGATGGCAACAGTTGTATCAACATCATCGATCTGGATGTGTCCCTTGTACACTCTTCCTTCTCCCCCAACCCCCAGGAGATTAGTTTCGTCAAAGTTGTTTGTGGCTTTCTCAATCTCAGCAATAGAAAATTGACAAGGCATGTCTAATTTCCCACCAAAAAGTACTGTAAAAACTTTGAGAAAATCTAATAAAAGAAGAATATGGGTGAGTCAAAAATCTGTGGCTGTCAACAGGATGGAGTTAGCCTCGGATGATCATGGTGGTAGGAAAAAGAATAAGAAGACGAAGAAATGCACCGAATGCTGGCAAAAAGCATAGCTATTTGTGGTAGAAAAACTACGGGGTTAGACGCGTTAATTTGGTGTATGAACATAGATTTCTTCACAGTTGCAGTAAATTTCCATGCCGTGGAAGTTGATATTCTATAATAAAAGTAAACTTCAAGTTAATTATTATAGTGAAGAAAATGTCAACCATCCTCTTGAAAACACATTACTCCATCCCAAATATTTTAGTTTAAGAAGGTTAATAAATCTTTTTTCAATCATTATAATTTAAAATGGATGATACAAAGTATGATATTAGAAAACATTAGAAAGGAACAAGCAAACAAAAACATCATTTATATGATCATTATTTACTAATAAAAAGAAGGTGGAACATATTAAACAAAGGGGCAAATGACAAATAAGGGTCACAAGTTTGGGGGTCGTTCATAGAAAGGGGTCCGATATTCTGAAATTCACATATCAGGGTCTAAAGTTGATGAAAACTAGCAATAAAGGTTTTTTTTTTTTACGGAAATGTTAGATTTTTCAGTTAAATCCACATGTGTCGTGCACATGTGCACCTAAGTGAAATAAAAGTTAATCTGTAAGGGTAAAATGACATTTTAAACTTTAAAGGACTAAAAATAAAATTTTCAATAGTACATATAAAAGTCACTAATTAATTTTTTCTTGAAAATATATTCCACGAAATCATTTTTTAAAAACATACTAATTTTACTTAATTTTATATTATTTGTGAAAAATACTTTACTAAATTAGTATTTTTGAAATAATATTTAACTAATTTTTGTTTGGGGATAAATATTACACTAAATTAATCTAGCATAAAGTAAAAAAAACACGAAATTATATCTCTCCTCTCTCTTTAACCAAATTTATGTACCCTCAAATTTAATTATACATCTCAATTTTTTGCTTATGATGCATAAGATGGTGAGTAACGCACATAAGAGAAAGAGGGGAGATATAAATTTATTTTTTTTTAAAAAAAAAATTATTGTTTTTTTTTTAAAAGTTATAGTTTTATTTTTCAAAAAACGGATTTCACTAATTTAATGCAATATATTCGAAATTTTGATTTTAAAATAGATTAATTTAGTGAAATATTTTCTCAAATATATAATTCATTGAATTTTTTTTCTTGGAAAAACTAATTTTCTGAAATATTGTTTCAAAAACAAAATAAAATATAATTTAGGGAATTTAAATAATACGTATTAATTTTGCGAATCATACATATATTATTTAAATTTTAGTTTTAGTCCCTTAAACTTTAAAATACTCGTTTTACCCCTTACTTGTAAAACGAAATTCAGTATAGTCTACATGTGCACTGCACATGTGGATTTAACTGAAAATTCTAACTTTTCAGTCAAAAAGTCTTATTACTAGTTTTCATCAACTTTAGACCCTTATCTACGAGTTTTAGAACAACGACCCCTTTATACGAATGACCCCCAAACTTCCGACCCTTATTTGTCATTTACCCTAAACAAAGCCAGTGTGACTTGCTCGCATGAATCAACTTCGATATGCTAGTTACACCAACCGAGTAAGTCAATCCCATAAATTAAATGAATGGCCGGCTACAAAGTAACATTTAAAAATAATTAAAAAGTGTATACCCCCTTCTGCCCCGTCCGACTTAGGACGTTTAGCTATTTTGGGCGTCTCATTCGACTTAAGACGGATCAAAATGGAAAGGTAATATTACTTTTATATTCAATATGGGACTTATGTTACCTGGACACGGTATCGAGGATCCGGCACGGATACAGATCCTAGTGTCGGATACAATTTTCTTAATAATTTTGAACACGGGTACGGGATACGGTAATAGCAAATATAATATGTGTATGTTTATATATATATATAAAGCTAAGGTAAACATAGGAATAGGAAACGGTTTTAAAAAGGAATAGGAAATTGGTTTTAAAAATGGGTTGGAAATCAACTCATTATAAAAATTATTGATTTTTATAGAAATCTGCTATATACACTTTCAAATTGTTTAAAACACACCCACTTTTATTCCTAAAAAATGGTGTAGTAGGGCTGTTATACGAGCCGAGCTAGCTCGAGCTCGGCTCGGGTTCGGCTCGTGAAAGCTCGAGTGAGCTCGAGGTGTAGCTCGAGTCGAGCTCGAACCGATTGTCAAGCACGTTTTTGTTATCGAGCCGACCGTGTTCGACTCGTTTAGCTCGTTAAAAGCACAGAGTTCGGCTCGATAAGCTCATTAAACTTGAATTTTTGTTTTCGAACAGCTCGAACTCGGCTCGATAAGCTCGTTAAGATCATATTTTTCTTTAAAAAAAGCCTAAGCTCGAGCTCGGCTCGTTAAAACTCGAGTTCGATATCGACTCGAGTTGTTCACGAGCTCGATTCGACTCGAGCTCGAACAAGCAAGTGGGCTCGAGCTCGATAAGTTTTAAACGAGCTCGAGCTTGACACCCCAAAGCTCGGTTCGGCTCGTTTACAGCCCTACGGGTGTGCATACAATAGATGGGTAATAAATGGGTTTGGTTAAAAAAAATTGAGGGTTTGGTTACGCACACCCTTTTATTCTTAAATAGGTTCTACGATCCATTTTTTCTAGGGATAAGTCGTCTGAGCGAAGTCGTAATTGATGTCTAGCGAAGAAATTGAGGACTCCCGACAACAATTGAAGGGTTTAGCTAAGTCGGAAAAAACCTATTAGCCGATGACAATTAAAAGGTGAGGTTTTTGCTCTTCCGTAATGCGTTTTCTTGCCCTTCCTTCTCTCTGCCGTGTCCGAGGATGTAAGCCGTATCCGCGCCGGATTTCGTACCAGTGTCGGTGTCGTGCTGGTATGGCCGCAAAATTGTCAAGTCCGGGTAACACAGAATGGGACTCACTTGTCATGCTCACAACAACAATCCCTTTACTATTCATCCCACTCATTCTCTCTCCTATTTTACTTTTCTTACTCACAACACCTCCTCCACTCATTCTCTTTCCTCTTAAAATAATAGTTTTCTTTAATCCCCGTGTCGGGACCGAAAATCCTAAGTCAGGCGGGACGGAGGGAGTATATATAAAGTCAAAATGACCTTTGACATCCAATGTTGAGCTACATAAACAAATCCAAGAACTCAAGCGTTCTGACTAATTAAAGGGTAGTGCCTGGACTTTTTGCACATAATTTCTATAGATAATCACATTAACTAAGGAGTTTATATTAACCTTCAGATCTGCTATCAACTTTTGTACTCTTCGTTGGAACCCACTGAGAATGGTGAACTGATTAAGGATCATTAAAGGATATTGATGTGTTTATTACAACCATTCTTTGTACATACTCCCTCCGTCCCAACACAAGTAGGACTAGAGGAGTGGGCACAATAATTAAGAGAAAGTAGTGAATGTGTGGTGGAAAATGAAGGGATAGAATGAGTGGGGTAAATAATTGTGTTGGTTGAATAAAATGAGTGGTGGAAAATGAAGAGAGAGAATTAGTGAGGTTAAATGGTGGGTTTGTTGAATATAAATATATAAAATATTTCCATTTTAGGCAGTCTCAATTGTTCTGAGACGACCTAAAAGGGAAAGAAATCCTACTTGTGCTGGGACGGAGGGAGTATAACTTAAGTTGAGAATCTTGAGATGCTCTAACACATTATTTTCTAATATTAATATGGGTTAATGACAATTTAGACCCTAAAGTGATATACCACCCTCCCAAAACGAACCTTGATGTCTTTTTTCGCCAGATCAGACCTTGATGTGAAAAATACTCGTCAGATAGGCCTTTTGACGGAAATCGTAAAAAAATCAGTTAAAAAACATGTGTCATGCATATGACTAACAGAATTGGGTACTTGGAGTTGATATTAACTATTAAGGGTGTTTTAACAACATATTTAAAAAACTTAGGGGAGGGTTAAAAAAACACTCAATATATAGACCTTCCTGTTGGTCCCTAAGGGGCAACAAGGGTGTGAAAAATGCTAGAGGGGGGGGGGGGTGAATAGCGTTTTTTAAATTCTTTTAAAACCCCTTTTGCAAATCAATGGCTTATGCGCACAGTTCTCAAATAAGCTAAGTATAGCGCGCAGAGAGAGTGTGAAATGCACAGCGGAAGTTTTAAAGCAGCTCTGCGCAGGGTATACTGCGCAGAGATATAAAAACGCACGCACTAAGTTTGAGGCTAAAGAGTGGCGCAAAAATGGATCTAAGGCAATGAGCAATAACGATTACAATCAGTAAAGTGTAGCAATCTGAAAGATCAAACAAAGCAGTTCATAAAAAGTTAAGCAGGAAAATTGCAGTAGATATAATGAACACGCTATTGGAGAGGTTCGATCGATGAAAGATCTACATCCTCTACCAAGATGGTTAGTCTTGGATTTCTAATGGAGATCTTATTATATAAGTGAGTATTACAAATTACAACATTTGAGCTCAATACTAACTCAAGATCTATTATCTACGAAGAACAAATCCTAGACTAAACCGGTGTATCTCAAGAAGTTAGATCAAAATGATCGAGGCTTCAAGAGGTGTGTGTGTGACATAAATTCTGGGCTCTATGAATATGAAAGATGAAGAGCACCGAAAATTCTGGTGATTTAAGGCTTTGTTATATGAGCAGGAGTTTGAAGGTTTGAAGATCTTGAAGGCTGTTCTAAAGAATCTAGAAATACTAAGCAGCAGTCTTCAGATCTTCAAGGTTCTCAATGAAGCATGAAACTCGAGCTCTGAAGCCTAGTGGCCAACAAGAGGGGCTTGATGAATGGGCCGATGAAAGGGCAGCTTGGAATGAAGATGAGCAGGCTATTTATAGCTGAGAGCTTCAATATAGCTGTTGGAGCTCTGAGCAAGGACAATGAGCTGGCACAAAGTGATTGGCGCGCAGCTGTCCTTTATAGACGTTGGGGCTCTGATCAAAGATGATGACCTGGCACAATATGATTGGTGCGCAGGTGATTTAGAGCCGTTGGAGACTGAGCATGAAGACCAAATTCAAACGCTTCTCTAGAAGGTTGACAGCTGTCTTCACTTGAGATATTTCTTTTAAGCGTGTCTCCACCCAATGATTTTGCTGAGTGTCCTTATTTTGTCGTTTGTACACACCTCAGCATTTTGACTCAATCCAAAAAGCGTAGCTTGTCTTGTCGCTTTCAAGCTTCTAGAATGTGAGATCAGGAGATGAGGAATTTGACCAAGGTTTGAGTCCGCGCACAGAGGCATGCGCATTGCCGGTGCTCATGGATGCTGCGCAGGGAAGCATGCACAACATGCTTGGTCACTAAAAGATCTCTTCAGAGTTTAGAAAATAAGATCTTGAAAACTGAGCAGGGTCAAGGGCTGCGCAAGATATCTATGCGCAGTGGCGACCTGCGCAGAGGACATCCTGCGCAGTGAATGAAATGAATCCTGCTTAGGAAATCTTCGATCTTTAAAGCTTCAAGTCCTATCATCTAAGCCTATACTATAAAAAGGACTTAGCTAAAAAAATGAAGTTATAAACTTCCTTACATGAGGTCCTAAAGTCCATCAAAAATTACTCATATGTGATGGTATCAATCAATTCTAACAAATGTAGGAGGGTTAAGTGAAAAGCATACCCAACAATCTCCCCCTAAATGATTGATGCCATTACCTACTATAGCAAAGGCAATTCATTGTACTTGATAAAACATGTCCATTAAAAAATGTGAATGGTAAATCATGCCTCAAGTCAATGCACACACTAGCCAGTGCTAAGATTTCTAATCTATCCAAAAGATTAAAACTTACAATATAGGAAGATAGAAATGTCATTTAGAGCATACAAATAATATGAGATGAAGTTTTAAGTATGCGTTTAAACTGAATGTTTAAACATCATGCGTAGAAAACATGAGCAGTAAAGATTATACGCATGGGTTTAAGTAATAATGCATTCAATGTTCCCAAACGAATGGTTTGAATTGAACAAGGTTTTGTGAAAGCTTAATGATGCATTCTTCTCATTAAAACTTGAAGGATTGATTGTTACAGAGTATAAGTTTTTAAAGAGGAAAAACAAAAGAGGTGCGCACAAAAATAAAAGCGCACAAAATAAAAGCGCATAAAACATACTGCGCAACGAGAATCAAAAAGTTTCCAAAAAAAATAGCAAAATACTTACAAAGGAAATCTAATCTATGTTGATCCGTTGCAGGGCTTCACGCATCTCATTCTGAAGACTGTTGAACTTGTTCATGAGTTCCACCTTTAAATTTTGAAATTTGTCCTGGTACTCAACAGCTTTTCCCAACATAAGTATTCATTCCTCTGCGCATATCACATTGTCATCCACCAGCTCTCTGAATTTTGCTATGCTGTCCGTCAGGATGGCGGTCTGCGTAGCTTCTAGTCTTGTGTCAGTATGAAGGCGCTGAGTGTTGACGCTGGCTTGAATGTCTAGCATAGCATAGTCCATCTTGTCGTTGAACGCAGAAGAAAATCTGCCATGGACTTGGTAATACATTTACGCACTTCTTCAATATTATGCGCAGAGCTTCCTTGTTCAATCTTCTCCATCTGAGCCTCCATCTGAGCTTGAAGATCATCAAATCCTCTAAGTAACCCATCTGCGAGGGTTTTCTTGAGCTTTTTCAGTATGTCCCTGAGTCCACCATCAAACGCTCCAAGGGTGCACACATTTTGAGTTGTGCGCTGACATTTTCGAGCTGGGCGCTGATGGTTCTCAGGGAGTCCAGGATAAGTTGATCCAAAGTGATAGGAATTTTTTCTTGCGCAGGCTCAGATGAACTTGCCTTTGCCTCCGTCTTAGCACTCTCCGTGCTTTCCTTTGCTTCCCTTGCCTTTGCTTCCTCCTTCACCGCTTTCTCCCCCTTAATGGTATCAATCTCCAAACGCTGCATATCAAGACGAACAGTAAGGCAGTTTGAGCAGTAAGGATTGCACGGATTGCAAGGATTGCACGATCTGGCGCAGCTTCTGCGTAGCGACTTGATTGCTTGAACAGAGTGCAAGGATTGCACGATCTGGCGCAGCTCAGCTGAAGAGGAAGTAGGAGTCTCAGGGGCTGAAGATGAAGGTTGAACTGGAGAAAGATCACTGCTGTCAGTGGCTGCGGAACTAGTGCGGCGCTTCTTCAATCCTTTTGCGCTGCTGCGCACCTTTTGCTTTAGACGAGAAGAGACATGTGCGATATCAGCACTGGGGACGGCTTCTTGAGTAGTTTCGTGCATTTGCTCCCCTTCAACTGCAGCATCATCTGAATCACCACGAAAATCAGCCTTGCGCTTCATTGTGGTTGGCTTTGAGGGAGCAGGAGCTGGATTGCTGGTAGGATCTGCCTCTTTGAAAGAAATCCCTTTGGTGGATTGAACCAAAGGAATGTCCTTGAACTTTTTGCCACTGCGCGTAGCAATGCCCTTCCCCTTGCGATTATACGCATCTCTGTGGTTTCTTGCGCAGCATCAGGTGTAGATCTTCCTGCACTCTTTTGGACTTGGCCACAGGAATTGGGCCTATCCAAGGTTTCTTGTGGGAGCGGAATCAGACAGCCAGATTTCATAGTAATCAGCGTTACCTATCTCACTGCGCAAATTCTGGAGATGTACTCTGGAGTAGTACTTTGCGTCGTAAGACTGCTTCTTGATTGACTTTTCTTCAACATAGGTGGCCAGTTCACCATAATTCAATAAGAGTTTGGATAGCAGTCTGCAGTGAGTTCGGTATTTGGTCTTCCCTGCGTTCAGCTTCTGTCATAGCTGGTCATTCCCTTTACAATCTCATTAAAGATAATCTGCGGCCAGTCAAGTTGATCTTCGTTGAAGATGGCTGCGCAGTATTCCCACTGCTTTGAGATCAAGTGCCCATTATTACCATTTTTGCAGTTGAGAGAATCTCCAATTAGGCGTGCACAGGTGATACATCACCTCACCAAATTCCTTTCTGTTATACATTGGCCACTTCTTGTTAAGGGAAGGAATGCCAATGAGCTTCTGTGCAAGGGCATTTTGGTGAGCCTCATCATAGTTGACTGAAGAACTATCAACGTTGAAGTTTAGGAGGCTGCGAATGTGGTTAGGATGAACCATTATATCACTGCGCTGTACAGTGGCCATGATCATTTCTGTTTGCTTGCCTTCAAGTTGTGCCGGAACAACTCTTGCTGTCTTGAAGAATTCATCTACCAGCGCAGGCACTATGAAGGATTGATCAAGAGTGAATAAAGAAGAATGCCAGAGGAGCTGAGAAGTTAAGCAGACGACAATCAATTGCATCTAAAGAGAGATCTGCTTGAATAAGTTCCCAACCTGGTATGAAATAAACGTGTCCCTGCGTAAAACAATAGATAGAATTAGACAACCTATTGCACATGGAGCTGTGCGCATTTGCAAATAATGCAGATATACCTTGGCGCAAGTTCATGAAAAGCAAGGATATGTATGCGCAGAAAAATAGAAAGAGGATGCGCATAAAATAAGAATGCATACGCAGAGAGGGATCGAGAAAATAAATACTAGTAAAGAAGTGTGCGCAGAGAATTAGATAAAAACTATATGTGCAGAAAGCCATGCGCAGGAAACTATGCGCAGAATACAAAGACGGGGGGGGGGGGGATATATCAATGGACCAAATAAAATATATATTAAAAAAATAAGAAAGAATATTAAGAACATGAAGAACACCCAAGAACACCGAAAAAGCAAAAGTTGACAAAATTCAACAAAAAAAATACATCGAAATGACGGCCATGAACATGACGAGTCAATCATGTAAAAAGTGTAGTCAACAACATTGAAACAAACCCATAAATTCAGAAAAACGGTTCGTCTGCCAAGGAAGTTACGGAGCACAGAAAATGATGAAAAATGCATGTAACGACCATTGATCATGAAATAAACTATATGAAAGAATAGATCAGGCAAATACGAACACAACACAACGATTGATTTCAAAAATGATTAACAAACAAGAGAGAAATCGAAAAGGGAGTATTGAGACATCCAAGAACAACAATGGCGAAAAATAATAAGTTAGTGAAACATACCATGTCATTGACGGTGGGATGCCTTGATTGTTGTTCTACTTCTTCGTTCTGAGATTTCCCAGGAATGGAGTGAGAAGAAGAATCGGAGATGATGATTTCGGGTGAGTTTTGGTTTTCTTAGGCGCCATTGAAAAGGTTTGAGGAAGGAAAATAGAGGTTGAAGATAAAGAACAGAAGATGGAAAATGCGGTTTAGAACAGAGGTTAGAGAGAGAGAGAGAGTGAGAGATAGAGAAGAGAGGAGTAGAGAAGTAGATAAACGGTTTAAGTAGGGAGGAGATGTTAGGCGCACGATAGCTGAGAAAAATTTGAGAAAAGGTACAGTGGCGCAGGATAGCAATACCACGTGTCACAAAAGGGAACGCGCGTGCGCAGACCTATGCACGCGTTGTGCGTGTGAAGTTCTAAGCTGGTCACTGTCAAGTCAACTTCCTCATAAATGGTGAGTCAGTGAAAGGATGGGCGCACGTTAGCAGGGTGACGTGGCCGAATGGGGGACGCGCGTGCGCAGACTTTGCGCGCGCGTGTGTCAGCGAAGAGAGGCTGACGGCTGTCGCATCACCTTCCTCATTAAATGGTGAGCAGACATTCGTGAGGTGCGCTGTCATTTAATTTCAGTTTGCATTAATTGACAATGGGACATGCGCAGGGGTAAAAAGGTAATTTCCCAAGAAAATTAAAAAATAAAGGCGCAGGAAAATTTAATTTACACAAGTACCCTTGTGACTAAGCGTTGACTTTTTAGTCAAGGACCTATGTGTAAAATCTAATGAATAGAACACTTACCTGCGATCCACCAAGATTTGCGCATGGATAGTCATGTGCAGCGCATGATAGCGCAGAGATTTTATAAATCTCAGAACTGTTGTTTCATGCGCAGACATTTGTTGCGCAGGTGTTGCGCAGGGCGCATGAAACTTAACCTATTTTGCACACTTATCAAGCAAATACATTAGTATAAATTATATGGACAAGTTAGCTAAGATTAAGCATACCCATTTCTCTTTTCAAGAGACCACTTGTTAATTCTTGAGGAGAAGATATTTGATGAGCTTGGTATTAGTGCTTGGCAGGTTTTGGAAACTGCTATTGTGGACATTCTCGCAGAGAATTGGACAATTCTCTTCATTAATCCCATAGTCCACAGATTGTTGCTTCACCCATAAGATTTGGCAGCAGCAGCTTCCAGCAGCAATATATTCTGCTTCAGTAGTGGAGATGGACACAACAGCTTGTTTCTTGCTCGTCCATGCTGCAAGTCGATTTCTAAGGAAATGACATGTTCCACTTGTGCTCTGCCTGTCAATGGTGCGCGCTGCATAGTCCGCATCTGAATAACCTACAAGTTTAAAGTTCGAATCTTTGGTGTACCAAAGTCCAAGGTTAACAGAGCCAAAAATATATCTAATACATTTTATAGCAGTTATGTGCGCTTCAGAAGAATTAGCATGATAGTGCGCACAGATCCAGTCAACATAATATCTTGGCCAAACAGCAGAAGATAAAGGAGAGTCAATCATACCTAGATACAGTTAGATCAACTTACCTTTTAAGTCTGTTAAGTTTTGATGCTTGTGGCCATTGGAGAGTCGTATGCTTTAGCATTCTCAAGTCCAAATTTTGATTAAGTCCCTTGTGTACTTGGCATGATTTATGTAGACGCCATCATTCAATTGCTTGATTTGAAGCCCGAGGAAAAAGGTGATTTCTCCATCATGCTCGTCTCAAACTTGGTTTTTATTTGCTTTTCAAAGCGCTTACAAAGTGACTCATTAGTAAAACCAAATATAATATCATCGACATAAATTTGAGCAAGTAAAGAATGATCATTATACTTAGCAATAAAAAGAGTTGTATCAATTTTACCGCGCTTGAAGCCTTTCTCTAGTAGAAATTTTGATAGCGTATCGTATACAAAGCTTTCTTGCTTTGATTCTGTGATGCTTCCATTCTCATCCATCTTGTTTCTGAACACCCATTGAAGTGCTTAATATTGGATGAGCTTTTCTTGCACTTCTTGCATAGCATCGATCCAGCTTAAAACATGGAGCACTCTATCAATCTTCTTTGATCCGACATGAGAGATAAACGAATGCTACACCGCAAAGTTTGATGCTCTCGATGTGCAAACCCCTACATTGAGATGATAGGAATACGAAG
Source organism: Campanula takesimana (assembly GCA_026119855.1). NCBI lineage: Eukaryota > Viridiplantae > Streptophyta > Magnoliopsida > Asterales > Campanulaceae > Campanula > Campanula takesimana. The sequence continues at coordinate 251,510 of JAOWBW010001171.1, forward strand.
ATCAAAGGGTATTTTATTTGCTTCAGCATCACGATCATCAAAGGTGATTTGCTGAAGTGGAGAAACATCATGCGCAGGAGGAGGTGTTTGCGCATCAGGAGTTGTAACTTCAGGCGCAACATTTGGAGTATGCGCATGAGATGGACTGATTCTGAATCTGCTTGATCTATATTCTGCGCAGGAATAGAGTTACTGCGCACCTGTCTAAAAAGGCTCAGCAGAGGCATCAGAATCATTTGGAGCCAAATGTGGCTCAAGGAGAGAATGTTCATCAAAAAGTAACATGTACAGATACTAAAATAACTAGAGATTTATCTTATTATGATCATGAAAAGCTTATAGAATGATTGGCATACCCAACGAGAATACCTTCATCTGCTTTGGCGTCGAATTTACCTCTATAGCGTTTGCAGCCAAAGAGCTTGAAGAAATCAATGTTGGGCTTTCTCTCTCTCCATAGATCGTATGGAGTATTGATGTAGGCTTTGTTGATGAGGGATCATATTCTGAGTAAAGCATGCACCGTTGACAGCTTCTTCCCAGAAATACATTTAGAAGTACTGCTTCTACTATCATTGTCTATCCATCCTCAATCAACGAACGATTCTTTCCACAACGCCATTTTGTTGCGGAACTCCAGCAGCAGAGAAATTGTGAAGAATACCATTTGTGGGTTCTGTTGTTCTCACAATATTGAGCGACATCGTTGTTCATAAATTCTGTTCCATTAAGTGTCGGACTCTATTGATGTCTTCTATGTTTGGAGATTTAGTAGGAGAGCAGCCAGGATATCATTGAGATACCACAAGTTGATCCAAGCTTCGCGGTAGTGAGCGGTCCAAACACATGAGGGAAGCGGATGTAAGCTTTTTAACATTGGAGCAATCTTGCTGGAGGAAGATGCTTAGGCTGCTTACTAAGCTGGCATGGTGCTCATACCATTGCTAGCTGCATTCACTTATGTTCTTTGCTACAAAACAAGGATTAGTAATAGAAATTATAGTGGTAAGATCAATAATATAAAAATTGGTCTTACGAGTCCTTGTGAGCAAAGTTAGTCCAGAAACGCCATTTTTGATATAGCGGTGCGTTGAAGTGAAACGGAATTCCAGACCTTTATCGCATAATTGTGATATGGAGAGCAGGGTTGCTTGAGACTGTCTTTTATGATTAGTCCAAATCCAATTATATGCCCTTGTTGGTGTCACCATATATTACTGAGCGGTCTCTTCCTTCATGCACATCTTTAAGAGTGTTGCCACTCTCAGTAGTGTCTAGAATCCACTGTGAAAACCAACTGAGCTTGAGAGTGCGCAGTGAAGTAGATCTTTTCTGCTTGATCAACATGACTTGCGCTCTACAGCAGAGTTATCATTTAAGATCAGCAGGCACTTTAAGAGATTCCTTGCGCGGCTGCGGGGTTGGTGATGACGCAGCTTTGTCAGGTTAGCTCTGGCAAATAGGTGCTTGCCATTCTGTCTGCTTGGTGAAGGTGTCCCATCTCCACTAGAGTGAAGGGACCTTTCTTTGATTGTCCTTGGCACATGCTCAGGTTCCATTTCAGAAACAACTTTTGAATCATTGTCAGCATTTGCCACTAAGCAGAGCAGTCCATCCTCAGAGTCAGCATCGTTGTCTTCAGTATATCCAAGTCCTTAGCATCTTTTCTGCGCAGTTCTCTTCAGCAGCCATTCGTACTGCTTAAATGCTTTGTGCGCAGGATTCCTTTTCCTCGTACTCAAATTTTGGAGTAGGCATGAAGCGAAATGTCCTATGCAGAGTCATACTCTGGCTTTTGCAGTTGTAGCAGACCAAGTCATATTCTTGAGTCTCTATGAGAGAGAATACGAATCTTTGCTTGAGGATCCACCAGGTTTGGAGAACTTTCTGAATTTGATCTGAGGTTTGAGAGGCGCAGGAACATGTGAAAAGTTAGCCATTGCCCTAGATTTTGAAGCCATCTTGAATCGACACCCAAGCTGTTAAGCTTGAAAAACAGAAACATGTTTTATGAATGTGTATGCTCTGATACCACTTTTGGTCCCTAAGGGACAACAAGGGTGTGAAAAATGCTAGAGGGGGGGGGGGTGAAAAGCGTTTTTAAAAATTCTTTTCAAACCCCTTTTGAAAATCAATGGCTTATGCGAACAGTTCTCAAATAAGCTAAGTATAGCGCGCAGAGAGAGTGTGAAATGCACAGCGAAGTTTTAAAGCAGCTCTGTGCAGGGTATACTGCGCAGAGATAAAAACGCACGCGCTAAGTTTGAGGCTAAAGAGTGGCGCAAAAATGGATCTAAGGCAAATGAGCAATAACGATACAATCAGTAAAGTGTAGCAATCTGAAAGATCAAACAAAGCAGTTCATAAAAAGTTAAGTAGGAAATATGCAGTAGATATAATGAACACGCTATTTGGAGAGGTTCGATCAATGAAAGATCTACATCCTCTACCAAGATGGTTAGTCTGGATTTCTAATGGAGATCTTATTATATGAGTGAGTATTACAAATTACAACATTTGAGCTCAATACTAACTCAAGATCTATTATCTATGAAGAACAAATCCTAGACTAAACCGGTGTATCTCAAGAAGTTAGATCAAAATGATCGAGGCTTCAAGAGGTGTGTGTGTGACAGAAATTCTAGGCTCTATGAATATGAAAGATGAAGAGCACCGAGAATTCTGGTGATTTAAGGCTTTGTTATATGAGCAGGAGTTTGAAGGTTTGAAGATCTTGAAGGCTGTTCTAAAGAATCTGGAAATACTAAGCAGCAGTCTTCAGATCTTCAAGGTTTCTCAATGAAGCATGAAACTCGAGCTCTGAAGCATAGTGGCCAACAAGAGGGGCTTGATGAATGGGCCGATGAAAGGGCAGCTTGGAAATGAAGATGAGCAGGCTATTTATAGCTGAGAGCTTGAATATAGCGTTGGAGCTCTGAGCAAGGACAATGAGCTGGCACAAAGTGATTGGCGCGCAGCTGTCCTTTATAGCCGTTGGGGCTCTGATCAAAGATGATGACCTGGCACAATATGATTGGTGCGCAGGTGATTTAGAGCCGTGGAGACTGAGCATGAAGACCAAATTCAAACGCTTCTTCTAGAAGGTTGACAGCTGTCTTCACTTGAGATATTTCTTTAAGCGTGTCTCCACCAATGGTTTGCTGAGTGTGCTTATTTTGTCGTTTGTGCACACCTCAGCATTTTGACTCAATCAAAAAGCGTAGCTTGTCTTGTCGCTTTCCAAGCTTCTAGAATGTGAGATCAGGAGATGAGGAATTTGACCAAGGTTGAGTCCGCGCACAGAGGCATGCGCATTGCGGTGCTCATGGATGCTGCGCATGGGAAGCATGCGCACCATGCTTGGTCACTAAAAGATCTCTTCAGAGTTTAGGAAATAAGATCTTGAAAACTGAGCAGGGTCAAGGGCTGCGCAAGATATCTATGCGCAGTGGCGACCTGCGCAGAGGACATCCTGCGCAGTGAAATGAATCCTGCTTAGGAAATCTTCGATCTTTAAAGCTTCAAGTCCTATCATAAAGCCTATACTATAAAAAGGACTTGGCTAAAAAATGAAGTTATAAACTTCCTTACATGAGGTCCTAAAGTCCAAAAATTACTCATAGGTGATGGTATCAATCAATTCTAACAAATATAGGAGGGTTAAGTGAAAAGCATACCCAACACTTCCCTTCCCCCTTCCCTTCCTTGTTCCAGTATTCCCCCATCTTCCTAACAACGCCGCCTCCACATTCGTTGCCTCACCGTCGCCATCGCCCGTCATCGTCTTCCACCACTCATCTACTCCGCCACCATTCACTAACATGCAGAAGTCTACTCCGCCACCATTCACCACCATTCACGAACAGGACTTGGGTTTACGAGTCTTGATTTTCTAGGTTTTCTGATTTCGGATTTGAGGATAAAGGATTGATTAAGGTTTGTGATTTGGGAGGTGTGATTGACGAGAATAGAGACTGGGAGGATGATTTTGGAGGGGGGAGAGATGAAAAGAAGGCTCTGATCGATTTGGGTAAAGTTTAATTTGTGGATTCATGAGGTTGATTTTGCTCTAATTGGGGTTGTCTTGAATCATGATGTTCTTCATTTGAAGAGGCGTAAGTTGCTAGTTGTGAGTCCAAATGGACAAATTGGCGTACTAACAAATTTCTCGGTTATGAAGATTTTTTACGGTGACTTGATTTTTGTTTGCTGCTAGGATTCTGGATCCGTTTAAAAATGGTGGTCCTGTAGTATGAAGTATAAAGGGGTTAGCTAGGTTTTTTGAAGGAGTGGGTAATGGGTTGCTGGATTGTTAAGAGGGGTGCAATTGGCTGAATTTGCTGAAATGGGTGGGAGGGTGATGTTCTTCAAGGCACGATTGGCCAAAGTTCCACCGTCCGGTTTGCAAGCCCTACTACATCTGCCGGTTCTCCTGAGTTTTGGAAGGAGTTTAACTGGTTTATATATATATATATATATATATACTCCCTCCGTCCCACTAGAAGTGAGACTTCTTTCCTTTTTGGGCCGTCCCACTTAAAGTGAGACTACCCAAAATGGAATGTTTTAATATACTTATATTCATCATTCCCCACTATTTAACCCACTCATTCTCTCTCTTCATTTTCCACCACTCATTTATTCAACCAACACCCACATTTACCCCACTCATTTCCTCTTCATTTTCTACCACATATATATCACTTTATCTTAAATATCGTGCCACTCCTCTAGTCTCACTCTCAATGGGACGGAGGGAGTATATATATATATATATATATATATGAAAAGTGGGTTTTTTTAATCTTTCAAACAATATGCTAAAAAATTGTTAAGGAACTGATTTATTATATCTAAAAGGTGTTTTTATATAAAATTTTCACTGAAGAAATAAATATAAATTTTAGAACTACAAAAATTTAGTATACAATATTAAATATGTGTAGAAATAGTATTGTATTTTTGAATCACTATGCATTTTATTAATGCAAAATTATGTGAAAACATTTATTAAGTATTTAAATTATTGAAGATAATTAAATTGTATTATTTTAAATTTTCTTATTTTTGAAAAGTAATTTATTTGAGGGTTTTTTTTTTTTAACCCTCCACTCATTTTTGTATTTATATTTTGATAATATTTTGATTTTCAGCTTTATTAAGTTTGGAATTTCATTAAGCCCTGAAAAAAAATTCAAGGGCCAACCAATCTATAGAGAATAGATAATACAGATACATGCTATAGATATAGATATAAACCGAAAGGTCATGTTGACTATGTCACCTGACAGCAACATCGAATGTTGACCTGCATAAACAAATCCAAGAACTTATGTGCTCTGACCAATTAAAGAGTAGCTAATAGAATTTTTTGTTTGAATTTTGTTCCAAAAATACTATAAGGTGTTGTACACAGAATTTTTTGTTTGAATTTTGTTCCAAAAATACTATAAGGTGTTGTATTGTACAACATATGAGTGCACTGTAGGATGACCAAACACGGTTCCGGTTACGGTTCCGAACCGCCGGTTCCAGTTCTGGAAAAAGCTTGAAACGCAACCGAACCGTTTCTCTTCCGGTTACGGTTACGGTTCGGAATCGCCGGTTCACGGTTCGGAACCGCCGGTCCACACTTTCCTTTTTTGAAAAAAAAATATTAATTTTTTAACAGAAAAAACAACTATAATAATACTTTATTTAATATTTTATTGCCGCATCTTTTACAAAAAGGTATAGAAAAAATGTCAGACAGCAAAAAGGCTCGAAAAGCTTCAAGGAAAGTAGCCAAGAAGTCTGTCCAAAGGTTGGAATCTGGTAGAAGCTCGGAATTGGCAAGGGAGTTTGACTGGATGCTCGGTTCCTTGCTTAATGGCAAAAAACCGTAAAGTAAACCAACTGTCAGAATTAACATTATACTACTGATGATGGCTACTTTAAAATGATGAACAGGGGAAGTTAATGGAATGACTTCCGGAGGAAAATTATCTTCATCCACAGCGCCCAAACCTCCTTCAAAGGAATGATCATCATAAGAAAGTGAAGTGCCATTTAAAGGCTAACATCTCCCTGCCCAAAATCAAAACCAGAACCAAAAACAAACAATAACATCATCATAATTATTTGTTCCAAAATAAATATCGCGTTTCTAAATAAGAAAATAGTTTTAGTACCACTGTAAACAAGTAAAACACAATTCTTATAAACGTTGTCAAGTCAACTGCGACATTTAATATGGTACGGAAGGAGTACAATATGTCAAACATATGTGAAGTACTATAGTTGAAAAGAGAAAGAAAAAAAAAGTGACCATTCAGATTGTCATGTGAATATAAATTGTAACATACTCCCTCCGTCCCACTTGAATTAGGACAAATTTCTATTTAGGGTGTCCCATTCGAATTAGGACAACCCCAAAATGGAAGTGTTTTATTTAATGGGACCAACATTCACACTCACAACAACTTTCCACTCATTATTCCCTACCCCACTTTCTCTCTCCTATTTCACTTTTCATACTCACAACACTTACTCCACTAACACTTTTTCCTTAATCCCCGTGCCCAACCCAAAAATCTTAATTCGGGTAGGACGGAGGGAGTAATCAGAAAGAAGAAGTCGGGGTTCAGGACAAAATTATCAAAGAGATACATTCACATGGAGTGGAGGACATAGTAGGATTACCACGTACCTCACTAGTGCGAATCAAGGTTCTTAGGTACAACTGATCCCTTTGGCAGTTTGGGCAGTATCTTATTAGCTTCCCTTCTTCCCTCGGCAACAGTGGCGTATCCAGGATTCACGGTGAGGGGGGTCAAAAATCATATGAAATCACACTATTAAAAATCAAAATAAAAAACTCACATATAAAGCCTTTTTTTCACACGAGTTCAAATTGCGATGATATAATAAGAAAAGTGTTACACAAATGTTAGGCTCTTGAGAATTAGGCACTTCAAAATCTGGATTTTTTTATTTTTTTTTTAAGAAATATTGCATTAACTAAACACAGTGAAATAGCGGGCCACAGAGATCAGAGGCTCATCCCAAACAATTGGCGTACTATGCAATAACGCAGCCCTAGACACACTATCTGCTGCATCATTTGTGGCTCACTTGACTAACTTAAGGGAAAAGGTTATAAACAACCAAAAAAGATTAATGCATTGTATAGAGTGCAGCAAACTTAATGCTTCTCCTTCGTCCACATGCAGAACACCACATATAACCTCAGCCATAGCCTTGATAAAAAGGCCATTTTCATCTCTGAGAGTGCACAATAAACCAGTCTTTGTTCACCAATGAAAATTTTGGATTTTGAGAATTAGCTGTTTTTCTTCAATGTTAAATATGCAGAATTACAAATAGAAACTGAATCGGAGTACTAAAAATGAATCACAACTTAATTTCGTAGCCAGTGAAACAATCAAGCATCCCCAACATGATTAAAACAATGCAAGTAAACAAATTCAAGAAAAACCATCAAATTTAATAAAGAATCAACTCAGAATCACAACATAATTTCGTTAGATCGACAACAATATGTTCTACTTCTACTAGAACAGAGATATCCAAGAATCCAAGTGGGAACCATCAGGCACAACTACATTAGTATACTTCAATTAGAAATCAATGAGATTAAAACAAAGAAAACGAATTTCCGATTATAAAAGGTTGAAACAAGAAACCCTATTTTTTTGGAAAATTTAGGGATTTGGTTGAGACTTGAGATTAGAGAAATAGCACCTGTTAGAAGAAGCAAAGATCGTTGCTCCGGCCTCCGTGGTTCGCCGCTGCGTCGAGAACTGATAAGCGAGTCCGTCTCTCTCACCCTCGCTCGTCGTCGAAATCGCCATCGCCCCTCTCCTTTGCGTCGCCTCTCTCAGTCTCTCCTTCGCTCAATCGCTTTTCTTCCGACTAATAGAAACCCGCTTGCGGCAAACTAATGAGATAAGTGTGGGTTGGTTGTGTAAAAATTGAGCTTATATATCTAGGGTTTTATGTAAATTAAGAGTGTCACAAACCTTGCAACCGTAAACGTTAAACAAAACAAAAAAACAGTGTTAGAAAGTCTGAAGAACATACATACACAAGCTATAAGCAGCAATATAGTAGCAAGTTGTTTAAATTGGCAACGGTTAAAATATTACGATTTTAAAAGAAATCTAATTTCTCACACATCTGTGCCCAAATAAGGAAAGGTCTTCAGTTTTCAAGTTAATTAAGAAAATTACTATGGTATACTATGTACTACAACTTGAGTAAATGACTTCACCAAAAATCAAAAACAGAGTCGCTAGTGGCATTATTGACGACTTCCCAGAAATCCAAATGGTATATATATATATATATATATATATAGGGTCGTGCTCTTGTGAGAACCTAAATATTGTGAGAACCGTGAGAACTTAGATACATTAGGTAAAAACTAATGTATCCAATGGTTCACTTGGATACATCATTGGATACATTACTTGGATACATTAGGTAAAAACTAATGTATCCAATGTGCACTTGGATACATCATTGGATACATTAAGTTCTCACGGTTCTCACGATATTTAGGTTCTCATTTGAGCGCCTACCTATATACTCCCTCCGTCCCACCTCACTTGACACCCATGAGATGGGCACAATAATTAAGGAGAATGAATAAAATAAGGAAAATGTGTGGTAGAAAATAAAGAGAGAGAATGAGTGGGGTAAATAGTAGTGTTGGTTGAATAAATTGAGTGGTGTAAAATGAAGATAGATAATGAGTGGTGGGGTAGAGTGAATATAAAATTATAAAAAGTATGCTATTTTAGGAAGTGTCGAGTGAGCTGGGACAGCCCAAAATGAAAATAAGTGTCAAGTGAGCTGGGACGGAGGAGTATATATATATATATAAGGAACTTCTACAAGACAAAGTTACTCTCAATTGTTCTTGGCAAAAAGAAGACAAGACAGGGCTTTGGGCGATCGCCCATGTTGGTCTGGGCGACCGCGCACTTTGCTGCTTCAAAAGACGGAGAGTCTGACATTGTGGGCGGTCGCGCACATTGACGGACTGGGCTGGGTCGCCTAGTCCGGATAGGGTTTAGTTTTAGCCAAATAAATTAAACTCGTGTATTTGTCTTTGTCTTGCATCCTTGAGAGATAGAAAAGCTAGGGTTATTCATTATTGAGAGATTGTGAGATTGTGTGATTGATTATCACCTTATCATCTCCTTGTACTCTTGATTGATTATAGTGGATTGTTTCTCCGTCGCCCGTAGTTTTTACTTTTCTTATTTAGAAGGGTTTTCCACGTAAATCTCTGTGTTCGTTTGTTTTCAAGTTTGTTTTTCTTTGCTATTTTGTGCTTGGATCTTTGCAAGATAAGTAGTTGTTAGATCATCAATCCTTACAATTGGTATAACAGCTGATGTCAGGGAAGTACGAAATTGAGAAATTCGATCGCAAAGTCAATTTCGGTTTGTGGCAAGTGAAGATGCGAGCAATCTTGGTGGGAAAACAGTGTGTCAAGGCTTTGCTTGGAAAGGCGAAGAAACCAGAAAGCTTGACTGATGAACAGTTTGATGCATGGACGAGAAAGATGAGGTGTTGAGGGAGGTATTGAACAAAAAGACTGCGGCAGGGCTTTGGCTTAGGCTTGAACAACTGTACATGACGAAGAGCATTAGTAATTGGTTGCTACTGATGAAGAAACTCGAAGAATGCAAACTCAAATCAGGTGAGTCTTTGGAAAGTCATCTTGATGAGTTTGATAGTTTGGTCATGGACTTGAAGAATGTCGATGTCGTGATTGATGATGAGCAATTGGCGGTTAAATTGCTATGTTCTTTACCCTCTGAGTACATGCACTTTCGTGAGACGGTTTTGTATGGAAAGGATGAGATCTCTTTGGAAGAGATCAAGAACGCTTTGCTACAACGTGAAGTCATTGAAACGCACTTGACCTCTCCAGGTGTCAGCACTGTATTTGCACTGTAACCACTCAAGATAACCCAGTTTCTCATCAAGAATGGATACATCCATCTAGTTTGGTGTAGAAACTCCACTGTCAATCACATAAGTTAAATACCCAGTACAATCTCAAGAACCCTTTCTAGACTTTCAATGAAGAACATAAAGGTTATGCATACATCTATCATGCTCACATATATAATCAAGCATACTAGCATAGTAATATTTATCATCTAGTGTGGTAAACAAGAATGACCTAACACATAGAAAGTCAAGTCATGACACGTATCACATCAATGTCCCATACCGGTGACACGAACAAATTAACATAGAACATATAGGGTGTTATCACCCACACTTCTATCAAGCTCTTATTCATAACAATATCAAGCACGTAGTCTCTTACTAGAGAATACACTTCCACGTAATTCACGAGATAAGGACAAGCATGCATATATAGCACGAAACAATGTCCACTAGACAAGATAGATACGCCTAAGTCTTTAAAGACTCGCGCTCTCGATTCTCAAACCATCTAATCCAATTGGATCAACACTATCAACACCAGTCCTATGCCTGGTATAACAACAAGTAACGAAGCACTCGGCGTCGAAAACACACCCAAGACAAACCCAACCTAGGCCATAGACCCTATCCAGGCTTAGAGCTAAACCATAGCTCTGATACCACACTGACACGCCCCAAGTCCCGGGATTCCTTAATAGAACCTCGAACCTGGTGCGCGTAACTAACAAGAAACAAGAAACTAATGGGAAACAGGAACAATACCTGTTAAAAACAAAACTGACATGATATATATACTCAAGAGTAGGGAGCTAAGATAGCTCACCGAGTTCTAGACCAAGAAAATTAAAACCAAAATGGTTACATACAGCGGAAGACATGCCTAGCAAATAAGCTAGCAAGAAGAACTGTCTAGGGACAACAAATACTACCCCAATACAAGCCCAGAGTTTATTAACTCATACAAGATCGTCCTTACCAAAGTATAAAAGGACACTAACTTCGAACAAGAATATCCTGCTGAGTAAATTCCCAGCTAAGTCGAGCCTCACTGCGTACTATCCCCTGTTTTCCTGGGGGGGGGAAACAATTAAACAAATAAAGGGTGAGATAAATCTCAGTAAGATATTAACATACAACTATATGTCATGTTATCATGCAATACAAGTAGATACTCAACTAAACATATATCAAGTATCATCAAGTAACAAGTATAAGAGAAGCTAAGCCAACCCAACAAGTAATCAAGCTCAAGAAAGGCTCAGGTAACAAGTAGTCAAGTAGTGTGAGAGGCTAGACCAGCTCACCAAGATGCACATAGGCCTATCACGCATTTTTACCTGAATCCTTCCTTATTCCTCCCAAGAATACCATTTGTTGTCGATGCTTTTCTAGCTGAGGACAACCGAGAACAGGAACAAGAACTGCTGTGCAGTATATAAGAAGACATGGTAACCAGTGTCATCCACAAGAACAAGATCCACGTGGTATACAAGACAGGAGTTAGCATTCACTTAGGTCAGGCTTATTGCTCCAACCAAGGAAGCTATGCCCTTACTATGGCCGGTAGTAAGGGGTCAGGCGGAAATACATAGGGACCCGATTGTCACTTAAACCCCAGCTCTCGCGACAAGCGTGAACCTATATATTTTCGAACAAGCAAGGAGAACCAGCTGGACTCACCAAGAATGCACAAGTAGATGTTTACTTGAACTACGAGAATAGAACTAAGTCCCATAATAGTGGACCAGTCTTTATGCACCATGTAATCATGTATCATGTGCTCACGAGAATATGCACCATGTAGTCATGTATCATGTGCTCACTAGAATATAAGTACACGTACTCAATTATTGCGAATACCAATCAAGTTCAACTATGGTACGTAAGTGTCCATGTAACACGATCAATCCAAGTTAGGGTCTATTAATAACATACCTCAATCACGTATTAGGGTATATCACTTAGTCACATGCCAAGTTTGCACGTACATATTTATATCACGTTTAACACATTAAGTGTCTATCACGATACCCTTACTATCAAGTAGAGCCCAATACCTTAGACTCTAAACACGTAGTAGAATAGGTCACATTGTACCTAGACACAGTCACACTTCACGTATATGTATCGTTAATAATCGAATACATTTTCTAACACATATTGTGTTCTGTAATTATTCTTTATGCTTTATATACTTCATTGAGTATATACACGATTAAAACCAATCACTAGTACTTTAGTGTTTGTTCATAACACTTACAATACACACGCATCAAGTTCAAGTATGTAGTAGAGTTAATCATTTTCTAACTAGTTTCATAACCCAATTCTTTGGTTATTCAAGCCATGTACCAAGTAATCAAGAAGTAACATTTTATCAAGTACATATATGCAAGATTTGCATATACACATCAAGAATCTTTCAAGTTATTACCATATTCATGTAATGGTTTCAAGACATTCAAGACAGTCAAGACTTTTTCAAGATTTTATCATCTTGTATCCAAGTTCTCAATCCATTTTCTTGGATGGTTAAACATGTACAAGAGTTAATTAACTCATACTTAAGTTATCAATCCAACTCTTTGGTTATTTAAGACAAGTACATGATTTACTCATCTTATATTCACGTTTTAATTAAGAAGATGAGCTATACATCTCCCAATCGAGTTCACGATCCTATTCCTAGGATATTCAAGTTCAAGACATTAGTTGGTGTCCTTTAGGTACACAAACTTTAGCTACGAGAGGGGAGACTAATCCAAGATTCGTGGACTAGCTCAACGGGAAACAAGCTTCAAGAAGTCACATTGTTATCAAGCAACTATGTGCGATGATTGCACATACAAGTCAAGAATATTTCTTATTCACGTTAAGGCTTGTTCTGAGCACTTTCGAGTTTACACCTTACCCATATATTGGTGTCAAGGCATATACAAGATTTATTAATCTTATATTCAAATATTAATCCAATTATTTGGATATTCAAGTCATGTACAAGATTTTATTATCTTATATTCAAGTAATAATGTCAATCTTTGGACATTCAATCATGTATAAGAGTTATACACTTTACTCTTACCAATTCTCAATCCTATTCTTAGGATGTTCACGTTCAAAACATTGTTTTATACCCCTAAGGTACACAAACTTTGATTCCAAGACACAATAAAGAGTTCTTATTCTTGTACTTAATCAATTCAATGTCTCAAAACACCTATCTAGGTGCCCTAGACAAACACCCAAAATCTCATTAGGTAGTTAAAGTGTGCTTTGAATAGCTCTCTAAGTCTAGCTTATTCAGCTTCTTTCGGATCTTGATTCCGACTCTCCTATAGAAAGTTATGGAGGAAACAATTCAGGAAAACAAATCAGAATTTTCACTTGGCACGACCGTGCTCTAGAAATTGGCACGACCGTGCTAACACTGCCGAGGGATTTTCACACAAAATTCATTTTCGGCACGACCGTGCCCAATAAAGGCACATGACCGTGCTCAGCCCTGGCACGACCGTGCTCTACAATTTGGCACGACCGTGCTATCACTGACGAGGGAATTTGCCTAAAGGTAACATTTTGGCACGACTGGGCCAAATAAAGGCGCACGACCGTGCGGTACAAATTTTGGCCCTTTTCCCCTGAATTCAAGTTTCATTAATTCTCCGTCCCACACGTAGGAGTAACATTTAACTAACACTCCTAACATTCTCAGGAGTATACTAACAAGTTTAGAACTCCTATTTCAAGCCCAATTAACTTTTTTTACCGTCCCATAAATAATAGGACAATTTCCTTTTATTCCACTTAAATATTTCACCGTCCCAGTATAAGTACAATTTTATATTATACTAATATACCCATCTAGGGATACTTCCATTCATTTCCCCGTACCACAAATAATGGTACAATTTTTCTAATAATATTTAAATCAAGTTAATATTTCTCCGTCCCACGAATAGGAGTATAATTTCCTTTACTAATACCTTTCATTCATTCTCAGATTCAAGTTTAAAGCATTTGTTTTCATACGAATACTCCCTTCGTCCCAAATTTACAAGTATCACAAAAATTGCTCAAAACACAATTTTAACAAGAACAAGTATCGGGAATAACATATATGCATGTTATTACAAGTAAGGGGGAGTCAATGACTTACCTAGTTAAGAATCAAGTTGACCCAAACTAATTTCTGTTCGGCAGGAAACGCTCTATTCAACGCCACGAATATTTATACGGGACCAGAATCACGAACGGAGGGATAATTAAGCTCGAGGAGTCGAGAATAGGAAGAATTCCTAACTTAGCTTTTGGAACAGAAGGAGAGTACGAGAAGATTTGAGAATTAAGCTTTCTCAGAGAAAGCAACAACTTGATATACATGGAACTTTCCGAAAATGACCCCTAGGCCCCTCAAGTTCTAACTTTGACAAAAAGGCCCTAAACTTTCAACTTTGACATTTAACCACCTTAATTTTCTAAAGCAATTAAATAATTAACTCAAATAAAATAGCATATAAATATGCTAGCCAAGAATTTAACAAGCACGTTAAATATTTAACAAGAATAAAGATGGGCGTTACAAGTTAGAAGCGGCAGGAAGTCAGGAGAGGGATCGAGTGCAAAGAACTCGGGTCAATCCAGTTCAAGTGGAAAGTTTAATGATGTGATATGTCATGGTTGCAAGGAGAAGGCACACATCAGAAGGTTTTGTCCAAACAGAAGGGATAAAAGGGATGAACATACAACCGCTAAGAAAAAGGGTGAAGCTGGAGTGGTGTTTGATAACACTAGTGATGACAGTGACAACGATGCACTTACTGCTTGTGATTCGGGTACCAAAATTCGTGACAATTGGATTTTGGATTCGGGTTGCTCTTATCATATTAGTCCCAACAGGGCATGGTTTTGTTCTTTTAAAGCTGCTGCAGGTGGAGTAGTTTTGATGGGTAATAACGCTGCTTGCAAGGTTGTTGGTATTGGGACTAATAAGATTAAGATGTTTGATGGAGTAGTGAGGAAATTGCAGAATGTCAGACATGTTCCTGAATTGAAGAAAAACCTTATTTCTCTAGGCACTTTGGATAGTCTTGGGTATAGCTTAACCATTACGAATGGTGAACTATCGGCTATCAAAGGTGACTTGGTGGCTCTAAAGGGAAAGAAGGTGGGGACATTGTACGAGCTTCTTGGGTCTAAGGTTGTTGGTGATGTGTCTGTTGCAAAGGGTTCTATGACTGAGGCAGAGGCTACTCAGTTGTGGCACATGAGATTGGGTCACATTGGCTTGAAGGGAATGACAGAACTTTCAAAGCGCGGTATATTGGATGGACAGAAGACGGAGCCTATGGACTTTTGTGAGCATTGTGTGCTTGGAAAATAGACTAAGGCTAGCTTCGGGAAGGGAGTTCACAACTCTAAAGGTATTCTTGATTACATTCATTCTGATTTGTGGGGTCCGTCTAGGAAACTATCTAAGGGTGGTTCTCGGTATTTATTGACTTTTGTTGATGATTATTCGCAAAAGGTATTTGTCTATTTCTTGAAACATAAGAATGATGTGCTTTTGAATTTTAAGCAGTGGAAAACTTTGGTTGAGAAACATACATGTAGACCCATAAAGAAACTGAGAACAGATAATGGCCTTGAGTTTGTCGAAAAGGACATTACTTGCAAAAATGAAGGTATCGGTCGACACAGGAATTGTGTAGGGAAACCACAACAGAATGGTGTTGCAGAGAGGATGAACCGCATGTTGCTAGAAAGGGCTCGGTGTTTGTTGTCACAAGCAGGGTTAAGTAAAGAATTTTGGGCGGAGGCGATTAGTATGACTGCTTCCTTGGCTAATCGTTCTCCTAATTCTAGTATTGGGATGAAAACTCCGGTGGAGATGTGGTCAGGCTCTCCAGGAGATTACTCAAGATTGCGTATTTTTTGGTGTCCCTCTTATGCTTATGTGAACAACGGAAACAAATTGGAGCCAGGAGCCAAAAAATGTGTCTTTGTTGGCTATATTACTGGAGTGAAGGGATTCAGGTTATGGGATCCAGTTGCATCTAAGTTCCTGACAAGTAAAGATGTCACATTTTATGAATCTCTACTTCTCCGTGAGAAAAAAGGTTCTGCAGAACGGTTACACAAACAGGTGGAGACAGACGGAGATGATACAGAAAGGGTGGAAATAGACTTAGATGAAAAGGATGTGTCTGATGAAGTAACTCCAATTGATGCTCCAGGTCAAGAGGAGGAGACCAACAAGCAGGTGGAGACTACCAGTGATCTTGGTAGAGGAAAGAGGGATAAAAGACCTCTGGTTAGATATGGTTTCGATGAGTTGGTGGCTTATGCATTGTCCGCTGCCGAAACAGTAAATGTGCATAAACCAGTCTCTTACAAGGAAGCTATGTCGTGTAATGACTCTGCAAAATGGTCGGTTGCTATGGAAGAAGAGATGGTATCTCTCATGAAAAATCAGACATGGGAACTTGTGAGACCACCACCGAAGAAGAAATTAGTCAACTGCAAGTGGGTCTACAAGTTCAAGGAAGGTACTTCGGGTATTGAGGGAGCAAGGTACAAAGCAAGGTTAGTTGCTCGGGGCTTTACTCAAGTCGAAGGTGTAGACTACAATGAAATATTTTCACCGGTTGTTAGACACACATCTATTCGCACCTTGTTGAGCATTGTGGCGATGCAAGATCTAGAGCTTGAGAAGTTAGATGTAAAAACATCTTTTTTACATGGGGAGCTTGAGGAGGAGATCTACATGCGCCAGCCTGAAGGGTTTGTTGTCGAGAGTAAAGAGGATCATGTTTGCCTGTTAAAGAGATCCTTGTATGGTTTGAAGCAGTCACCTCGACAGTGGTATAAAAGGTTCGACACTTTTATGGTTACCCATGGTTTTGCTAGGAGTGAATTCGATAGTTGTGTTTACTTTAGGGTTGTAGTGATGGCACATTGATTTATCTTGTATTATATGTCGATGACATGCTTGTGGCTGCAAAAGATATCAATGATGTCAACCAGGTGAAATTGATGTTACAAAGTGAGTTTGAGATGAAGGACTTAGGTGCTGCAAAGAAGATTCTTGGCATGGAAATTGAACGAGATCCAAAGAAGGGACTCTTGTACTTGTCTCAAGAAAAGTATGTGAAGAGGGTTCTAGAACGATTCAATATGAAGGATGCCAAATCTGTAAGTACTCCTTTAGCATCTCACTTCCGTTATCTTCTTTAGATAGTCCCAAGTCTAAAGATGATATGTACTCGACCAGATATCGCTCAGGCAGTGAGTGTTGTGAGTCGATACATGGGGAATCCGAGAAAGGAACATTGGAATGCTGTCAAGTGGACTCTGCGATACTTGAGTGGTACACCAGGTTGTGCATTGTATATGGCAAGAACAGTGATGGTTTTGTTGGGTATGTTGATTCAGATTGGGGCGGAAAACTTGATGACAGAAAATCTACAACGGGGTATGTGTTTTGTCTTGGTGGCTCCGCGATTAGTTGGAAATCTGGATTCCAAGAAGTCACGGCATTGTCTACTGCCGAGGCTGAGTATATGGCTATAACAGAGGCAGTGAAGGAAGCCAAATGGCTTGGTAGTTTGGTTCGTGAACTTGGTATTGTTCAAGGTGCTCCTGAAGTTTTCAGTGATAGCCAAAGTGCTATTTGTTTGAAAAAGAATCAGAATTCTTTCCATAGGAGAACGAAGCACATTGACATAAAATATCACTTCGTGAGGACTACAATAGCGAATTGTGAAGTGGTCCTAAAGAAGGTTGATACAGTTGACAACCCAGCGGATATGTTGACAAAGCCTGTGCAGATTGCTAAGTTCGAGCATTGCTTGAACTTAGTTGGGGTTACTAGTCATTGATGCCCTTTGGGGCGTGGGGGCGGAGAGAGATAGGGATGTTCCCTTTGTTTATTAGCTTTTTCGGGATTGATCGTCAAGGTGGAGAATTGTTGGGTGACTCTCAATTGTTCTTGGCAAAAAGAAGACAAGACAGGGGCTTTGGGCAATCGCCCATGTTGGTCTGGGCGACCGCGCACTTTGCTACTTCAAAAGACAGAGAGTCTGACTTTGTGGGCGGTCACGCACAAAGACCTTGGGCGGTCGCGCATATTGACGGACTGGGATGGGTCGCCTAGTCCGGACAGGGTTTAGTTTTAGCCAAATAAATTAAACTCTTGTATTTGTCTTTGTCTTGCATCCTTGAGAGATAGAAAAACTAGGGTTATTCATTATTGAGAGATTGTGAGATTGTGTGATTGATTATCACCTTGTCATCTCCTTGTACTCTTGATTGATTATAGTGGATTGTTTCTCCGTCGCCCGTGGTTTTTTACTCTTCTTGTTTAGAAGGGTTTTCCACGTAAATCTCTGTGTTCGTTTGTTTTTTAAGTTTGCTTTTCTTGGCTATTTTGTGCTTGGATCTTTGCAAGATAAGTAATTGTTAGATCATCAATCCTTACAGTTGGAATATGAATATCAAACCCCTATAGAGGCAGCACCTTCCAAACTTTGGATCATATATCAATAACACTCATCTTACTTTAATAGCTTCATTATAAAATGCAAACTCATCAGGGGAAAATAAGTTCCGAAAAATTAGACATACAGTTACGGAACCAGAGAATATTAAAAATTCAAAAATGAATTATGGGTTCCGGTATTTCAGTTATAATAACAAGGAGGGGTGGAGGCAAAGGGAATGAGTACCTGGAGGAGCACACACAAATTTCGCAAGTCCTTGCATCCCTACAAGAACCACAGCTAAAACTGATCGGAGACCCTTGTAAACGGCTTGTCAACTTTCCAGTGCAGTAAAGTTCAATAAACCCATCAAATCCAATTACAATATTTACTCCTGTAACTAGGAGTGGCAAACAAAGATCATTAGCAACAATTTGGCTGAGTTCCGTTCTATATGCTTCATGCTTTGAAACGTTCTTTTCTTCAACATCCACTTGCAATTCTTTCAAAATCACTCGTACCAACAGCGAATCTTCAACATTCGTTTCAATCATTTCGGATGTGGAATTATAGCTGGAATAATAAAGAACATATGAGCTTTTCTTGTTTT
Organism: Campanula takesimana; assembly: GCA_026119855.1. Classification (NCBI taxonomy): domain Eukaryota; kingdom Viridiplantae; phylum Streptophyta; class Magnoliopsida; order Asterales; family Campanulaceae; genus Campanula; species Campanula takesimana. Next base: position 270,569 of record JAOWBW010001171.1, read on the forward strand.
GCAACTTCAAAGACTCTTCCAGCATTGACACCACATCAGCCATACTAAGACGTTGTATTGGTTCTCTTTGCAAGCAACCCCTTATAATATCTATAAACTTCTCCAAACACTTCACGGAAATCTGGTGTTTGAGGCTCGTGGCAATGTTTCTTCGAGCCAATTTACCTATTTCCTCCTCCTTCACCTCCACCTTGCTACTATCACTACTGCTCTCATCATGCAAAGGCCACTCGCGTTTCTTTCGGCATAGCACTTCAAGCAATACTACACCAAAAGCGTATACATCAGTTTTCGTGGTTACTTCTTTCTTGTAAACATATTCAGGAGCAAGATACCCAAACGTCCCTTTCATGTCAGTTCCAATTGGATTGGAGTTTAGAGGGTTTGATGATGAACCTTTCTTCAACAACCCAAAGTCTGAAACCTTAGCCACCCAGTTCTCATCCAATAAAATGTTTTCGGGCTTCACATCACGGTGAATAATCTTGTGTTGAGGTGAGGTGCCACGATGAAGATAGTCCAAGCCACGTGCAGTACCAATGCATATGCTGAGGAGTTGCATCCAGTTTAGAGAACAAGTTGGGTAAAGATTCTTCTTAAGGCTTCCATTTTCTATGTACTCGTAAACAAGGATCTTGTAGCTGGGTTCTTTTTTGCAATAACCAATAAGAGACAAGAGATTACCGTGGTGAAGGCCAGAAACCAAGTTGATCTCCTCATCAAATCTATCACGAGATTCTGATGTTAAAAGCTTGATGGCAACAGTTGTATCAACACCATCAATCTGGATTATTCCCTTGTACGCTTTTCCTTCTCCCCCAGCCCCGAGGACTTTGGTTCCAAAGTTTTTTGTGGCAATCTTGATTGCATCAAGTGAAAATTGAAGAGGAGGCATGTCTAATTTCTCACCAACAACAACAAAGCCTTAGTCCCAAAATAATTTGGGGTCGGCTAACATGAATCCTCATATGTCATCGTGATAAAAGGAAGAGAGAGAGAGAGAGAGAGGGAGAGAGAGAGAGCGAGAAAGAGAGGAAAAAGATGGAGAAAATAAAATAAAATAAATAAATAAATAATAATAATAAAAAGTACGATCAACCCCCATCATTCACATGAATTTTCGCCCTCCACCCCGGCCTCTTCAACGCCACATCTTCATCCACTCCGAGTAAACTCATATCATTTTCAATCACCTTAATCCAAGTTTGCTTGGGTCTTCCCCTACCCCTCGCCATTTTATCACTTCTCCACTCTTCAGGCCTCCTAACCGGTGCATCACTCGGTCTCCGTCTCACATGACCAAACCACCTTAGACGATGCTCCCTCATTTTATCCTCAATGGGCGCAACTCCTACTTTACCCCTGATCACCTCATTTCTCAATCGATCCTTTCTTGTATGCCCACACATCCATCGTAGCATACGCATCTCCGCTACATTCATCTTATGAATATGACACTGTTTCACGGCCCAACATTCAGTGCCATAAAGCAGTGCAGGCCTAATTGCCGTACGATAGAATTTTCCCTTTAATCTATTTGGCATGCCACGATCACAAAGAAACCCTGTGGCACTCTTCCACTTCAACCAACCTGCTTTAATCCTATGAGCCACATCTCCATCCAATTCTCCATCTTTTTGAATAATAGATCCAAGATAGCGAAAGAACTCGGAAGCTTGGACAATCTTTCCATCGAATGTGATCACTCCTGCCTCTCTGCTTCCAACTTTGCTAAATTTACACTCCATATATTCAGTTTTGCTTCTGCTTAACCTAAAACCTCGAGATTCCAAAGTGCGTCTCCACAACTCCAATTTATTTTCAACACCTTCTTTTGTCTCATCAATCAGCACAATATCATCTGCAAACAACATACCCCATGGAATAGCATCTTGGATTGACCTCGTCACTTCATCCATTATCAGGGCAAAGAGAAAGGGACTAAGTGCAGAGCCTTGATGCACTCCAATCGTGATAGGGAACTCTTCTGTCTTCCCAACACTTGTCCGTACACTAGTACTAACTCCATTATACATGTCCTTGATAATATCAATATATTTCTTTGAAACGCCTTTCTTTACTAAAGCCCACCAAAGTACCTCTTTTGGCACTTTATCATACGCCTTCTCCAAATCAATGAAAACCATGTGCAAATCTTTCTTTTTATCTCGATATTTCTCCATGATTTGTCTCATAAGATAGATTGCGTCCATAGTCGATCTGCCGGGCATAAATCCAAATTGGTTATCCGAAATATTCACAATTTTTCTTAGCCGTTGTGCAATCACTCTTTCCCAAAGTTTCATAGTATGGCTCATTAGTTTGATCCCTCGATAGTTGGTACAATCTTGGACATCACCTTTGTTCTTATACAAAGGGATTAGGGTACTTTTTCTCCACTCCAATGGCATTGTGTTACTTCTCCATATCTTGTTGAATAGTGTTGTTAACCAATCTATTCCCCTCTCCCCAAAACATCTCCACACCTCAATTGGTATTCCATCCGGCCCTACGGCTTTCTTTAATCCCATCTTTTTCATCGCCATTTCCACTTCACCCTTTTGAATTCGCCGCATAAAATCTCGATTAATCATACTCGAAGGGATAGTTATATCTCCAATATCCTGCTCTTGATTGCCATTAAACAAGGTATTGAAGTACGAACTCCACCTATCTTTTATCTCTTTATCCCCGACCAACACTCTTTGGTCTACATCCTTAACACATTTAACCCTCCCAATGTCTCTTGTCCTCTTATCCCTCATACGAGCAAGTCTATAGATGTCTTTTTCCCCTTCTTTTGTATCCAATCTATCATAAAGTTTCTGATTCACCTTTGCTCTTGCATCTTTTACTGCTTTCTTTGCTTCTCTTCTAGCCTCCTTATACCTCTCATAGTTCTCTTCACTCCTGCATTTTCCCAATAATTTATAGCATTCTCGCTTGCTCTTTATCGCTTGCTTTACTTCCTCGTTCCACCATGATGTGTCCTTACTTTGTGGCACACTTCCTTTAGATTCTCCAAGGATTTCTCTTGCCACCTCCTTTATGGTATGCTCCATCTTAGTCCATGTTGAATCTATATCCATATCCTCCATATTACCCGACCAAATACCAGTAGTGGCCATCTTAGCTAGAAATCTCTGTTGATTCTCCCCTTGAAGCCTCCACCACTTGATTCTAGGTTCTACTAGTGGTTTTCTCTTCCTTGAAATTCTCCTACTTCGAAAATCAAGTACCACAAGTCTATGTTGAGTTGCAGTACTTTCACCTGGAATAACCTTGCAGTCAGTGTAACTCTTTCTACAAGCATTTCTTACTAAGAAGAAGTCAATCTGACTTGCATTACCTCCACTTCTATAGGTCACCAAGTGTGATTCTCTCTTCTTGAACCAAGTGTTAATTATACTCAAGTCATACGCCATCGCAAACTCCAGGATCCCGTTCCCTGCTTCATTCCTCTCCCCAAATCCAAAACCTCCATGAATGCTCTCAAAGTCGTGTCGACTAGACCCCACATGTCCATTAAGATCGCCACCAACGACTAACTTCTCACCACTAGGTACGCGTTGCACAGTTATACGCGTTTAGTTGGTGTATGAAAATAGTTTTCTTCGCAATTGCAGGAAATGTCCACGCTGTGGTAGTTGACTGCGTATTAGAAGTAAACTTCAACTTGATTAATCTAGTGAAGAAAGTGTCAAGCATCGTTGTTGAGAAAAAAAATAATCTCCATCCCTTTATATTTTAATATAATGAAGGTATTAAATCCTTCTTTGTCAATCATTATGTTCACAAAATTATGCTGACAATTACGATAATACTGTTGTGAGATCGTGATTAAGGAACAATAAAGAGAAGGTGGGACATATTAATCAAAGCCAGCATAGATCAGGTTCAAAATTTGCTACGGCCACCAGCTGCTCAGACCGATAGTGCAAGTCAATTCCATAAAGTCAATGAATGGGCTGGCCACAAAAAGTAATCATTAACAATCAAGAATAAATAAGCAAATAAACTATGTATAAAAAATATGAAATGTCATTTTGATCGTGTCGCCTGATAGCATCATCCAATATTGACCAGCATACACAAATCAAAGAACTCATGTGCTCTGATTAATCAAAGAATATTGCATAGAGTTTTTGTTCAAAATTTGTCGAGAAAATGCATTGGGATGATGCAGAGTACAACACCTCAGAGGATTTTCTCTATAAATTATCTACATAAATTTTGCACATCAAACAAGAAAAGCTATTAATGCACGGGAAATACTTTAGGTAGCTCCAATAATTATATAATCAACTTCGAAAGTAAATAGATAATCACATTAACGAAAAAGCTTACAGTAACCTCAGATGTGCTATCATCTCTGATCAGTACTCTTGTCTTCCTTGCAACCCAGTAACCCACCTGTACAATGGAGACAGTAAGAAAAATCCAGGGAACCATAGCTCCATTAATAATATTCAACTATCGGAAATTTAGACAACAATTCGACACATTATTTGTAGAAGACAGTACATTCCATGGTGATCTCCTTTAATTCTATTCTACAAGCTAAAAGAAGGATGTTCTTATAATTTATACTTATTCCATTTCAAAATGAATGTCTCCTCCTCTTCTACTAAAAAAAAAAAAAAAAAAAAAAAAAAAAAACTAAATGGATGTAAATTAATTTTAATTCACTATTCGCTATTTACTTGTAAAATTAAAATTTATAAATTACATACACATTTGTTACTTTCATTTACAAATAAACCAGACTTTTTCCGAATGTCTCTTAAACTATTTTGGGACGGAGACAGTACTAGCTTAAATAAAATGCATTAAGTCATCTTAACGGAAGTCCAAAAGTAAAAAGATCTAAAAGAAGTTGACCTATGGAATAACGCTGGAAATTAAATAAGGTCTAAGGGGTTAAAGTGCACTTTTTCAACAGACTATGCCAACACTTAACTGACTGAAGGTTCTAATAATTGCAGCTAAAACTTGAAGTAAGGATTTTTTACGCGATAAAAACTAGGATGGGGTTCAATTCGAGAATCATCAAAGAAGACAAGATTCTTTGTGCTTCTCTCTCCCAAATGCATTTATCCGGACAAAAACTGTATTATAAGAAAGTTACATTTTAAGACGCTGTAAAAGACAAGCTCTTAGGCCCAATACTTTTTTAGATTCTCTGAAGTGTTCGATAGCAGAAAGTATACTTTCAAATATATAATACATCACCACCTGCACAAACCAAACCAAGCCAAGCAAAAAATAATTGTGAATCCAAATAGTAATTGAACACTGTTTACAACAACAACAATGAAACAAGCCACCAATTGCTTTAGAAGATGGCTGCAAAAGAGTAAAGCTTCTTTACAGAATTTGGCTGCAAGAAACACGAAAACAACTACTTGTACCACGGGCTTAATAGTTAGAAGGATGCAATATAATCGTAAAAGTTCAAGGAAGGCACCCAAGAAGTCAGGCAGAAGTTTGTATGGTCGAAATTGGAAATTACTAGCTGGGGAGTTTGACGGGGTGCTCTGTTCACTTAATATCCGCACCCAATACAGTAACCAAAACGCCAAACTCAGCATTATTAGAGTGATACAACAAACACTCTACTTCCTAGCGCCTCAGAAAAATGACTACCCTTTTTTTCTGAACAAGACTACCCATTTTAATACTCCCCTGTCCCAGAAAGATAGTCATATTTTGACTTTTTATGATCAACAAAAGTAAACTTTGACCAAACATTGGTGTCAATTTAATGATCACAATGAAAATCTAAAAATTGTTATTGATAAATCACTATCAATTACAAATTTCGGAATTTCACTAGAATGATTAGATTGTCGTCGGTCAATGGTTGGTCAAAGTTTATTTTTGTTGACCGTTAAAAATCAACATGAGACTATCTTTATGGGACATAGGGAGTATAAAGAAGTTGATTTTTATGTTATACTATATTTTTAGGTAGAGTGATTTTTATGTTATATTAATCATAACCAACATTCGAAAATTCAGACAGAAATTCAGAAAATTAAATTTAAAACTCCAGTACCTCTCTTGGTGACTTCCTTCAATTTTACATTGGACCAGCTGATACGACATTAGGAATAAAAGTAAGAAAGATGAAAATTGAAATTATGAGACGAACCTGAAAGTTTCTTCAATAATCCCCTTTCATTCTTCTATAATCAACGCAATCGAACTGACAGTAACTTTGTTGATTTGAAACTACCATCAACTAATGGGGTTAGGGAGAAACAATGAAAACTCAAATCAACTCCATAATTATTGGCGTTGATTTACTAATCCATATTACAGGAGCTCTTGTCGAGTTGAAATGAGTGGAGATCAGATTCATTAGTTGAGGCATTTGATCGAACAGGTTAAGGGCGGCTTACACTTGGGGATTGTTTAAGGGCGGCTTACACACCAAAAAAAAACTTATGAATACTTCGTAAGTAAGGCTAAGCTCACCCTTCAAAAATAAACAAACTCATTAAACTTTCTATTATACCCTTCAACACTCAAAAACAAAACAATAATCCACTCATATTCACACACCCAATTCACACCCATCAGTTTTGAGTTTACTATCTCTCTCTCTCTCTCTAACGTTTTATCTTTCTCAAAATCCTTTCAATTTCTTTCTAATTTTGAAGACTAATTGAAGAATAGACATTGAGGAACCAAATCAGGGCAAGAATCCATGTAATGTTGAAAAATCTGAGTTGGAACTCGAATTTTATAGGTTCGGCAACCCACCACCGAAACTTATGCCACGGTTCGGTAGACCACAACCGAACTTTTTCAAATATTTCGGCCACACCATACCGAACCATAGGTTATGTACAGCCAGCCACACTCAATCGAACCATATGATATGGTTCGGCCGCATCCTATCGAACCATAAGATTTGGTTCGGCAAACCAGGTTGTTTGGTTGTACTAATGTTACAGGTGTCTTCAACAATTTGGTAGGATTGAGTAGAAGTAAACAATTACGAGTGTACAAGGTGAGTGTATAATATATATATATAAATGTTAGTCTTAACATTTCCTTAAATGACATTTTTTAAAGAACTTAGAATATGGGTGTATTCATAAGTTTTACGGGTGTGTATAACAACACCTATTTTTTTTAAAAAAAATGGAAGTGTACTCCCTCCATTTAATCTACAAAAATTATAAAAATAAAAGTATTTCAATATTTTTAAAATAATAAGACTAATTTATCATACTCATAATAATTATTTACTTACTATACTATTTTCTACCTCATTTTATCTCCCAATGATCAACACTCACAATACATTATATTTTTAATCATTTCTTAATTTTGACCAAACATTGGTGTCAATATAATGCTCACAACGAAATTATAAAAATTATTATTGATAAATCACTTAATAATTTATCAATTATAATTTTTAAGATTTCTCTAAAATAATTAGGTCGACATCAACATTAGACCATAAAAAATTAGATAAAATTTTGAGATAGAAAAAGGAAGTATAAAAAGGGGTGTGTCTACCGTTTCAAATTACAAAATTTAAGGGTGGCCAATGGTACAAATCTAAACCAACCAACCATGTGCCAACCGTACCAAACACATTCGGTATACTAAAAGTTGGTGCATTATATTAATATATGATTTTGGTTGATAAACCGTACCAACTTTAAAATTTTGGTCGGTACACGGTATGAATATTTGACTTCGGTTGGTATACCAAGTACCAACATTATTTGAAAAATGTGTTAAAATATTAATTATATACCTAGATGACATTTGATTTGTTGAAATTTATATTTAGTTTTTTATTTAAAGACAATAACTATTCCAAATTTCTATGTGAAGGTTCCTTACAAGTCAAGTTGTAAAAATTTCCATTATATATACAATAAAATTGTAATGCGTGTTTGTGTTAACTATTTTTAAATGCATGGTTCACCTCTTGTTCTTACTGTTCACTTCTTTTATAATTGATGTAAAATGAAAAAAATTGTTAATTTAACATTTGATTTTTTTTATTTTATTTTGTACATCAATTCATATTTGGTAGAGTACCATGTACCGACCATACCAAACAAATATCAATCTTACCAATAAGTTGGTATACCGACTTGAACAATTGGTAATAGTATGCATTTTGTTGTACCAAATTTAACTTGATTAGTACATAGTATAAGCAAAATACACTTAGTATACCAACCAAGCCACCCCTAACAAAATCCTTTTAACTCCCAAAATTAAATTGTACTGTAATCAAGCGGCCTAAATTGCTTAAGATATGGTACACGAGATCTCCCAAAATTTGATATATTTGGTGCAATTGGATTCAATTCGAATTGATATATGTATATGTATATACCCTTTGCTTACATTGTTAATTCTCCTCCATAACTTAAATTACTAGCTTAACCTAAGTCCCAAATTTATTATTGAGGTGGGATGCATGAATTTGATAAGTTTAATTCAAAGAAAGTGATTTGCCCATACTGCATTCTATGGAGCATCCATTTTTTTTTATTAATGATTTCATTTAAGTTTTGGTCCATCCTTTTCCCTACCTCTAGTATGGCTGATGTTGGTAATGGGTGCACAAAGTTCTACTGTTATACATGTTCAAACCATCTTAAGCATTTTTCTTTCAGTGGGTTGCTTTTACTATATTTTGACCTTGTTCACTATAAATCTTTCCTAGTTTTACCGTTAGCCATCTTAAAATTCGTATTTTTGCTATATAAAACATCCTTTCTAAACAAGTGTCATACTTTGACTATAGTCAACCTTTTATAGCTTGGTTGAAAAAAATTAAAGGCTAAAAGTAACAAAAAAAAAATTATAACCCTTTGGTATATTGCAGTTGTGTGGTTTTCTTCTTTGTCGATCTTTCTCTTACTTTTCCAGTTTACATGGTATCATGAACATTCATCGAAACATATTGAAGTTGTTAGACAATCTATCCCACATTGACTAGAAAACTAAACATTGACCTGTATATAGACTTGAGGGGCTACTCCCTTACTGCATTTACATGGGCCCAGGTCATGCTAAGACATGGGTCTCTCTACTTCTTACCCCTATTCTAAAGAAGTTTCATATTTTGTTGACTTGTAAGGTTTGCGAAGGAGCTATCCCTACTTATATAAAATTGCTTAACTCCATCTCTAACTGACTATTTGACTACAAAGTGATCTAATTAACAAATTGTTACAAGAATCCAGATAATAGTCACAACAAACTAACCATCTAACTATGGGTGATCACTTAACAATCAATTTAACTTATCTTCAATCCAGTTAGTGGCTTGAATCTTCATTAGGGTTCTTTTATGAGTTTATTGCAAAAGTGACATGCGTACTATGTGCAATATATCAATGAGTAAACTCCTTTTCCGCCCCTCGTACTATGGCCCCAACATCAATTTGACACTCGTACTATTGAAACAACAAATGTATGATGCGTACTATAGTTTTATTAGCAAAATTAACCAATTTACTATTCATTTGTTAACTTTTTTTAACGAACATTATTTTTTTAACGGGCATTAATTTATTTTAACAAAACTAACTTTTGGGGCGATTTTTGAGTTTTTCGCCGGATTTGCGCCGTCGGCCATATCTCCGGCACCGCTGATTTTTTTACTGATCCCAACGGTCAATATGAGCACCTGAGTGATGCGAACATACCCAAGAAATTTGACGACGATCCAACGGTTAATGAAGCGGGAATTTGATTTTTAATATAGCGAATTTTTGGAGATTTTCGCCAGTTTTCGCCGCCGGCCATTTCTCCCTCTCCGGCAATTATTTGGAAGATCCCAACGGTCATCATGTGCGCCTAGGGGATGCGACCAAAGCCCAGAAGTTTCACGACGATCCAACGGTTAACGAAGTCGGAATTCGATTTTTACATATGCGATTTGGTTTTGATGGAGATAACAAAAGTTAGTTATAAATTAATGCTCGTTAAAAAAATAACGTGTGTTAAAAAAAGTTAACGACTGAATAGTAAATTGGTTAATTTTGCTAATAAAACTATAGTACGCATCATACATTTGTTGTTTCAATAGTACGAGTGTCAAATTGATGTTGGGGCCATAGTACGAGGGGCGGAAAAGTAGTTTACTCATATATCAATTTGACTCGCGTACTTTGAAAACATCAAATGTGGGTTGCGTACTTATGATTTTAAAAATTTTGATACCACTTTTTAAATGCCCGTTAAAAATATAACAGGATAATAAAAAACTATTCATCCGTCAATTTTTTTTTAACTACGTTAATTATTTTAACAGGCATTACTTAAGACCAATTTTGACTCATCAAAATTTCAATTAAAACTTCCTAAATATGACAAAACTACCCCATAGCATCAACCTCTCTTTCTCTCTCTAATATACACACACAGAGAGAGTAAATCCTTCTTCCTCTCCTAACCCTAACCCCACCATCCCCTTTCTTCTCCGGTAAATATTGTCACCGGAGGCCGTTTCTCTGGCCATCCCTACCATCTGCCGGTGAGTCTGCTCTAGATTCGCCGCCTCACCACCATTAACATCTGGGTTTTTTTCTTCAAATTTATACAACATCAATTTCTTATATCAGTTGAATCTTACCAACAACCATGCATCAATTTCTCGAAACAAAATAAGGGGGGGGGGAGTAAACAAAATGGTTTTTAAGTTCGATTTTTTTCCAGACAATCATGCATTTCAAACACAAACAAATATCCAATTTCTTCAATTTGATTGATTTTTATGTACTTATCTCACCAATCAAACGATGTCCATAAATGGCACAAATCGAGAACTCCAAAAAAAATCACAGGGCAAACTAACAAACCCCCGATCAAAACAAACTGACCAACTATCAGCACATAAATCTATCTATACAGGAACACAAACAGAACGAGAGACAGATACCATTCCGCAGTCCGATACAGGATTCCTCAGTGTTGATGTTATACAAAATCCCCTCGTATCTGATTTCACTCTTGGATGTCAAGCTAATCAAGCTTCCGATGTAGGAATCGGCCGACGAACTAGATCTAGAACCTTCGGCCGCCATACTCACTCCGGCAAATATTGTCACTGCCCTTTCTCCGGCCATCCCTACCATCTGCCGGTGAGTCCGCTCTAGATTCGCCGCCTCACCACCATTAACATCTGGGTTTTTTTTCTTCAAATATTTGAATCTTTGAATTTCGAATCTGGGTTTTTTTTTTTCTCAAACCCAGATCTTTTTTTTTCCTCAAACCCAGTCTGGGTTTTTCTTCAAAATTCAAATCTGGTCGCCGTGGAATCAATACCGTCGTCGCCGACGGAGGGTACTACGACATCGATTTCTTCAAACGATTTTTGCCTTGATCTGGGTTTTTCTCTTGACCTTGATTTCTTCAGATTGATGAGGCCGGTGAACTGGATTTTGGAAGTTTTTTTTTTTTTTTTTTTTTTTTCTTGAAAGTCTAATTTGTTCAAGATTATTGGGTGAGAGTTTTTATTGGGGAAACTAGTTCCATTATCTTCATCTCAGATCTTGTAAGAAGTTTGTGGGCATTGTTGATGAGTCAAAGTTGGTAAGTAATGTCTGTTAAAAAAATTAACGTAGGTTATAAAAAAATTAACGGTTGAATAGCTTTTTGGAGCGTTCCGTTATGTTTTTTAACTGGTGTTAAAAAAGTGGTATCAAAATTTTTTAAATCATAAGTACGCGAGTCAAATTTATATATTGTACAAAGTACGCATGTCACTTTTGCAATAAACTCGTTCTTTTATCTAGCATATTTTGTACTCTTTGTTTCTTTAGAACACAAGAGTTGTACTTATATTGAAACTGAGAAAATTTAAGTTGTTGAATAAAACATTGTAAACAAGTTCTCAGTGAGTCCAAATCCTCTGTGCCACTTTGTGTGCCACTTCATGTGTCACAAGTGATCTAATAGCTCACAGTTATTGAGATTGGTATTATGGTGATATTATGCAAACATCTAAACGGTTGGATTACAAGTGGTACATGGAGTGGCAACAAAAGTGGTACATGAGATCTCAATTTGATAACAAAACTCGAAGGGAGTTGTATTTAGTAGTTTTCTATCTTTTTTATGGAAACCCTACTACTTACAATTCCAAATATTTTACAACAATAACAAAATTAGAAGGGAGTTGTATATAGTAGTTTTCTATCTTTTTCATAGAAACCCTACTACTTACAAAGTATTGCTCCAAATATTTTACAACAATAACAAAACTAGAAGGGAGTTGTATATAGTAGTTTTCTATCTTTTTTATAGAAACCCTACTACTTACAAGTATTATTCCAAATAAAACTAGCGGAAGACTAGGTTAACAAAAACAAAGATGATTAAAAAACTGTCTGGCTGTGCCCCGTTGGTAATGCTTCATACTCTGAACAATGGCTGTGCTCAGTTCTATATGCTTCATACTTTGAGCCTTTCTGGTTTTGCAATTTCTGTGCCACTTCCAACATTGACACCACAGTGGCCATACTAGGGCGTTGTTTCGGGTCTCTAAGCAAGCACCCCCTTGCTATATCTATAAACTTTTCCAAGCACTCATCTGAAATTTGGCTTTTGAGATCAGGTGCAATGTTTTTTCGAGCCCATGTACCTATTTCCTCCTCCTCCTCCTCCTTGGTACTACCTCTGCTGCTGCTCTCATCGTGTAAAGGCCACTCTCGTTTCTTTCGGCATAGCATTTCAAGCATTACAACACCAAAGGAATATACATCAGTTTTTGTGGTTACTTCTTTCTTGAAAACATATTGAGGATCATAATAGCCGAATGTCCCTTTCAGGTCAGTGTTGATTGGATCAGTCGATTCTTGAGGTTTTGGCCGGGGTAAGACCCTCTTCAACAACCCAAAGTCTGAAATCTTAGCCACCCTGTTCTCATCCAATAAAATGTTTCCGGGCTTCACATCACGGTGAATAATCTTGTGTTGATATGAGGTGCCACGATGCAGATAGTCCAAGCCACGTGCAACATCAATGGATATGTTGACGATTATGTCCCAGTCTGGAAAGTCATATCCGTAAATATAATCAGCTAGGCTCCCACATTGCGCGTACTCGTAAACAAGGATCATGTGATTGGATTCATCGCAATAACCAATTAGAGACAAGAGATTCCTGTGATTAAGGTGTGAAACCACTGCAATCTCCTCATGAAATCTATCTCTAGATTTCGTTGATTTCAAAAGCTTGACAGAAACAGTTGTTTCAACACCATCAATCTCGAATTGTCCCCGGTACACCTTTCCTTCTCCCCCAGCCCCCAGGAGATTGGCTTTGTCAAAGTCGTTCGTGCCAGTCGTAATTTCAGCATATGAGAATTGACGAATAGACATGTCTAATTAATTTCTCAGCACCAAACTACAGTAAAAAGAAAGGAAGTCTAGTAGAAGAAGAAAGAAAATGATAATCAGTGGCCTTGGATGACCAAAGAAGAAGAAGAAGAAGACTGTTGCGAAACTCTTGTGTGAAAAAAGTAAACGGTTTATATGCGTTTATTTAGTGTATGAATATACTCTGTAGATTCCTTCAAACTTCCGGCAAGTTTCGGAGGTGGAATTTTTTTAATGAAGAAAGTTTCAAAACTTGCTCTCAAAGCAAACATCCCTCCATCCCAACTCCAACTAGCATAGCATAGTCAATAGTATTGTCAACAGAATAATACTCCCTCTGCCGTCTCAGAGAAAGATAACATAAAAGAACAATGATAGGGGCATAAAATAAGCTCACAAAATCTTGTTCACAAAATGTGGTGGCAATATTTTATTGGTTACATCGATAATGGACCCGCCACACTCTACCTAAAAAACACCAATAAAATCATTACACTTAGGATTTCGTGACTTTTTTGTGCCCTTAGTATTATTCTAACATAGTATAAATGAACTTTGACCAAACATTAATAGATAGGGGAAAAAAATCATTTATTTATTTGGTCATTATTTTCTACTTCAAAAAGTAAACGGTTATACGCGTTAATTAGGTGTATGACTATGATTATACTCCGTAGTTTCCTCCACCGTTGCGTGAAGTTTCCGAAGAGTGGAATTTTTAGAATTAAAAAGTGTCAAAAACATTCCTCTCAAAAGTCAAAACGAACCTCCCTCCCTCCATCCCAACTATTTTTCGTTTCAAAACAGCTGGAACCATTTTAGGAATTAAGGATAAATGATAAAGTATACTTCCTCAGTTCAATATTGATTTTGAAGTTGGAATTTAAGGATACTAATATCATATTAAAAATGAAAGATAGTGAGGAAGAGAGATAATTAGTGAGGAAGGAAAGAGAATGAATGGTGAATAATGAGTGGTTGAGAGGAAGAGAGAGAATGAGTGAAAGATTATAAAAGTAACTAAAAGCTTTCATTTTTAGATTGTTGCAACTTAAGTGGAATGTCTTAAATGGTAAAATGTTGCAACTTACTTAGAACAAATGAGTACTCCCTCCGTCCCACCTCACTTGAGACCTAAGAGGTGGGGACGATAACTAAGGGAAAAAATAAAATAAGGAAAATGTGTGGTAAAATAAGGAAAATGTGTGCTAGAAAATGAAAAGAGATAATGAGTGGGTTAAAAGTAGGTTGGTTGAATAAATTGTGTGGTAGAAAATAAAGAGAGAGAATGAGTGGGTGGGGTAGATTGAATATAAATTATAAAAAGATGACCATTTTAGGAAGTCTCAAGTGAAGTGGGACGACCCAAAATGTAAATAAGTCTCAAGTGAGATGGGACGGAGGGAGTATATATATTCAAAAGTATTGTGAGTAAAAAAAATAGTTGTGAGTATGATGATTTGTGAGTGAAAGCCACAATTATTTGTTTGAGTATGACAAGTGAAATGAGGTGATAAAAGAAAGTTCAAAAATTTTAAAAAGTGAGACTTACCAATAGAATATCTAAAAGAAAACAGGAATTTAAAAAAAAAAAAAAAAAAAAAAACGTGTTTTACACTTGTATTTGTGTAAAAACATGTTTTCAAATAGTGGAGTGACATTTTTGTAAATATGCGGAACGTTGTTACAAGGCGGGGTGGTATTGTTGTAAATAACCGGAATTTAAAAAAACTCACCAGACACCTTTAAATATTCTAAAAGGTATTTCTCAATACTACAACAGACACATTTTGACACTAGGACAAACTCTTGTTTTGAAACTTTTTAAACTCATCTGAAACTTGTTGACATTGTAAAAGGCATTTTTCAACACTACAATAGACATTTTTTTAACATTAGGGAAGGCAATTGTTAACACTACCACTAAAAGTGCATGTTTGAAACTTGAAATTTTACAAGTGGTTCAAAAAAAAAAAAAAAAAAACTAAAGAACGTGAGAAAAAGAAGTAAGAATTTAAATTCTTTGTCACATTATTTCTAATATTAAATTCTTTGTCAGAGACAAGTCTCTTAACATAAGCCTCACAACCCCAAATTCTCATGAAAGAAAGACAAGGCTTCTTTCCAGTCCATTCTCATATGGAGTCTTTTGAACTGATTTAGTTGGAACTCTATTTAGTGTAAGAGCAGCAGTTTCTAGTGCATGTCCCCAAAAGGATAAAGGAAGATCAACTTGACTCATCATGGAGCGGATCATATCCAATAAAGTCATATTTCTCTGCTTAGACACACCATTCCATTGTGGTGTTCCAGGTGGAGTTAATTGTGAAACAATCCCACAATCTTTTAGATGATTGTCAAATTCTTGGCTCAAATATTCTCCACCACGATCAGATCGAAGTGATTTAATAGTTTTGCCAAGTTCATTTTGTACTTCATTTTGAAATATTCTAAATATTTCAAAATATTCACTTTTATGTTTCATTAGGTAGACATAGCCATATCTACTAAAATCATCAGTGAATGTTATGAAGTATTGATTGTTGGGTTTTGTGCAAACATGCGCGGCGGAATAAACCCAAAGTCTAGATCCATTCAAGATGATTAAATTAATACGGAGATGAATTTAGAACACTAACCGTGATGGAGCTTCAAAATTCTAAGATCTTCAATCTTTGTTCTTCGCGCTTCTTTGAATCACGATCACAAGAACACGAACATTGAGATGCTAAAGCAAGCATCCTCTATGTGTATCCACACGCGAACAATTATCTAGAACGATTCTAGATCTGAATTGCTAGACCCATTAGAAAACACGCTTTTCTAATCTTCAAAGACTATATGAATTTATTGGTGTTCTTGAGCTTTTGATTCTCAATCTAAACTCAAGAATGTGTTTCTGAAACACACGGAGGCTACCAATAATGATACAATATCAATGCTTACTGATTAGGGTTAAGAGAGAGGTATTTAAACTCATTAGTCCTAAACCTTTTAGGAGAAATAGGTCAAAACCCGTCAAAACACGAAATCAGTAATCTGGGCCCAAACAGGGCCTGCTCGGCCGAGTCTTATAAGGTGCTCGGCCGAGCACCTTTAATTTTTACCTTTTTGTTTCTCTTGCTCGGCCGAGTCCTTTGAGGTGCTCGGCCGAGCACCACCAGAAAGTCAATTTTAGCCTTTTAAACAATTCGTTCTTTTGTGTGTGACCCCATAAGATTATATTAAGTTGGTAATGAGTCCAACCAATGTCAAACTCATAAATCATGAGCGGACTCTAGCAAGCCATCATGATTACCCAATTAATATAACTTAACGAAGTTCGTTATCCTTATAGAACATATCACAATCCTTTTGTCACGCGATATCATATTGAACATAAGTCATGGTCCACGTCAACTTATTTTGTTCAATGCTTTCCCAATCTTGAGTAGATTGATTATGAGCAAATGATATTAAGCTCATCAATTCATTTGAGCGTGGCCACGCATTTCATCAATCTCACTCTACGAGTGGCCTAAGCAGATATCTCTCTTGAGGAGGGACAAATTCCATCTTGACTTATCATTCTTCCCTACAAGAATCCGATTATGCCAATTGTAGCCTTTATAACCACCCGATTAGGGGTAGCGTTTGAGTACGTCAAACATAATGTTCATCATGTGGAAGACCAGGATAATCTCAGGTCTAAAGATATCAAATGATATGACTATTATGAGATTTATTTATGACATTTGACCATGACATAAATCTCATAGGTGGGTCAAGTCCAGTACTTGTTCTCCAACAAGTACCCATAAGCTTAATTTGTATCATATACACATGATCATCATATGATCATCAATTAAACTTATACTGGTCCTTCATAAGTACTAGGGATGGGGATTATTATAATAAACATGTAAAACATATAATAGTCCAGGGTTGTTATATCCATAACAAATGAGAACATGATGTAACGCAAGGCCTTTCTCAAGGGCCTAGGGCATAATCTCCAACATTGATATCCTCCTCTAGCACTGCTGCTCATTGGTCCATACACATCAGTATGTATGAGTCACAATAAGTCACTAGCCCTTTCACTACTCTTAGTAAAATGTGTCTTAGTCATCTTGCCAAGTAAACAAGACTCACAAGTTTCATATGATTCAAAATCATGTGAATCTAAAAGTCCATCCCCATGGAGTTTTGAGATACGCTTCTCATTAATATGATCAAGACGGCAATGCCACAAATAAGTGTGATTTACATCATTAGGTTTGGATTTTTTATTTACATTATAGATATCCTCATTATTTCCGTTCTCAATATCAATGACATAAACGCCATTAAATGAACATGCAGTACAATAAAACATATCATTTAAATAAATAGAAAACTTCTTATTTTTAATAAGAAAACTTTAACCTTCATTATCCAAACTAGAAATTGAAATAATATTTCTACTCAAATCCGGAACGTAATTACAATTGTTCAAAACAAGAATTAATCCGCTAGGTAAAATGACATCATAGGTTCATACGGCTAATGCAGCAACTCTTGCTCCATTCCCCACGCGTAGGTCCACCTCTCCATCTTTGAGTAGCCTCATATTGCTTAGTGCCTGCATATTTAAACAAATGTGAGATCCACATCCAGTATCTAATACCCAAGAACTAGAAGTAGAAAGGAGAATTCTATAACATAGATACCTGAAGTAAAAACAGTCTTACTGCCCTTCTTCTTCTTCTTTTCTTCCTTGTAAACCTTGCAATTTTGTTTCCAATGACCAATCTCATTGCAGTGAAAACAGATTGCATCCTTTTGGGAATTTGGTTTAACCACCACAGCATTGGCAACAGTTGCCTTGCTTATCTTGGGTTTGACAACTTTTGTCTTACCATTTCCTTTGGCTTTAGAGTCCTTTCCTTCTTTTGAAACCATAAGCACAGGAGAATGATGCAATGCTGCATCAGAGAAACTTCTTTAATGATTTTCTTTTCCGCTGTCTTTAGCATCCCATGCAACTCAGACAGGGTCTTATCCATGCCATACATATTATAGTTCATGACGAACTGATTATAGTTTTTAGGCAATAAATTAAGAATGAAATCAGTAGCCAACTCAACTGAGATGGGATGGACAAGCCTTTCTAGATGCTCAAAGTGGGCCTTCATCTTCAAAACATGAGGACCCACTGCCTGTCCTTCACTCATCTTGCATGAGGTCAGAACAGCTATGGTATCGAACATTCCAGCCTTGCTTGCTCTTGAAACATGTCTTTCAACTGAGTCCCTATATTATAGGCTTCCAAGTGTTCAAGAGTCTTCTGAATCTCAGAACACGTGGCATCAAGCATGAGACAACCGACCTCACGAGAATCACTTTTATGCTTCTTGTAAGCATCTCTCTCTGCCCTAGGGGTAGGGGCAGCAGGTTCCTCCTCAGGAACAGGTTCATCAAGAATGTACAGTTTATCTTCATGCTTTAGAACAATTCTAAGACTTCGGATCCAATCCATGAAGTTAGCACCATTCTCTTGAAGTTTTTCCTTCTCAAGGATAGATCGCAATAACAGAGATTGTGTGTTTTGTGCCATTATCTACAATTATGCAAACATGTAACCACATATAAGTACCAACTTAATTAAAGATATTTTAATTTAGTATTTCACAAATACTCCCACTAAATTATATAACCTTCATATACATCCAATGTATGATATAATTCAAGTGGGCTAAGATCCAACTTTAATTTAATTTCAAGTCCGCTTTGGCGATACTGCTCAAAATTAAATTAATTAGGTAGACAACTCCTTGTCAATCATATCATATATGACTCTTAGATCCTTTATGAGATTTTAGACATCTTATGTCTAACATGTTTTAATATCATCAGTGCCTTTAGGCCCAAAACCCTTTGTTGGGAATATGCCTTTGTATCGATGGCTATTGATTAAGGATATGTCCGCGACAAGTCGAGATAATTCCTGGGACTTTAATTGGCAAAAGGAAATCCTTTTGTACAAGGATTAAGGTTTATTGATTTAATTAGGTTTCTTATTGGTACAAGGAATTGTTCAAGAATTAGGAAAGTCTTTTCCTAATGAGACTATAATTACTTTATACACAATAAATAGTATTCCAATTACATTGTACAAAAGGAACATGATTCCTTCTTTTTTTGGGTTTCTAGCATTATTTTTGCCGGTCATCTTTGATAGATACAAGTAGAGATCTAAGATCTAGATTTAGGTTGACGGAATTATTTGCCTAAATAATTCGTGCAACTAGATTAGTGAAGATCGTCTTTTGTAATTGCCATTGAATAGAAATATATTCTCCCTCCGCTCGTGGATGTAGCCAAGTTGGTGAACCAAGTAAATTCTTGTGTTGTGGTTGATTATTTCGCTTGACTTTTATGCTCTAACACCCTTTTGATAGCCTAATTAAGTCAAACCATTTTAAACGTATAGGAATCACTCTTTCCTCATCTTTCTTATAGATGAATAGAATTAGTGCACCCCGCTTTAGCAGAGCCCGCATAAAACTACCCATGTATTCAAAAGTGTTTTAATCATGGATTTGGCACTTGACTTAAATTTTCAAGAAGGTTCATACACATAAAGTTAATCAATTAACCGAATTAATTTCATGTGACATTAGTTGCGCTAGTTATAGGATTAAAGTATGAAACCTTGAGATTTCCCCAATCTTAAACTCCTTTAAGATTCTGATCTCATTAACTTTCTGGACTTCTGAACTTAAATCTGTTTCAGGAAACACGGTTTCTAAAACCAGCCATCTGAAACGGATCAAAACCAGTAATTCCCAAACCATCCGTACGGATGTTTATGGCAGCTTCCAGATTTATCCATACGGCTTGTCATTAGAGCCGTCAAATTGGGACCGTCCCGCTATACATATGGGACAGGACGGGATAGCATAATCTAATCTCGTTTGAATGCGGGACTATTCGGGACGTCCCGTTTGGAACGCGGGATAAACGGGATGGGAAGCGGGACAAACGGGACATCCCGTATTTTTTTTTAACCCCAGGCCCATTCCTAATTCCAAACCCAAGCAAGCTAGGCCCAAGTTGAAACAACCATAGAAGATCACTATAAGGCCCATATTGAATCCCAATTGACCCAATCCCAAGTCCAACTTCATTTGTTGGAGTAGATGTATTACCTTTAAAAAAACGAAAATATTGCAGAGGTTATTGTAAGAGCAGGAAAAAATTGTGGTTGTGCAATACCTATAATTTAGGACTGCTACAGCACGGGTAATGTAAATATATTACATAACTGGAATATTTTTTTCTTTTAGCTTCAAGTGGTCGGTGAATGATTGTTTAAACTTGAATAACCGTCTTTTTTTAAATCACGCCGTCTTATCCCGTATTTGTCCCGCATAGTCCCGCGTCCCGAGGTGATTTGGGATGGGACGGAGAATTTCAGTCCCGCGATAAATTTGAGATGTCCCGTCCCGTCTCGTATAGTTTGCGAGACATCATAGTTTTGTTCCGTCCCGTCCTGTTATCCCGAATTGACAGCTCTACTTGTCATGCAGGTCACAGACACTCTGAACTCTTCAGAATTCTTGGAACTGTATCCGCAGAGCATCATGAAATTGAGAGCACAAACGGTACGGTCGAACTAATCCAAAAGGCATCCACATTCCCGTACTAAGATCAAGAAACCAAGTAACTTCTCTATACAGTCGAAACTAAGCCAAAAGGCATCCACATTCCCGTATAGATTGGTCACTTGTTTCAAGACCCTTTCATTGTCTCTTAATCTCACAAACTACAACAATTCTAAACTCTTTAGAACTCTGATTTCTGCAATTACTCTGAATTCTTTATAGAAAACTGTTTCAGGAAACACGGTTTCGAAAACCAGCCGTCTGAAACCAGTTTCTATTTCCAGATTCGAATTCTGTAAACAATTTACAGAACAATCTGGACGCCAGAAAATAGAACAACATTCTGGAAATCGGATCAGGCGCCGTACCGGCGGCA
The DNA here is from genome assembly GCA_026119855.1 of Campanula takesimana. NCBI lineage: Eukaryota > Viridiplantae > Streptophyta > Magnoliopsida > Asterales > Campanulaceae > Campanula > Campanula takesimana. The sequence goes on from JAOWBW010001171.1 coordinate 291,943, forward strand.
AACAAGCCGTGCGGCTGCCGTCTAGCCGTACGGCTGCCTTGTCCAACTTCCAGAAATTCGATCAATCCCAACGTCATGTTTATACATAATCAGATTACAGAAACATGAAAATACAGATTACGAATTTTAACCCATCTAATTCATATAATCAATAACCAATTTATTCCACATACAAATTAGATCAAGATCATCAACAAATATAATCCAATTATAACATGATAATCTAAGCATGCGATCATACATATCAATCAAATTAATATTACAACCACATAATCATATCAACAACTAGCATGCATATTTTATATCTCATATAAAATCCCATCACATAAATTCATCTTATCATGATCATACAAATTAAATAATCGCATTAAATAATTATATCATGATAATATTAGAATTATTGATCATCAACGGGGCTCTGATACCACTGTTGGGTTTCATGCAATCATGCGCAACGGAAGAATAACATGAAGAAATTCAATATCCTAGATCCGTCATGAGCAATAATTCACAATATGAAGATGAAATAAACTAACCCTTGTAGATCGATATGCGAAAACTTGGATTAAGACGCTAAGAGAAACGCCCTCTACCGGTGATCCACACTTCAGACAGATTTCAACAACACCTTCTTGAACTTGACTGCTAGGCCTTCGGTTTGAAAAACTATGGTGAAGAACAATTCTTCAAAGCTCTTAATGATTATTGAAGTTTGATAATAGGGAATAATCAAACTTAATAACCCAAGAATATAATCTGTATTCTCTCTCTCCAAGAGAGAGTTTGTGATTTCTAAAATCAATGCATAGGGAACTATTCCCGGTTGTCCACATTATATACAAGGGGTTTCCAAAACCCTTTAGGACTTTGGTATTCTTGTCCAATAAGAATTGCCAAAAATTAAATTGACAGTCGGGGTGCCAGCCGTACGGCTCCCCTTGCCAGTTTTCTCGTTTTTCGCTCCTTTTAATTATCCGTTCTGCGTGTGTGATCCAATAGGATTATACTAACTTGGCAACGAGTCCGAACCATTCAAACCTCGTAAGTCATAAGTGGACTTTAGCAAGCCATTATGACTACCCAATTAGTATAACTTTGAAATCCAAATATTCCTAAAATAGAACATAACACAATCTCTTTGTTACACGATGTATATTGAACGTAAGCCATGGTCAATGGTTAACTTACCTATGTTCAATGCTTTCTCAATCCCGAATGTATTGATAATACAAATGACATTGATCCAATCAATTCATTTAAGCATGGCCATGCATTTCATCAATACCATCCATCGAGTGGCCAAAGATTGACATCTCTCTTGACGAGGAACAAATCCCTTCTTGGCTTATTACCTTTCCCTACATGATTCTGATTATGCCAATCACATTCTTTATAGCTACCCGGTTAAGGGTAACGTTTGAATATGTCAAACATAATGTTCATCATGTGGAAGACTGTAATAACCTCATGTCTAGAGATTCCAGTGATATAAGTATATGAGACTTAATTATGACATTGTGACCATGACATAAATCTCATAGGGGTCAGTCCAGTATTAGTTCTCCAACAAATACCCATAAGTCTAATTGTATCATATACACATAATCATCATATGCTCATCTATTAAACTTATACTAATAATTAATCATAATTATCAGGGATGGAGATTATTATAATAAACATGCAAAAGATATAATAATCAAACATTCAATATCTTTATTAAAGCATAAGCAAATGATGACATTAATCGTTCAAATAACGTGCCTAGGACATACACACCAACATGTTGAATATGTTTAATTTGACTATTAACAGGGAAATCTATACATTTAACTGTATACAAATTGAGTAGTGAGAGAACAAGACTTACACTGAAGTGAAGGAAAAGAACACTGATGAGATTGAGAGTAAGAAAGGTGATGCGGGTTTGAGTGTGTGGATATGTGTGAGTTTTGTGTTATTAAAAATGAAAGGGTATTATAGGAAGTTTGTTGAATATGTTTAATTTTTTAAGGGGGGATTTATCCTTACGTGTTTATTCATCAATTTTACGGGTGTGTATAACAACACCCCACAATTACTCTTTCTGTCCCATACTTATTGCTACCAAATGCGAGTGCACGGGGATTTAGAAAATATGTTGGAAAAGTAAGTATTGTGAGTGGGTAGGAGAAAAAATAAGTTAGTGTAGTTGTTGTGAGTAGACGTACCCAAACGGTTCCGGTTCCCGGTTACCGGAAAGCCGGAACCGTATTCGAACCGTCCTAATCTGGTTCCTGAATCCAGGTTCTATCCAGCGGTTCCGGTGGTTCCAACGGTTCTTGCCGATTAACCTTTTTTTTTTTCCAGTTTAGTCCAAATCCATTAGAAAATTAACTGGTTCGAGCTACAAAAGTTGATAAACTAACAGATTTGATTTTTTTTTAGCCAAACTAATTTTTTAAATAATTTTGATTAGTTTATTATCAAGCAGGTAATAGAAAATAGTTTTTTTTTTTTTTAAAAAAATGACAGTACCCTTGTAATTTTATTCATATAATTAAAAAATATTACAATAAATTAAGTGTTTTCCTTTCTTCTTCTTCTTCTTCTTTTTTTTTTTTACCTGGAGATCTGGTAGGCTGGATCGCACACTTACAAATTAAACTTGGACTAGGCTCAAAAAATATGTAGCTAGGATAAGTCCATGATCGATCAACGAAGAACAGCTACTTGTTTATGTAATTGTCGCTTGACACGATTTGGGGAATAATTTATAATTATTAAATCCTAAAACAAGAACTAAAAATAATTGAGCAAAAACAATAATTAAGAAGTACTTCAGATTTGAGCCTGTTCCCATCTTTTTATTCAATTATCATCGGTATATCTTTTCACTTTTTAACCTATTCACTTGATCACGAGATCTATTTTAATCTCTGTTTCTTATTTCATAGTAATTACTAGCAGTGACACACTAACTAGAAACCCCAATTACAAGATTAATCTAACTGGCACAGTCTTGATCTCAATATTAATTGATTTTAATGATTTAAAGAAACTAAGATTAAGAACGCTTTCTATAATTATTTCATATAGATAATCCTCTAATTTTACCCACTTCACCATGGCACATGCATAAATCAAGAAGATGCTACTTATGAATTTCCTACACATGCACAGTAAATAGAAAATTCTACCAGAGATCCAATAACACACATAAATAGATTGATCAAGTCTATAAACCCTAGCAATGGATTTAAAATAATCACAAGTAAAATTATGAATAAAGATAAAATTGTAAAAAGAAAAATACCTCAAATTGATAAAAATGGGTTCAAGAAATCAAACTCAAATCTTGGATTTTAGTTCCTCATCCAAAGCCTTGAAAACTCCATGGAAAAGAAAATAAACCTAGATCTCCAATTATGTAAAAGTCTAGAATGAAAACAATGAAAGAAACCTACTTTAAAATACCTAAAACAAGTCCTAAACTAAAAATGAATGAAAAGGAATTAAAAGAAATAAGAAAAGAAAAAAAATCAACCAAAAACTGGGCTGCACGCGCGTCACACGCGCACGCCAGCCATTCCACTCGCCTGCAGGCGCCTGGGAAGAATTCGCCTTCACGAGTCGCGCGCTCCGTCACGGCTCGTGCTCCTCGATCCCTCGCTCTATGAGTCGTGTTCTGAAGTCGTGCAACTTGCCTGTACCATAGTTATAAATCCCGTTCCGTACCAGTCGGGACGGTCCGGTTTGCACCGTACCGGACCAAAACCGTGTGGAACGAGTGATATTCCGTCTCACTCAAAATTCAGGTCTGAACCGGATCGAACCGGTATGTACCGGTCAAAACCGGGCGGTAAGTACATTCCGGCCGGAACAACACCATCAACCAAAATTTGGTGTTTTTCCAACTGGATCTAGAGAGAGTGTGAGATGAAGAATGTTTTGCAACAATCCGTCTTAAATGTTCCTCCATTGCAACATTAACTTACAGATCTACCCATTTGAGGATATGAAGGTGGGGAAGTGGATGAAATTAGAGAGCCAGTCGAGAAGCCGGAGTAGGAGCCAAAGTTGCTGGAGCATGAATGTAGGAGGCGGAGATGGTGCTAACCGGTGACTGAGTAATTCTCTCTCTAAAATTGTGTAGAACAAGAGAAAGTTAAGCCTGAGAGAGAGAAGTGATTTTGACTTTCAAAATTTGAAAAAATAAATAAAAACTAGTCAGATGTAAGACTTGGAGTGAGAGGGATTTGGGTCAGTTATAGGCTTAGCTGGGGTATATGCTTAGGACCTTAGGTACCCCTACTTTTTTTTTCTAGTTTTCTTTTAGTTGTTGTTGTTTTTTTTTTTTTTTTTTTTTTTTTTTATTTAAGGTGGCTCAAAGAGTACTCTCATAAATTGTTTAATAGTCATTTTCTTCTATATTTTATCTTTAGAAGCAATTTAATTTTTGATAGAAAAATAATTTTAAAATTTTACTAATCTATAAGTAGTTGAATTTTATTTTTGTAATATATATATATATATAATTAAAATTAAAAAGTGCTGTAAATCCGGTACGGTATGCTCCGGTATCCAGTACGTACCGTTCCAGTAACAAAACCGATGCGCTGTCCGAAACGGTATTTATAACTATGGCATGGACTCGTGCTAGGCCGCCTACAACTGGTCCGCTCCATGCTGGTCTTCGCTTGCTGGGCCGCCTGAAGGTTAGTCGGAATTGGTTTTGGGCTTCGCTTGGTGTTGGGCCAACTGGGCAATGTCCCACCTTGCTGGCTCTGGAGTGCTCCATCCTCTTTCTTCCTTGGGCTAGTGTTGCTGGCTTTCTTCCTTGCTTTCAACCCAACTCCTACTTCTTCTTGATTGCTTTTGATTTTGTTTTCTTATATATTTTGAGCCTTAAATTCTTTTCTCATGAACAAATTAAATCCAACTAAATGTATAAAAAGACTAATTTACCCCCAAATTATAATAAAACCCCAAAATTACATAATCGCCCCAAAATACATAAAACTAATTTAAATACATCAAAATCATGAATTTAAGCACATAGAAACTTAGGAATTAGGGTAAATATAAAGTAAAAAAAAGTGCTACAAAATTTGATTTACAAAATGAGGTGTCAAAATTTTATTGGTGTTTTTAATTAGAATGTGTCGGGTCCACTATCGATGCAACCAATAAAATATCGCCACTTCATTTTGTATCCATCATTTGTGAACTTCTTTTGTGTATCATTGGCCTAGGAATTAAAGGTATAAAATCCGTTCTATCAAGATCTTCCAAAACAGAGGTCAAAATTGGTCAAGAACTGATCAAAAAGTTAAATACAGCCGTTACTAACGGCTATATTCCTCCAACACCTAACGGCTATTAACGAGAAGGAAAGGAGGGCCAACCAGTGGCTAGTTCGAATCTAGTGACTGTTGGAACTGTTTGGTTCCACGGTTCCGGTTTCCAATTCCGTAACCGGTGGTTCCATAGTTTTATTAACCTTGGACCCGTATTCAAACCGGCTATACATGGTTTCCGGTTTCTTAACCGCTTTTCGGCACTGGCCGGTTCCCGGATCCGGTTTCACCCGCCTGTTCCCTCGCCTGTTCCCGAGAAAAGTGAACCTTTGGGCTTTTGGGTAAGTAGGACGCCGGAAATAAGCAGATGGAGTATACCGTATTGGTGCCCATTTCTCTCGTGTACGGCTGACAGAAGTAGCCGGCAACTGCAGCCGATTATGTATTCATGTTCAAACTTTTCAGCAGCACAGTGCGGTTTAGCCACTACATATACATCCAACCACTCCAAATCCTATCATCATCATCAATCCATTGAATATCGAAAATTAGGTCGTCTTTGTGGTAGAAATGGCTATGTAAATTGCCGTTTTTCCTGCAATTCGCAGCAGCAGCAGCTCGTTTTAGAGGACGATGTTCATAAATTGTTGCAGGTATGTATCTATTATCGCTTTCCCTAATCTGACTTATTTCATGCAATTGGATTCTATTCGAATTGATACATACTCCTCCGTCCCATTTTTGGAGTAAAAAATTTCCTAAAAGTCTAAAAGGGCGTCCCATTTTTAGAGTCAAAATCTTAAAATGAAAAGCGGGTCCTACATGTCATACTCACAACAATTATCCACTAACTTTTCTTTAATTCTTGAACACACCCATTTATTTTTTGACTCTTAAAATGGTACGGATGGAGTATATATATACCCTTTGCATAGATTGTTAATTCTCCTCCTTAAATTACTAGCTTAACCCTAGTACCAAATACTTGAGGTCGGAGGCATGGATTATGATCAGTTTAATCCAAAGAAAGTCATTGCTTTACTATCGATTCTATGGAGCAGCATTTTTAAATTAGTGATTTCATTTATGTTTTGGTCCATCCTGTTCCCTATCTCTAGTATGGCTGATGTTGATAATGGGTGCACAAAGTTCTTTTGTTATACATGTCCAAACTCCAAACCATCTTAAGCCAAAAAAAAATCAATGGGTTGCTTTACTATCTCATGACTTTGTTCACTACACTTTTTTATCTTTCCTAGTTTTACCCTTAGCCATCTTAAAATTCGTATTTTGGCTATATTAAACATCTTTTCCAAAAAAAGTGTCATACTTTGACGACTTTATGTCAACCTTTTATAGATTGGTTAAAAGAACTTAAAGGTTATAGCATCAGCGAAAAAAATATATAACCCTTTGGTACATTGTAGTTGTGTGGTTTTCTTCTTTGTCGATCTTTCTCTTACTTTTCTTGTTTAACCAAACCTAAATCGTCAATTACCAACCATAACCACCTTTCCAAGCTCAGCGTAAAGTTGCTAATGACAGTAGAAAGCTAATATTTTCATTCTACTTTATAACTATGGTCAGTATCAATGATTCATTTCGCTTGTGCCAGCTGGTACGCATACTGTATATAATGTGTCACTGATTACGTGGTATCATGAACATTCATCGAAACATATTGAAGTTTCATTGAGTTGACTTATAAGATTTGCGAAGGAGCTAGCCCTACTTATATACAAGGCTTAATGTCATCCAACTGACTATTTGACTAAAAAGTGATCTATTACATGAATCCAGATAATAGTCACATCTCACAACAAACTAACAAGCTAACCAACTAACTACGGTGATCACTTAAAAATCATTTTAACTTATCTTCAATCCAGTTAGTGGCTTGAATGCATTTGTGTACCTGTTCTTGTTGGTTAAGATGTACCACTTGGATTCATTGTACACGTGCTGCATTGGGCTTGCTTCTCTTGATCACTGCTAAAGTGTTCATGACTCACCTCCACCCCCACAAGGAGGTGTGCTACACTCCTACCTTTAGTAATAAGGTCCATTTAGCATGCTTGCTATTTGAAGAGTCTGAGTAACATAGGTTTACACCTCTCATGCTAGAAATGGTCGTGTATCTCGTTCTGATTCTTGTTAAGCACATGTGAGAATGACAAACTTGTTCATTGCAGAGAGAGTTATCTTCATTGATCATTGCCATGGCGCAAAGTTCTCAAGGCCAGTTAACTTCTTCAAGATCAATATCATGCTTGAATTATCATTTTATGTACCCACCACAGTTCATTGTTATTCTCGATCATGGCTGTGTTTCTGGAATTGTTTCTTCTGGACTTTGCGGTGTTCATCGTGGATTCAATATTAGCGATGAAATTCAGTCGGAAGAAATCAATCGAAAAAGACTTGAAATTGAAAACGAGATGAAGAACTGAAAAAAATATTAATGAATCAGAGAAAGGATTTTGCGGAGGTGTTTGGAATCAGGTGCTCATATACCATGATAACATGGTAGCATGAACATGCATTGAAACATATTAAAGTTTCATTCATTTGACGGAAGAGATTCACAAAGGAGCTAGCTTTACAAATGCTTAGTTTAATCTCTAAGGGGTCATTTGGTAACATGATAAATGGCTGAATATGATAAATAATACGAGATAAGGATGTTTGGTATGATTTTAAATCTTGGATTAATTAGAAGGTTAGAGCCGATTAGACGCTTATCCCCTTATTATTTATTCCTTGAAAGGGGGGGGGGTATTATTAATACAGGGATTTTTAGTACGGGGATAAACAATCATGCTTATCCTTGTCTTGCTACCAAACAAGCCTTTAACTCGAAACTGATCCAACCAACTTGTAACAATTGTTGATGACTTAACAATCAATTCCATTTGTCTTGAACCTAGTTATTCGCTGGATACATTTGTTGTAGCTTATTTTAATCGGTCCTGAAGTATTACTTGGATTCACTGTACATGAGCTGCATTGGGTTTGCTGGGCTTGCTTCTCTTGATCACTGTTATAATGTTCATTAGTCATAGCGATGCAGTCAAATGTTGAATGCGATAGCGATCCTTGACAGTATTCATCACATTGTTTCAATAGCTGGAATTATATTACCTAAAACACTGTCAATGCGGTAAATATCAATTTGATATTGTCCTATATTGACTTTACAAAATAAAAATAATGTTTTTTTTGGGATGGGGAACTCTGTGCGTGTGTCTGTGTATTTGTATGTTTGTGTGTCTGCTTTGATATTTATAGCTATCCAAGATGTCAAATGCTTGCACACTATCTTGACTTCTGTAGCTGTTTGGCAGATCCTTCCATGTGATTTACATGACAGTCTTCAGAACGGATCAAAAGAGGCTCAGTTATTGGAGGTGAATATTTTTACTCTACATGTAAAGTTGTTATAATTTGTATAGTATAGTTCGTGGTAAGCTGAAGCCACAAAATTTGCATTGAATCTCATTTTGGCACAAATGGGTTATATTAGAAATCTTTGTTGTGGAATAAGCCCTCCTAACACCCAAGCAAATCGCAAGAATCACCGCACCACAAACAAGCACAAGAAATAGATAACCCAAAGCAAAAGACAAAGGAACACAAGAAATTGTTTACCCAGTTCGTCAATATGTTTGACTACGTCTGGGGGCACTACCAAGTCTGGATCTTGCACTATAATATGTAAATATGGAGTTACAATGAGTATGGGGGCGGAACATTGCTTAAATATGCATCCTAGAATAAAACCTAACCCTAGACGGACAAAGAAACCCGAAATCTGGCCTAAAAGTCGACCCAGAGCAGACCTGCCCCGACACTTGGGCGGTCGCCCACAATGCCCTTGGGCGGTCGCCCAGACCAAGCCACGAACTGATGAACCTTCTGATAAAGTGGGCGGTCGCCTACCTTGACCCTGGGCGGTCGCCCAGACCATCAGTCCCTCCGACGTGATTTCTTCCTTTGCTCCGATCGCTAGTTCCCGGTTGGTCCTCTATTCCAACAATCTCCCACCTAGAGATCAACCACATATAAGCCCCGTATCCGTTCTTCAACTCATCCTTAGTGCCATAGTGCTCACCTCGATCATGGTAGTGCCAACTTCCTCCCCTATTCTCCAAGCCCCGTTGAAGCTATACCCAGCTTCAACTTCACCTTGCTTGAGAAACCTGGAGCCTTTGCATCCGATCTACACTCACTGTTAGATCTGCGTAGCGGAATATCCGGTCCTGGAGTATTTGGTTCATCTTCAGTGACCCCTTGACCTTGGTCATCATGAACCGTCTTGCTCCCACCCGAGTCTGGAATATCCATGCGAATCTCACTCGCATCACAGCATTCCTCAAACTCCCTGAGCTCATACTCCCCACCATTAATGAAGGTCATGTAATATGACACACCACCCAGAGAAGTTACCGGGGCCGGTCCCCACAAATCCGTGTGAACCGATTCCAACTTTGCTTCCCTCAAAGCCCTACCTGTCAAACTCGGTAGTTTCCCCTTTGAACAAAGTACCCCCTTCTCACCCATGTGACCCAATCGACAGTGCCACAAATCCGTATCACCCTTGGCTAATGCCACCGCGATACTATCCTTGGTGTTGTTCGTCAAATACAATCTTCCTTCCTTATTACCCCGAGCGATCTCACAATCCTCCTTGGTAATAACCTAGTTCCTGCAGCTAAAAGTTACCGTGTAACCTTCTTCACCCAGCTGCCCAACTGATATCAGGTTCTTTTTCAAACCCGGAATGTGTCTGACCCCGTGTAGATGTAAGACCTTCCCGTCCGATGCTCCTATTCTGACATCCCCCTTCCCCTTGATTTCCAAAGGCTCACCATCCGCCAGATAGACCTTTCCGAAATCACCGGAAGTATAATTTTCCAACTCCTCTGCATGCCCGCATGAGTGGAATGATGCCCCCGAATCCAGCACCCATGATTCTAGCGCACTACTAACGCTCAGAATCAGTACATCTTCACCCTCAGTTATCACATTCGCCGATTTATCCCCTCGCATGGGATAATCCCTCTTGTAGTGTCCTAACTCCTTACAATGATAGCACTCTGCCGATCCTCTTGCAACCCTTGGTCTTTCTTTGTTCTCCACAGGCTGACTCCCACCCCCCGATTACACTTTCCCTTGACCCTGTTCTCCCTTTATTGCTAGAACCCGGCCTTCCCCTACTAGTTGTAGCCAAGACCGATTCCGAAGTAGACGGTGTCCCCAACTTCTTTATGCGATTTTTCTCGCCCAGGAGAAAGTCCTTAACATCATCATACTTCAATTTGTTCTTACCCGCTGAAGCATTTAACGCTGTCACCGTTCCGCTCCAACTTCCTGGTAAAGACGCTAGCAATAAACACGCATGAACCTCGTCACCGAAAGTAATCTCCAACGCAGCCAATGAGTCTATAACATCCATAAACTCATCGATGTGTTTAGCTATGGATCCTCCCTCTTGCATCTTGAGATTACCCATCTTGCGTATCAAATCAACCTTATTTGCAGCAGATGGAGTTTCAAATCTCTCAGTAAGATAATCCAATAGCTCCTTGGTGGTTTTCGCCTTCTTGGTAGTCCTCGCGATCCACTTCGACAAAGTAGATCGAACCACCCCTAAGGCTTTCCGATCCATGAGATCCCAGTCTTCCTGTTTTTCGCTTTCCGGCTTGACTCATGTTAAGGGCTTATAGAGATCTTTGTTGTACAAGAGATCCTCTATTTGCATCTTCCAAAACCCATAGTCAGACCCATCGAATTTCTCCACCGCTTGTTTATCCTTGCCCATTCTTGATTGCTTGATAAACCCGGATCGTTAAACCGGAGCTCTGATACCAGTTGTTGTGGAATAAGCCCTCCCAACACCCAAGCAAATCGCAAGAATCACCGCACCACAAACAAGCACAAGAAATAGATAACCCAAAGCAAAAGACAAAGGAACACAAGAAATTGTTTACCCAGTTCGTCAATATGTTTGACTACGTCTGGGGGCACTACCAAGCCAGGATCTTGCACTATAATATGTAAATATGGAGTTACAATGAGTATGGGGGCGGAACATTGCTTAAATATGCATCCTAGAATAAAACCTAAGCCTAGACGGACAAAGAAACCCGAAATCTGGCCTAAAAGTCGACCCAGAGCAGACCTGCCCCGACACTTGGGCGGTCGCCCAGACCAAGCCACGAACTGATGAACCTTCTGATAAAGTGGGCGGTCGCCCACCTTGACCCTGGGCGGTCGCCCAGACCATCAGTCCCTCCGACATGATTTCTTCCTTTGCTCCGATCGCTAGTTCCCGGTTGGTCCTCTATTCCAACAATCTTGTGGTTGTTGTAATTAGTGTAGTGAGCATTCAAAATGTCTCAGAAATTGATGCTATAGTTCAGATTGAACCAAGTACTTTTAATGCCAGGTTCCTCCTCAGAGATTTAGTTACCTCTTGATGTTTGTATTAGAAAAACTATAATACGAACGTACTTTTAAAGCAAGGATCCTTCTCAGAGAATTATATACCGCTTGAAGTTTATTATCTTGATGCTATAAATTAGTAAAAATGAGGTACATATAAAGTTCGAATGTTGAGGCATGCTATTGATGTGTGTCACCATGTGTTGCAGTACCTAGTCTTCTCACTCACATTCTGTAGTCAATTTTTGAGCTTTCGACCCTCGCATTGGCTATGCTGTCACTAACTGTTCGAGTTCCATGTGGCCCTGTTAGTTGTTCCACTCTGCCTCTACATAGATATAGGATCATTTGAATAGTTCAACCTACCCTTACTACTCATGTTTAATCAAAAATGGAGATAATCCCTCTGGGCATTAGCACCATCTTTTTGGTGCATTTGGACTGAAAGGAATGTGAGGATTTGGTGTCGACTAAAGTTCCTGCATCCCCAGGAAGATGCACGTGTGAAGTAGTTTTAGAACATGAATATATTTTACACGAGAACAGATAAATAATTCTTACTGGTAGTACTTCCATATGAAGAATGTTGCCTCATCTAGATGGAATCGAGTTGGAAGCAAATAATTTCACTGAATTTTGATGTTATGGCAAGAGATAGTAGCCTTCAAAGTTTGATCTTGTTTGCTCTAGTTAATGGTTGATTTGTTATATAGGTCATCTTGGATCTTGGTCGGTTGCCTATAGCACGCTACCTTGGTGTTTCTCACCCGAAGTCTCTGAGAGATACCGAGGTAAATGCTTCGAGTTCTACAATTACACAATCCTATGAGTGGCTATCTAGTCTTTGTCAATCAGTGCATTTAATGGCTTAATTTTTGATAAATATTCAGATTTTAATTTTGAATTCATTAATGTCTTATGTTTCGTGCATTAAACTATTCTTCAAAGGACTGGCAATACGACTATAACATTGGGAGTATTATTTTCAGAGAGTTTCACGTATTGATCCAAGTTCTGTTGCTTAACTAGGTTTCAGTTAAAGAACTGGAGTATGCTCTAGAGGCAGTTGGAGAATTTGGAGGGGACAATAGAGCTGGCATTGCGGGCACCTTGCATCGGATATCTGCAGTTAGAAATAGGAAGGGAAAAGTAGTTGGCTTAACTTGCCGGGTAGGAAGGGCAGTTAGGGGTCATATTGACACGGTACAGGATCTGCTCGAGTATGGAGAAAGCATTTTGTTTGTTGGAAGGTAATTAACAAGTTAATTACGTTGTCACCTTCATACACACCATGATAAAATTAACTGCCAAGCATGCACAGAATTCAGTTTATTCATCATCCATTGCATATACCATGATCTATACATTGTAAAAGGTCAAGTATAGAGTAGTAGGGCCATATCTGTCTTTGTAGACCCTCAGTTCTAACATGATAGTTCCTGTTTAAAATTTTCTTGTCCCAAAATAAGTACCCATTTTTAATGTTCTCTCTCACTCTCTTTCTCTGTCTCTCTGTGGTATGTGCCCTCTCTTTTTCTTCCCAACCCTATTTATTTATGGCCAAAATTTCATACTCACGTACATAATTAGCTAATTAGATAATGACTGGTGAGCGTCTTTCAGAGCTTACTCTTATTTTCTATACTAGTTTGGTAATTATGTCGATATCCTTGTCTTATGTTCATCAGTTCATGTATACATGACAGGCCTGGTGTTGGGAAAACTACTGTTATGAGAGAGATATCTCGTGTCCTATCAGATGAGCTACACAAAAGAGTGGTCAGTTGTGTTTAACATTACTCTCTCTTCTTTACAAGTTCTTTAAAATTGCTGATACTGAAAGAGAAATCTCAGCATAATGGTAATTTAAATAGGTTATTGTTGATACCAGCAATGAAATAGGAGGCGGTGGGAATATTCCACACCCTGCAATTGGGGGTGCACGAAGAATGCAGGTTCCGGAACCCTCTATGCAGCACAGAGTTATGATTGAGGCCGTGGAGAATCACATGCCCGAGGTGATTGTTATAGATGAAATTGGTACGCAAGCTGAAGTTCAGGCTTGTCTTTCGATTGCCGAAAGAGGAGTCATGCTTATTGGCACTGCTCATGGAGAGCAGCTAGAGAATATAATTAACAACCCTACACTATCTGATCTGGTTCGTTTCTATGCTCACAACCCTTAAACAATAACATACTGTATGTGTTTTCCACATTCGTATAACTGAGAATATTCCCGAATTGGTAAACTAATACTCCCTCCGTCCCAAAATTATCTTCACATTTGACTATTCAATCTTTTTAAGGATTGCTTCACTAGCCAAGTAGCCATGTTGTGTGTATGAACATTTAAGCCTAAATTGTAGAAATGAGAACTTTTTAGGACAATGAAAAATGGCAAATGAGAAGATCATTTTGGGACGGAGGGAGTATTTAGACAAATGAACAACTCATTTTGTTATACCCTCTCCGTCCCGTAATGATAGTCCCATTTGACAATTCAAACATTTTAATAACATGTTTTCATTTTCATTACTACCTTTAGCAAGGTTCAATTATTACTCCCAATAAAGTCTCTCTTGCAACAACCATTACTCAATAGATTCATCAAAAAGTTAAGTTTGGAAGTTTAATAATCTCAACACACCGGTTTTAGAAATAGGACTATCTTTTTGGGACAAACATAAATGGGAAATGGGACTATTATATTGGGACGGAGAGAGTATGTTGGTTTATAATAACTGATATGTCCTATTATATTGCTTTTTCTGTCAAATACACAGATTGGCGGGGTGGAAACAGTCACTATTGGTGATCAACAAGCCCGAAACAGAAATTCCAGGAAAAGCATTCGTGAGAGGAAATCTCCTCCAACTTTTCCTTTTCTGATTGAAATGAGGGAAAGACACTACTGGGTTACGCATAGAGTATGTTACTTGACTTGTCACTTGTATCTTCTCTTTGTTGCATACCACTTACACATGTCACTCAATTATATTGCATCCATATTCTCTCTTTTGTCACCTTTCCTTTACTTTTTTGTTCTACTGCAGTTTGATCATACTCCCTCTGTCCCAGAATGATCTTCCCATTTGACTATTTAAACTTTTTAAGGATATGAATACTTGCTTCACTAGTCATATTTTGTTTATGCACTTTTAAGCCTAAATTGTAGAAATGGGAAAAACTTTTTGGGCCAATAAAAAATGGCAAATGGGAAGATCATTTTGGGACAGATGGAGTAATATAGAAAATGGATTATTACTTTGTCAAACAATCAGAAAGTTATTTAAAATCTCATCCTTAGGAATCCAAACGTGGGAGAAAGGTTTATATGTTAAGGCATGAGTCATAAGGGAAGAGAACACATTTCTCTCGATAGAGTAATTCCATCTGGGGATGGTGATTTGGTTAATTGTCTCTCGATACAGCAGTCCCATCGCAAGGTGCATAATGGGGTTATCATCCCCAAGGCAGGTAGACCATGGCACCTTATACGTATCTCAGGTGGCTGATCTTGTATATGCCCCTGACTTTAGATTAGGAGGGTGATATAAATTATAGGGGTACCAATCACCCTAGGATCAATGGAAATTTGATGTTAAGTGTGTTATGAGAATAATAGGTCAACAGGTTAAAGGGGTGCCTGGTAGAGGCATTTTCTACCCCAGATTATGGGCATATGCAGAAGCATTAGGCAGGGTCACTGAGTGTTTGCTTATCAACTGTACGGTACTCCCTCCGTCCCAAAATGATAGTCCCATTTCCCCTTTTTGTTTGTCCCAGAAAGTTAGTCCCATTTCCAAATTAAGGCTTCAAAATCACCGAATTTCCAAAACTTCTAATGTAACCTTAAAATGCTTGAAAAGTCATACGGGACTATCAATTTGGGACGGAGGTAGTATTTTATATATGCTGGTGGAATTTTAGTTTCTTGCTTTGCAGTGGGTCTCCACTATATGGCAGAGTGGACTGCGGATCTCCTCTAATTTCTTTTGGATGACAAGAATATGATATGAATCTGTATACGATTTTCTTTTCCTTAGTGTACTGTATACTTTTTCATGCCTTATAGTAGTTGTTATGTTCAAAATCCTCAAATTCAAGGCACTATATTCTGAATGAAAGTGGCACTTATTTTTATTCCTTCTGAAAGAAACGAGATTTTTATCAGAATCAACTTTTGCAGCTTGCATTTCACCTAATTATTACTCTGATTTTGCAGACCGCGAAGAGTGTGGATTTATTGCTTCATGGGAGAAAGCCACTGGTTGAGGTATGTTATATGCCTCAAAATCGATTCAATAGTTGCAAAGATTACCCTAAGTCCTTATGTAGATGCATTTACATGATAATGTGAACCCCATTAACACCAGCGGCGAAGTCACGCCTAAGCCAAGGGGGTCAATCGCCCCCTCGATTTTGGAGTTGTGTCATTTTTACCACTATAAAGTTTAAGAATTTTAATGTTTTTACCCCTAAATAAAGGAGATTTATCATTTTGACCCCCTTAGTTTAGAAAAAAAAAATAGCACTATATCATAATTTTGACCCTCTTCTACAATATTCCTCGCTTCGCCACTGATTAACACCATCAAATATTTCAATAGGCTGCAGAGTTGAAGGTTCATGAATCAGAACATTTGCAATCTCGAGTAACTTGAACTATTCATTCAATAACATTATCATAGAGATGTAAACCTTAAATCTGCCTAAATTGGAGTAAAACTGTGTCCTTGGGAGCTCAAACCCTCTAGACGGTGATTCGAGAAAGACCCTTAGATCATGAAGTAGTGGGGAATAGTTTCAAATCTAAAAAGGCTTTAGAAATGACACACGCATCAACAAATTCATAAGTATCCCCCCCCCACCCCAGTAAATTAATACTCCCTCCGTCCCAAAATGAATATAAAAAAAATCAAATTTGCTCTTGATCATGGACATCATTTTGGGACGGAGGGAGTAATAATTTACCAATGGGCTTCGCCACAGATTGTGTTGGAGAACTAAATAAAGGACAATGGGGGGGGGGGGGGGGGAGGGGGGGCTTGAAATAGACTTTTAGAAACCCGGAATCGGAAGTGATTGCCATGTTTTACAGAAACCTTTTAACATACTACATCACAAGAACAAGAAACCAAGACTGGTATGGTATCTCTGTGAATCCATAAAGAAAGTCTTATTTTTCTTTCAAAATGAAGTACATCAGGCGAACGTCCATAATAAGCTATATGCATTACCATTCTCGTCTATTTGAAGCATATAATCCTTTTCGACACAAACTGATTATAAAGAAGAACAAAGTTATTCTGGTTCCTCACGCTTTTTCATTTTATTTGACTAGGGGCTTGTGTCTTATACTAACCTGTCCGATAATAATAATTGTCTCACTTTTCTTTTTGGTTCATTTCAAAATAACTGTCGTGTTTCTAAATAAATAAGGAAATAGTCTTAGTTTATTATTACCATGGTACAAACGATGTACAAACAAGTAAATATTCCTTAAAAAGTCTGACAAGTCAACTCTGACATTTATTATGTAATAGAAGGAGTAGAATATTTTCCGAATCAGTGGAAATTTAGGGTTTATTGATGAGTCTTATTAAATCATTTGCCATGGCTGTGGCAGCATCCTCTTAAGTTTCAATGTTTTTGCAGATTAGGAGGAGAGATAAGGACTCCAAGGTTGTCATAGAACAATGGAAAACTTGTGATTAGTACTATGGTTTTTTCTAACCCTTCTAAAACATTTGTAGGCTTCTTTTTTTTTTTTTTTCCTCTCATGCTTCTGCCTTCTTGTAATCATATTTAACAATATTTTGTAATTAAAAGTTTAGCTACTTTTTTTTTTCTTTCTTTTTTCTTATTTTTTGACAGCAAAAGTTAGGCAGCTTGAATTAACAATAGATTGTTATTTGAATATATGCATTTTTATTTGAAATATTTCTTTTGGACAATTGTTGTATGAAATTTAAATTTCTCAAAAGGTTATATATATATATACTCTCCCCGTCCTATTTTAAGAGTCAAAAAATAGGTGGGTTCAAGAATTAAGGGAAATCTGATGTGTTTTTGTGTTGAGTGTTGATAGTTGGGTAGGAGATAGAAAGTGGGGTAGAGAAGAGTTAGTGGATAATTGTTGTGAGTATAAGGGCAACTCCAATGGTGGTCCTTGTTCCATAGGTATCAAAATCAAATTTTGGTACCTATGAATATTATTCATATGGTATCAAAAAATCATCTCCAATCATAGGTATCAAAATTTTGGTACCAAATTAATTTTTAATGGTTATTAACTTTATTAATATTTTTGAAATGATAAATAATATATAATTATTACTTGAATTAATTATGTTTTAAATTAATAAAATAATTTTGTAAATAATTATACAAAAAAAAAAATATTTATATTTTAAATTAAAGGTTTTAACATGATAATTAATTAAATATTTTTGCACTATGTTTAACAATTCTTTAAAACACAAACAATAGATATAAAAAAAATTGGTGTGGTACTAAGCAAGGTAGCAAATTTGATATCTTCCTTAGTACCACACCAAATTTTGGTACCCATTGTTAATACCATTGGATACTTTACCATAGGTATCAAAATTTGCATTTGATACCTACCATTGGAGTTGCCCTGACATGTAGGATTCACTTTCCATTTTATGATTTTTACTCTTAAAATGGGATGTCTTTTTAGAAATTTTTTGACTCTTAAAATGGGAGAGAGTATGTAATAATGCTAATTTTGATGATAGTTTGCCATCCAGATCTCATTTGATGGGACTCTAGTGTTTGACCCCAATGTTTTCCCAACTTTAGACCGTAAATATTCAATTTCTTCTCGTAAAATAGAGATAATTGCATAAAAAACCTTATACAAGTTTTTTCATAAAATGGAAAGTAGGTCCTACATGTTATAGTCACAAAAATTATCCACTAACTATTCTCTACCCCACTTTTTTAGTGATTAATCTGACTGACTAAGCTTTTAAAAAAATTGTACAAGATATTTTTTAATTGAGTTATGAAATTTTTTATAAATAACATTTTTAAAGGTGTACGAATAATAAATTGAGTTGATTTTGGGGGAAACGCGTTTCCCCCTAATGTTAAAAAAAGACCTGTTTTAAAACGCATTTCCCCCTAATGTTAAAAAAAGACCTGTTTTTTAATATGGTTTCACCCTTAAAACAGCGAGTTTAGGCCTTGAAATATTGAGTTTAGGCCTCAAAACACCTAGAAAATAAAATAGCAAGTTTAGGCATTAAAATAGCAAATTTAGGCATTAAAACACCAAGAAAATAAAATAGCAAGTTTAAGCTTTAAAACAGTGAGTTTAGGCCTTAAAACACCAAGTCCGTATATTTAAAACACGTCTTTTTTTAACATTAGGGGGAAACGCGTTTTAAAACAGGTCTTTTTTTAACATTAGGGGGAAACGCGTTTCCCCCAAAATTTTCTGTAATAAATTTTATTAAAATAGTTAACAACTAAAAATTGAACTTATAGTTTTAGTAAAAAGGGAGTATTTTTAAACAATAATTTATAAAAAAATGATTTTATTTTATAAATTATTTATGAAAATATTAGCTTAAAGTCAAGTTAAACTCATGAGAAATAAGTAAATTATTATAAATTTTATAATTAAAACCATCAAATACATGTCCTTATTTTAAAATTTTTGTGAATAGTAAATTATTATTAGTCGTACACAATAATTATTTTTATGAAATATTTTAGCGTAAATAAAATATATAATCCATGTTAACACATATGAAGTTATGAACTATGTTAGCGTAAATAAAAATAGAATAAATTATAGGGGGTGAAAGTGCACTTTTTAAAACTATATTTTACTAGTTAACCGGAAGAAAATTTAAATTGCAATAAGAATTTGTGTACAAGGTTTTCTATGCAATTTATTTATGTTCGAGGTTTAAATTGCAACAACAAAACTTGTACAAGGTCTTTTATGCAATTATCTCTAAAATTAACATAATAAGTAGCCTCTAAAATCGTCGCATGTGCTCATGCGTAACTTAACCAAATTTTTTTAACGTCATCTCAACATTTATCATTTCAGACACCAAATTAATGAATTTAGAAAATTGAATCCTTAAAAATGGACCTCTTTTATTGAAGAAAAAAAAAAAAGAAGAAGAAGAAGAAGAAGAAGAAGAAGAAGAGATGGACCTCCAATTTTATTTTATTTTTCTAAAATGAATGGACCTACAAGTTTGAGCTATATTTTGTCAGTTTTTGGATAAAATAAACAGTTTAATCACTTTCATCAATAACTTGAGACAAAATAGGAACTTAGTAGTGGCTCCTAATAGTATTATACAATGGGCAGATACATGCAAATTATAAAGAAAAGAACGGCAACTTTTGTATCTTGCGGTTGGCCGGCACATTCAACTCCGGCGACCTAATCCCTATTTAATTTATTTTATTTCCTTTTCCTCCTAGTTTATATAACTTCATTTAACATTTACTATAAGTATACACATGCATGTATATGCATTCACTCAGTCCAAAATAATTTTTTATAAAATTATATTTGATGACGCCCTAAATTTCTGGGGTCACGGAGGTAGAACTCCAATATAGCTGTCTCTTGATCCTGATCACAACACAAACAAGAACACCGTTAAGACCAAGGCCGGGTTGGAATCCGGCTTAGGCCCTCGGGTGTGAGAGTAAGATCTCTGAGGAAAACCTAAGTAGAAAGCTTGTGAAAGCCTTGTGTGCGTGAGTAGGATAGAGCACGTACGTGGCCCTTTGGGGCGGATAGGAGTATTTATATGAGTAGAAGGAGGAGGTAGGTTTAAGGTACTAACCGCCCTTGTACCGGATGTACACGCGGCAGGTCCTCATTGGTTCGGCCAGGGGAGTGGCTGGGAACGTGGCGTGTTGTCAGGGAAACATGGTTCCACCACCAACCGTTATGGTGTGTCAGGTACGAACAGGTAACGTCTGTAGTACGTTTGTGACAGCTGGCTGCTGCGGGCTCCGGGCAGGTGGTTGAGTGATCAACACGGGACCCTAAGAATAGCGGGAGGCAGAGCTACCTCGGTTACGGTTATCATGAAGCCCGGGTCTCTCGGGTTTACAAGCTTGCGGGCTTATCCGGTTTGATGTGGTCGAGCTCGTGTGTACTGGCTTTGAACCGGGTCCGGTCCGGTCTGCGATGCTCGGTCTTATCAGTGGCCCCTAACTCCGAGGGTCAGCTTATTTATGAGCGGCGCGTGGAGTTACACTTCCGTGTCTCGGCCCGGGCAAACTGTAGTAAATACGGGCACGGAATATCATGGGACGGGAGTCTTACAATGGTGGTTGACGACAGGACAGTGGGCCCCACGAGTCAGGCTAGTGACGTATCTGTCAGGTCCTTGATATGACAAGGAGCACGCTCATTAAATGGGAACCGTCATTGGAGTTCGAAAAAGCTGGTTCCCGCCTCTTCATTTTCGGGTCGTATGCCGGTTCAAAACTGGATCTGGGGCAAGACCCGACCCGTATTGGGGGTATAAATAACCCTAACTGGCTTCGTTCAAACACTTTCGCCATTTTCAGAATACTTGCCTTTGCTTTCCTTTGCCGCCTTTGCTTGCAATCTCTCGTGATTCCGCTTTCGGTGCTTCTTCTCTCAGCCGGTCATTCAGGTAGTGCTTCTATTTTCTTTTGCTCGTTGTTAATTTCTTGGTTCGTTCGTCCTGGGTATTTAGAGGCCCTCCTTATTGTCTTTTTGGGGTAAGCCCCTTAGCACCAGTTTTTCGGATTCGGGGAAAGAGTCCTTAGGTTTTTGATTAAACACCTAGCCCCTTTCTCTGGAGCCTCGGGTCCTTGCCTTTCTCAGAATTTTCGGGTCCATTTATTTCTTTCTAACAGGGATAATGGACGAACTGGACCTGGGGCGCAATCTCCGTCCTGACCTTTTTGGTTGTTGTCGACGAACGGGAGGGATTTATCGATATCTGATAAATGCCTGGAAAAGGCTTTCTTTGGATGCCTTCAAGACCATAGGAGTAGTCTATAACTGGGATCCCTGGATTCTACCCCTGCTGTGGGAAACAGGTCCTCGGGTTCATTATGACTCAGGGAGGATGAGAGTTCTGGGGGGTGAGGAGCAACTGGGCACTTTTGTTAGGGCCGTTTTAACTCGATTCCCTGATAATGTAGATATGGCCGGGAATGCTAGGCGATTAGTAAGGCAGGGCGGAGACCGTGTGTCCTCGACTGGTCCGAATCCCTTGACTTGGATGGATACTCCTTTGAGTGATGACTTGCTCAGTACCGAGCAATCGCAGGATATCCCGGCGGCCCCGGGCGTTGTGGAACTGTCTAGCGGGGACGAGGAATTGGAACCGATCGTTGAAGGTGACAGTTCCTTGCTGGAATATCACGCTTCGGATGCCGGGGAGGAGATCAACATTGGTCGCGGGCTTATCGACGAGCCCGTATCTTCCGGGACTCCCACGGACTCTCGCGGGCCAGATGAGAGGCTGGCCCCAGATGCTGCCCGAAAGTTGAGTTTGAGGCGCTCACCGGTCAAGATAGTGAGTTCTTTCCCTGAGGGGCCGGACAACCGTGCGGTCAGTCAGATGGGGGCGTCTACCTCAGGCGCGGCCTTACCGGATGAGGGCGAGGGTGATTCTGACGATGAGTTCCGGTCTCAGTATCATGTCGACCCAAAGGTTTATCTTGTGAGTGGTCTAGGTGAGTATGCATCGCCTACCGGAGGCTCCAAAATGACTTCTACTTTGGTCCGCGCAGAGAACTTAGCTTGTGTCTTTTATCCAGTGCAGTTTGAAAATGGGCTCCGACTCCCTCTTGACCCGTTCATTTGCGAATTTCTGAACTTCGCTCAGTGTCTGCCTATGGACCTGACTCCCAATGCCATTCGCTATTTGGTGTCTTTCATCGTGGTTAGCCGCGTCCTCGGGTTTGAGCCCTCGTTGTCTGCCCTCCATATTTACTTTACTCATCAAATAACGGCGAGCTGCCTTAGTTTGAAAACAAAACCGCGCTCCAAGAAGATTTTTTCTTCCGCCTCAAACAAATTCGACCAGTGGCAAAGGTATCCTCTCGTGATCCAGAACCGATTGGGTTGGCCTTTTCCCCATCCTGAGAACATATCTCCTATCTCGGTTTCTCGAAAAAACTTTCCGGATCCGGAAGAGGGCCGGGAGTTGAGCGAGGCCATGGAGTCTTATCTTGCTCGCCACGCAAGGAAGGTCATGGGGGAAGATGGGACAGTGGAAGCCGTGGTCCCTCAGGTCTTTGATGTGCAGGCCATCATAGATGATGAGGACCTTTTGATTTATGCTGGGGTGGCCCCGAGTCGTACTCCTGATCGCGGGTCTAGGGTTGATATGGTCCCCCTGCTGAGAGATCCCGATTGGAGGGTTCATCAGTCTTTTGTTTTTGCTTCGGAGTGCTCGTTCTGTAACCATGGGGACTCGTGCTCTGACCCTGGTTTAACCGGTCTCTCTTTGTTATTATTTCTCTTGTCTGTGCTCATTTCGTTTCTGCTATCCGGAAGGGGCGCTAAATTCCCTTTGATTTTCAGGTCCCGACGATACAATGCCTCCCAAGAGCGTGGCCGCCCAGAAGCAAGCGGCAAGGGCACAATTGGAACGGGAGAAGAAAAGGAGAGGGGACGAGCTAAATAAAACCGAGGCTCCGGGCATTAGGCTCCCGCTTATGGACAAAACAGATAAGTCCGGGGTAGCGGTGTCCGCACAGCCTGCCCTGACTCGTAACCTGCCCCCTAATCCCCGTCACGCAGTTGGGAGGGGCAAAGGATTGATCGGCACCGGTCACTCACAGTCTTCCTCTGACGCGGTCATAACT
Source organism: Campanula takesimana (assembly GCA_026119855.1). Lineage (NCBI taxonomy): Eukaryota > Viridiplantae > Streptophyta > Magnoliopsida > Asterales > Campanulaceae > Campanula > Campanula takesimana. The sequence continues at coordinate 315,531 of JAOWBW010001171.1, forward strand.
ACCCCAGAGCCGCAAAGGAAAAGATCTGCAACGGGAGACCCTTCTTTGCCTCCCAAAGATAAACAACAGAGGACCGATGCCCCTTCGGCTGAATTTGCGGTGGTGTCCCCTGCCCGAGGTGGGATGTGTGCTTCTCTTTTCCCCGTGGAGCTTATTGACGATAGAGAGTGGGCAAAGGAGTTTGGTCTTAAGGTTGCCCGAGCTCCCGAGCTCTTTGGGGTTGACCTACATAGCCGCCGCAGCAATAACGCCTATGTTGGGGATGGGTTGTTACGTCGGCTAAACTTTCCAGACTACCAACAGAGGGTTCTATCTACCTCCAATCCTGCAACCGCAGTTGGCCACGCCGGGCTGGCCCTGACCGAGGTTCGCGTTTTGCCTCTAAACCGAAATATCCCACCTTCGTTCGTTATCTTCCTGATTTTCTTTACTTCTTCCTTGCAGATAGCCAATGACCTCCTCTACTTAAGCGCCCAGGCTAAGTCCGATGCTTCCACCATTGCCACCAGGAATAAGGAGGTTATGGAGGCAAAGGAAGAAGCCAGCAAGTGGTCGAAAATCGCCGAGGGCTTACGCACCGAGCTCAAAGAGAAAGATGCGGAGGTCATGGGCGCGGTTAAGGAAGTTTCCCAACTGAACAACGATTTGGCAGCGGAGCGGGGAGCTAAGGAGCGCCTTGAAGCCGAGAAGCAGAGTCTCGAGGCCCGCTGTGCTGAACTACAAAAGCTTTTGGATGAGGGGAAGGAGACCATCGATAGGTTGTCAACAAAGGTGGATGAATTGGATGGACAACTGCTCGATCGGGTGCGATTTGATACTGACCGGGAGCGGGTGCTGCAGGAGGAGCGGGAGAAAAGCATAGAAGCGTTCAAAGAGTCCGGCGAACAGTCCGTGATATTAACGGACCAATACAATATGGCTGTTCATGCCGTAGCTAGGAATTTGGCTGCCACGGGCAAGTATACGGCGCAGGAAATAGCCACGTTATGTTCAATCTTGCCTTCCGACCCGGAGTGCTTTTCCGGCCATTGCCTAGTGCCATTTTCGGACGACCAACTGCTGGATCTCCCGGAGACCGCTCGTACTTTACTTCCTCCTGTCCTTCCGGTCACGGTCCCTGAGCTACTGACCGCTATTGATGATCTGCGATTTCCTGCGAGCGGGAATGGTGTCCCTTTGGCCACGGCATTGGAGAAGGTTTTTGGCCCTGGCGGCCCCTTTGTTGAAGGTATGGTTCTTCCCTTTTCTACTTTTGCCTCTGCTCTCGCCGAGGCCTCGAAGGCTCCGCTCAATTTGGCTGTTGATCCTGACGCCTCTATTGCTTCTGTTCCAGAAGTGGAGATCAATCCTCCTCCGGCCAGCTAAAGATCAGACCGGGCTGCGCCCTGGGACTTTTTGTAATAATTTTGGATTTAGCAGATTTGAACATTCACTTGTACTTTGATTCGGTTTTGTAATGTATCTTATTGCTCTTCTTTTGATCCCCATATCTCATTTATTTTCGCTATATTTTATCGCTCATGGAATTGCCAAGCATTTATTGTTCTTTCTTAAATACTTTGCTTGTTTTTTATTATTACCTCCCTTGGCGGGCTTACGGTCTAGCTCAAGGGCGTATGACCGCGCATCGTTCATGAGAATTCATGCAACGGTGTTTCCCTTGGCGGGCTTACGGTCTAGCTCGAGGGCGTATGACCGTGCATCGTTCATGAGAATTCATGCAACGGTATTTCCCTTGGCGGGCTTACGGTCTAGCTCGAGGGCGTATGACCGTGCATCGTTCATGAGAATTTAGGAAGATCTTTTATTTTAATGGGACAAACATAATATTATTGATCTTTCATCTTTTTTCCGCTCATGGAGCCGTATATCAACATTACAATGCATAAGGTAGAAACTAGGCGGATTTCTAATAACAGGGGGGAATACAATCTTCAAGGGTAATACTTCTTCAGGTGGTCGCTGTGCCAAGCGTTTTTCAAGTCCTTCCCTTCTTTGGTGAGGAGTCTGTAAGTCCCTTCTTTGATTATGCGGGCGATATGATAAGGCCCTTCCCAGTTGGGCGAGAGCTTGTTATACCCGGGCTGTTTCCCCGTGACTTCAACTTTTCTTAAGACCCAGTCTCCCACGGAAAATGACCTCTTGTTCACCCTTTTGTCGTGATGGATTTTGGCCTTTTGTTTATAATTGACCATCTTTGCCCGTGCTTCCAACCGTTTTTCTTCAAGAAGGTCTAAGTCTTTTCTCCGGGCTTCCTCATTCCTTGTCTCATCAAAATGGGCGACCTTGTAGGTGGGTAGGGCTGCCTCTACGGGCGCGACCGCCTCTGATCCATATGTCAAGGAAAAGGGGGTTTCTCCTGTTGAATTCCTCGTTGTGGTTCGGACAACCCATAGGGCAGTACTGAGCTCTTCCATCCAGCGACCGCTCCTTCCCTTCAAATTTTTGTGCAAGGCGGTCATAAGCAACTTATTTGCGGCCTCGGCCTGTCCATTTCCCTACGGTCTTGCGACAGATGATTGCCGATGTTCTACGTTGAGTCTCTTGCATTCCGCCGTAAACTTGCTTTGGAACTGGGGTCCATGATCGGAGACGATAGCCCGGGGCAAACCAAACCGGCAGAATATATGGTCGTGGATGAACTTGATAATACTTGCTTCCGTCGTGCTAGTTAGCGCCTTGGCCTCTACCCATTTTGTGAAATAATCTACTGCGACCACTACCATTTGCGCTCCGCCGGGCGCTTTGGGATAAGGCCCAATCAAATCTATTCCCCACATGTCGAATGCCCAAGTTGGGACTACCAGGCTCTGCTCCGTGGATGGCTGCCTTGGTATGTTGGCGAATCTTTGGCATTGATCACATTTGCGGACATATTCCTCTGCATCTTTTTTCATTGTCGGCCAGTAATACCCGAGGAATCTGATTTTATCGGATAGTGTTCGGGCACCGGGATGTCCTCCACACACGCCTTCGTGAACTTCGTACAACAAGTTGGTGACTGTTTCGGACTTGACACACCTCAGCAGTGGTTTGGTGAAGGATCTCCGATAAAGTACGCCATCAATGATCGTGTATCTGGCGGCTTATCTTCTCAAAACCTTTGCCCGATCCGGATCGCTGGGAAGGATGTCTTTCTCTATGTATCCCATAATCTCGTCTACCCAATCCTTCTCGGGCTCCCCTATCTGGTAGATCTCTACCCTGTCGATGGCCGGGCGTTCCGTAAATTCTATCCAACAATCGATACTAAGCTTTGCGATGTCTTCGTTCGTGATTCTTGAAAGCAAGTCCGCCTCGGAGTTTTCAGCCCGGTTAACCTGGGTCAGCTCGTGGTACTCAAACTCCCCCAATAGGTTTGCTGCCAGTTCCTTGTACTTGAGCAGCACCGGGTGATTTGTCTCATATTCCCCTTTGATCTGATTTACCACTAGCTGTGAGTCGCTCTTTACGATCAAATTTGAGACCTTCATGTCCCGGGCTAATTCCAAGCCCGCTATCAATGCCTCGTACTCGGCTTGGTTGTTGGAGACCGCGAACTTAAATCTCAAGGCTCGTTTAAACCTTTGACCTTCTGGGGCGATCAATAGGATTCCGGCGTCACTAATAGTTTTTCCCGACGATCCGTCGACGCTTAACGACCAACAATTCTCCGGTCTTTCCCCTGCATCCATGGCCTCCTTGCCCCGCTTTTTCTTGGTTTTATCGGGCTGGACTTTGTCCGCTCCGCTTTCCTTTACTTCAAACGTAGTTTCTGCCACAAAGTCCGCCAGTGCTTGTGCCTTAATGGTCTTTCGCGGGGAGTAAGTGATTTGGAACTCAGTTAGCTCTATCGACCATGACAGCATTCTTCCCGAGGATTCGGGCTTATGGAGCTCTTTTTTCAGCGGGGTATCCGAATAGACCGTGATTGGGTGGGCGATGAAGTATGCCCGCAGCTTCCGAGCGGCTATGAGCAAGGCGAAAGCCAGCTTCTCAATGTTCAAGTAGCGCCCTTCTACCGCGGATAGTGCTTTGGAAACATAGTACACGGGCTTCTGGAGGTCGTTCTCTTCCCTTACCAAAACCGCAGCCACAGCGTGATCTGTTGCAGCCAAGAAAACGTAGAGTTCTTCACCCAAAATGGGACTGCTCAACAGCGGCGGTTTTCCCAGGTAAGCTTTTATTTGCTCAAAAGCATTCCGGCAGTCCTCGTTCCATTCAAACCCTCCTTTTTTCCTCCTTTCAAAGTTTTAAAGAAAGGCAGGCATTTTTCTGCTGACTTGGCGATGAACCTCCCCAAGGCCGTGATGCGGCCATTCAGCTTCTGTACCTCCTTAACACATCTGGGGGGTTGCATGTTTATTAACGCCATGATCTTCTCCGGGTTTGCCTCTATCCCTCTCTGGTTCACCATGAAGCCCAAAAACTTCACTGCCTTTACTCCAAAGGCGCATTTGGATGGGTTAAGTTTCATATTGTTTCTCCGGAGGCTGGTGAAAGTTTCTGTCACATCAAGGTCGTGAGAGGTCTCCTTGGTCTTGATAACCATATCGTCGATGTAAGCCTCCAGGTTCCGCCCTAATTGATCATCGAAGACGATTCCTACCATCCTTTGATACGTACCGCCCGCATTTTTGAGGCCAAACGGCATGTTGTTAAACGTGTAGGTTTTGCCCGCGGCATAGAAAGCGCATGACGGAATATCGGCCTCCTTCATTTTGATTTGATGATAGCCCGAGTAGGCATCTATAAAGCTTAATACTCTATGGCCGGCGATAGAGTCTACTAATTGATCGATCCGGGGAAGAGGGTAACAATCCTTAGGGCAGGCCTTGTTCAAATCGGTGAAATCCACGCACATTCTCCACTTTCCATTTGCTTTGGTCACCATGACGACGTTGGCTAACCACTTCGGATATTTAATCGGGCTTATGATTCCTGCTTTCAGCAGCTTATCTACCTCGACCTTGATCGCCGCTTTCTTTTCCGGTGAAAAGTATCTTTCTTTCTGGAGGACCCTGGTAAATGTGGGATCGATATTCAGTTCGTGTTCGATCACCTCTCTGCTTATCCCCTCCATATCCTCTACGGTCCAGGCGAACACGTCTAGGCTTCTTCTCAGTAATTCTATCAACACCTTCCTTTCCTCCGCGGGGATCTCCAGCCCGACCTTTATTGTCTGCTCGGGGTATGCCGGATTTATGACCACATCTTCCAAAGCATCATTAGGGCGGATATCTGCAACTTCTCGGTCAGGCAGTGAATCAATTACGATATTGACATGCTCGGTCTCGGCGGCTATGCGGCGGGCTCTTCTGCTCTGCTTGAATTCTGCCCTCGTGGAGTGGAAAGACAATGTCCCGATCATGGCCGTGCCTGCGACCTCTTTTTCACTTGCTTTGGCCCTTTTTGCCTCCCTCGGGCTTCCCAGTCTTTGCCTTGCTGCGCCCTCCTTTCTCTTTCTCTATATGACTTTGAGGAAGAGCTCGGGCTTATTTTCGATACACGCGATCCCTGCAGGGGTACTGAACTTGATTTTCTGGTGAGGGATTGATGCGACGATCCCTAGGGCAGCCTGAGCGGTCACTCCCAAGATTGCGTTGTACTGGGATTTCAGATCGATCACCATGAACGTGACGCGGGCTGTTTTCTCGAACGGCCTCTCTCCAATGGTTACTTCGAAGTCAATGGTCCCTTTTGCGTAGACCGTATGATTCGTGAACCCTTCCAACAAGCCCGCATATGGGGTTAAGTGCGCCTCAGACATCCCCATTTCTTCTAAACAATGGAAGTAAAGTATGTCCCGTGAAGCCCCGGTATCAATGAGGACTCTTCCGATGTCCGCCCTACCAATAGCCATCTTGATTGTTAACGGTTGTGTTGAATGAAAAAGGGTAGATGCCAGTTCACTCCTTCTGAAACCGATCATTTCCTCTTGCTCGGGCGGATAGGTGGGTATCAGGAATATTTTTTCCAGTCGTCTGATCTGGGCGGAAAGCTGGGTATTGCTTGGGGCTTCCTCTCCTATGTACTGGATGTCATAACGTCCTTCCCCGTCTGCATCATTGTCTCTGACGTATTGAATATTTCCCCGCGGGGCTTCTCCTTTACTGCTGGACCCCGTGATCCATTTCTTCAATTCCCCGGCTTCCACCTCCTGTTGTATTATTTTCTTCAGCTGGAAACAGTCATCTGTAGAATGCCCGTGGCTTTCATGGTATCCACACCATTTCTTTTTGTTCGCCTCGTAAGGCTTCCTCTCCAGTGGAGGTGGTGGAGGCAAAGCTTCTGCCCGGAATATCTCAGTTCTCGGTGCGATCAAAGGGGTGAAGGCATTGTCATCGCCTCTTTTAAAGTTGGGCATGCCTCTTGGTCTGCCTCTACCTCGGCCAACATTGTTTCCCGAGTAGCCTGAGTGATGACGAGGGTCATGAGCGGGCTCGATTCTTTCCCTTACGCTCCTGCGGGCATCGGCCATAAATGCGGGCTCTACTCCGGCCATAGCGATGGCCCTGTTATACATCTCCTCTGTCCCCTCGGGCTTTCGGCAGGCAAACTCCTGCCTCAAAGTATGGGATGTTAATCCCCCTAGGAAGCATAGCTCGATGTCGTTCCTTGTCAGATCCACAATCTGCTCGGTCATTTTCCGGAACCGAGTGATGTATGCCTTTATGTTTTCCCCGGGGTATTGCTTAACGCCGCACAGGTCCGATTTTGGTCTTGCGGCCTCCCCCGCGCCCGCGAACGAGTTCAAGAACGAAGTCCGCAATTGCTCGTAGCTGCAGATAGAGCGCGGTTTATGGGCCAATAACCACCCCAATGCCTTCCCTTTAAAGGTGGAGGCGAGGGCTTTGCACTTCACGGCCTCATCTGTTGAGAATAGGGCCATCTGCCCTTCAAATCGCCCAACATGGATTTTTGAGTTAGATGAGCCGTCATACGCGTCTAGCGTGGGCACCTTTCCTCTTTGGATCGGGGAATCGCTGATCCATGATGCGAAAGCGTCCATGGGTCCAACGCACTTTGTTACGTTTTGCTTGGACTCCCATAGCTCCGCGATCATTCTTTGGAACTTTTGGTCCATTATGTCCCCCGTTTTAGCCCTTTTTACGGTTTCTGTAATTATATCATCATTTTTAACAATTGCCTTTCCTTTAGATTGGCCTCTTGTCTTTCTGGGCTGTGATTCTCCCTCCTCACTCTCCCCTTCTTCCTCTCCCCTTTCCTCGTCATCATCTACGAGGATTGTCCGCCTTTTTCCTCCTACAATCCTACTGGCCCTGCTCTTAGAGCTCGTCAGATCATGGGCTTTTGATTTTTCAGGGGGGCTTCTAGCATTGGCCTCGGCATTAAACAACTCCTCGAGGGCTAGATTCAACTGTAGCCCTTCCTCTACCAGGTTCTGCCTATCTGTGAGGATCTGGATTTTCTTTTGGATTTGATCAGGGGTGAGGGGAGTAACGGGGGTTTTTTGAGTTTTGAGAGCTTTGGAAGTTTCTATACGATCTCTCAGATCTGCCTCTCTCCTTGCCCTTTGAGAGGGGGTATAGGAGTTGCCACTAAGAGTCTTATTTCCCAACCTGGCAAAAACTGATCCCTGGGGCACTTGTCCCGAAGGGCTAGCATTTGGGTTTACTTCTTTCCCAGTCATCGCGAAGATTTCGTATGTCAAGAATCAACAGAAAAGACGGGGTACTCTTTTGGAAACGTGAAAAACGGAAGAACTAGATGAGGATTTGAAATGAATTAGATTGGAAAAGCGAACGAAGCAAGGAGATTGCACTGGGAAGATTTTCGTTTCCCGGCAATGGAACCACTGATGACGCCCTAAATTTCTGGGGTCACGGAGGTAGAACTCCAATATAGCTGTCTCTTGATCCTGATCACAACACAAACAAGAACACCGTTAAGACCAAGGCCGGGTTGGAATCCGGCTTAGGCCCTCGGGTGTGAGAGTAAGATCTCTGAGGAAAACCTAAGTAGAAAGCTTGTGAAAGCCTTGTGTGCGTGAGTAGGATAGAGCACGTATGTGGCCCTTTGGGGCGGATAGGAGTATTTATATGAGTAGAAGGAGGAGGTAGGTTTAAGGTACTAACCGCCCTTGTACCGGATGTACACGCGGCAGGTCCTCATTGGTTCGGCCAGGGGAGTGGCTGGGAACGTGGCGTGTTGTCAGGGAAACATGGTTCCACCACCAACCGTTATGGTGTGTCAGGTACGAACAGGTAACGTCTGTAGTACGTTTGTGACAGCTGGCTGCTGCGGGCTCCGGGCAGGTGGTTGAGTGATCAACACGGGACCCTAAGAATAGCGGGAGGCAGAGCTACCTCGGTTACGGTTATCATGAAGCCCGGGTCTCTCGGGTTTACAAGCTTGCGGGCTTATCCGGTTTGATGTGGTCGAGCTCGTGTGTACTGGCTTTGAACCGGGTCCGGTCCGGTCTGCGATGCTCGGTCTTATCAATATTGACATAACTTATTTGCTTGATAAAATGTGAAAAAAAAAATCTTATTAATAATTTCTTCAAAATAACAGGGGGAATGGTGTTTAGGACTATAAAATTGTCAATATGTCACTAGGAGCCACTTTATTACTCTCTCCGATCTAAAATAAATGTCGTTTTATCACTTTTGAGGAATTTTAAAAAAAATACTCAAAACTATTACTTCTTCAAAAAATAAAGTATATCAAAACGTTCACTTCTTCAATAACTAATATATCAAAATTATCAAATTCACTCGTTTTAAACATGTCTCTCTCCTTTATTATTGTCGCACAACAAAACAATTGATAAAATAGAACAAGTTTCAATGCAAACGTAAGTGACATTTGAAAGTTTTTAAGTCAAGAACGGCAATTATTTTGGACCAAAAGAGCAATGATATAGGAATAAAAGACACTTGTTATGAGACTGTTCGGTTAAAACCCTAATCAAACAAGCAGTTGGACTAGGGGTTGATTGGAATTTTATATCTATATGCATGTATTCACTACGTCCAAACAAGAGTAGACAGTTTTATGCTTTTCTAACATTTTTCTAAGAGCTATACGTAAATATTGTTACTTGATTAAATGGGTTTTCAAAATTCATTTAAAAGTCTACCATTATTGATCCTTTTACTCAATAGATTATTAATTTTTTTAGTGCATTATGAAAATCAATATCTCTAAGTAATTTTAACGACATGTATACATAATAGTTTTGACGATTGTTTAAAGTAGAACACATGAAAATGGATATTCTACCCATGATAAAGCATAAAATTATATTTGTCATATGTTTAAATTGATTAGGAAACGTAACAAAACATAGTTCTCTTTCGAAGATGAAGTTTTATAGATGCTTACGGATTCATTAACATCAACATCATCCATCCCTCTCTAGTTTCGATCGGGATCTCATCTATATCTTGACCAGTATTTCGATAATGTGCTATCATCAATGAGTCGAGTCGTTCTTGTGAAAAACACATTTTACACTAAGCTATAGAAAAACGTGTTTTTCATAATTGCCTTCTCTAACATTATCATGTGCATGTTCTAATTTTATAAAGTGCTTGTTGTAATATTACACTTATAAATATTCAAGCAGACACTTTTATACACTCAAACAGGTACTTTTAGAGGTATTGTTATGATTGTCATATTCAAGCAGGCACTTTGAGCAATGCTAGGGGCACAAAATAAGGTCACAAAATCTTGCTCAAAAAAATGAGGTGACGATATTTTATTGGTTGCATCGATAATGGACTCGCCACACTCTAATTAAAAACACCAATAGAATCATTACACCTAGGATTTTGTGAGCAAGTTTTTGTGACCTTTTTGTGCCCCTAGTATTATTAAGGCACTTTTATACACTCAAACAGGCACTTTTAGAGGTAGTGTTATGATTGTCCGTTGTAGTGTTAAGACTGTCTTTCCTAGTGTTGAAAAGTGCCTCCTGTAGTGTTGAAATATGCCTCTTACATTCTAAACAAGTGGTTGGTGAGCTTTTAAAAGTTAAAAAACATGCGTCTGCCTTAATGTTAACAACTGCCTCCTGTAGTATTGAAAACTGCCTCCTATAGTGTTAATAAGTCCCTGCTGAGTTTTATAAGTTCCAGTTATTTACAGCAATGCCACCGCGTCTTTTAAGTAACGTTCTGCTTATTTACAAAAATGCCACTCCGCATAGGAAAAACACATTTTACACTAAAACGCGTGTAAAACGCGTTTTTCCTAAGATTTTCTGATCATCAATTAATTGAAAAAAATAGTTGTAGTTGGCATTGAAAATAAAAAGGATTTCTTTTCTTCTAAACTGAACGATAATACTCCCTCCGTCCTAGAGTAAGAGTCCTACTTTCTATTTTGGTACGTCCCATAGTAAGAGTCACATTCCTAAAATGAGACTCTTACTATGGGACGTACTAGAGTAAGTGTCCTACTTTCATCATTTCTTAATCTTAGTGCATTTGAGAAATAGGTTTCTTGGTTTGGGACGGAGGTAGTACCATACAACTAGATTCGGAACTATTGTGCTGACAAATTTGTTGATCTGTTGATATGGATTTGGCACAATTTTTTTCTTCTTAAACCTATGCGCGCAGTAAAATTAAATGAGCTGCAAAAAAAATTGCTAGGTCCCACAGACAACTTATTTGATTTTTACCATGATTCGAAAAGGTAAATTATTCAAAGAAATTGTTGCAACATTGTAGCAAATCTGTGCTAACTATTCCAAATCACCACATTAACAATATCATAGTTATGCTCAAAATTATATGTAATGTTCCAAAGATTTGTCACCTTTGAGTGGAGGTCCAACATTTGGGGATTTCGAACCGCTCCACCGAGCGGTTAGCTCTACCCGGTCCACCCAATGGTGGAGATTAGAGCCACCTCATATTTTTTTTGTTCGACAGATGAGATGTGTCCGAGCTCGGTAGGATCCACAAAAAATTGAAATCATCTCAGCCACACAGATGATGAGCTCGCCTATGTGGCCTTGATCGGAGCCGTTGGGTGGAGGGGTGGAGCTAAATTGGGTGGAGCGGTTCGGGGTCCAACATTTGGAAAAAGGAAGGCCGGCCACGTACCTTTACATGCTTACATTGATCTCTCCATCTCCTTGTCTTCAACCCTTACCTCATTATTCTCCCTAACTCTCTTAATTTAATTTCCCCATATAAGTAATCCCCTCCACTCTTCTTGCTAATTAATCATATCTTTAAACACCTCCATAATTTAGCCATGGCAATTCCCTCTTTTCACACTCCTCTACTCCTTATCACCTTCTTCATTTTCACAAACCCTTATTTGTACTCTACTTGTACTGCTGATGATCAACCCATAGATCAATTCACTTCTTGCTTGATTCATCACAATATTCACAACTTCACTTCACACTCAAACTCTTACAATGACTCTTCCTCCTCAACTTACTACCATCTCCTCACTTTCTCCATCCAAAACCTCCGGTTTTCCGAGCCGTCTCTTCCAAAACCAATCGCGGTTGTGTTTCCCGGGAGTAAAGAGGAGTTGATGAGTAGTGTCGTATGCTCTCGGGAATCGGGCCTTGAGATTAGGGTAAGGTGTGGGGGTCATAGCTACGAAGGGACATCGTCAGTGACAGCTGGCGGAGGTCCCTTCGTAGTTATTGATATGAGTAATCTTGAGAGAGTTTTAGTTGATATGGAATCGGAATCTGCTTGGGTGGAAGGAGGGGCGACACTTGGCCAAGTGTACTATGCCATTTCTGAGTCTAGCAACGTGCATGGGTTTTCCGCCGGGTCATGCCCGACTGTTGGGGTGGGCGGGCATATTTCAGGTGGTGGATATGGGTTGTTGTCAAGAAAATATGGGCTTGCAGCCGATAATATCTTGGACGCGCTTCTTGTGAACGCTGATGGTGTCTTGTTGGACCGAGAAGCCATGGGGGAAGATGTTTTTTGGGCAATCCGAGGAGGCGGGGAGGTGTTTTTGGGATTGTTTACTCGTGGAAAATCCGGATCTTAGAAGTACCCAATATTGTAACAAGCTTTGTAGTATCTAGACATGGCACAAAGGCTCAAGTTGCCAACCTAGTACTCAAATGGCAACATGTTGCCCCCAACCTTGATGACGACTTCTATCTCTCGTCTTTCGTTGGGGCCGGTTTGCCTCAAAGGAAAGAAATCGGTATATCCGCCACGTTTAAAGGGTTTTTCTTGGGACCGAGAAGCAAAGCCCTAGCAATCATAAATCATGCATTTCCCGAGCTGAAAATAGTCGAAGAAGATTGCAAAGAAATGAGTTGGATCGAGTCAATCCTTTACTTTGGAGGATTAGACGACGGAGCAACAATCTCGGACTTGAAAAACCGGTACTTGCAAGACAAGCACTACTACAAGGCAAAATCAGATTACGTGAGAATCCCGATATCAAGAAACGGACTAACGACGTTTCTTGATGTTCTTGAGAAAGAACCAAAAGGGTACGTAATTTTAGATCCGTACGGAGCAATCATGCAAAATATAAGTAGCGAAGCGATTCCATTTCCTCATAGGAAAGGTAACATCTATACAATTCAGTATCAGGTGGAATGGCACAACGAGGACAATGCTAAGAGCGGTCAATATATAGAATGGATAAGAGAGTTTTATAGCTCGATGACCCCACATGTTTCGCGGGGCCCGCGTGCGGCTTATGTTAACTACATGGACCTTGATCTTGGTGTGATTGATTTGATTAGTACTAGGGTTTCAACTTCATCTGATGAAGTGGAAATGGCTAGGAACTGGGGTGAGAAGTATTTCTTGAAGAATTATGACAGATTGGTTAAAGCAAAGACTCTTATTGATCCCAACAATGTTTTTAGACATCAACAAGGTATACCTCCATTGTCAAAGGGCCAGAGATCTAGTGGTTGACTTGACTATGTTTGACTCAACCTCTTGCTTGTTTTGGTTATGGTACGGGACTAATATGTAATTTACCTACAGATGAACAGGAAAAGTGAAAGATGATGATAATATAGATTGTATTGTGTTTATTTGATAGATTGGCATTATAAAAGTACAGATTGAAAACTGAGTTTTGTTTTAGTCTCCTTAGGTTCTTCTTTTTGTTGTGATCTTTTTGGACGCTTATTACTCCTTCCATGACTTTTCACTTCTCTTCATATAAAACAATGAATATTCATTTTGGGACGGAGAGGTAGAATCTCTAGTATGGCTGCTGCTGATGCAAGTGCTCAATTTTGGCTTCATAATTGTTGTTAAGCAAATAATCCCTCTTACCCAAATTTCTCAATTATAGTGGTCAATTTGATTGAATTCTAAACAAAGATGTAAGAAAAATAATCAGCTCAATGAAAATTTTAAGATTTGTTATTGATATATATTACTATAACTATTATCAATAACAATTTTCAGCTTTTATTAGTAGGATAATTAAACTAGCCTAAATTATTGGTCAATTTTCATTTAAATTGATAAGTAAAAAGTGAACTATCTTTCCAGGATAGACTTTAGGGCGGGATAGAGTTCCGGGATAAAGGGAGTCTGTTTTTATAAAAGCTTAGTTGGCTTGGTACTCCTACACTCATACTAGTAGAGCATATACTCTCTATGTCCCTCGGTAGAAGCTTCACCATTTTGGGAGGGACACAAGAATTAAGAAAAGTGATGAGTAGAAAATGGGTTGTGAAAGGGAAGAAGTGAACGGGTATGACAAGTGAGACCCATAATTTAAATGTGTGAGGGGGAAAAAGTTAGTGGGTATGACAAGTGGGGACCATAATTCAAGTATGTGAGAGGAAAAAGTGAGTGGGGTTGACAAACGGGTATGACATTTATAACCATCTAAGGAAAGGTGAAGCTTCTAATGGGACACCCTTTTGGGTAAAAGGTGAAGCTTCTACCGGGATAAAGGAGTATACTGTATTGTTAAGCTTGTTGATATTTTTACTAAGGGATTGAAGATGCTGATTGTTTGAAAGTATTGTTTCCAAGCTGGAAATGGAAAGAATCTAAATTCACCAGCTTGTGGGGGAGTGTCAGAGTTAATTTCGGTCATTTTTCTTTCTTGGAGAGTATATGAGGGGTAAATTATAGTACTAGTACCTCCATCCGTCCCAAAATAAAGTTCATTTTATTTATTTTTAATTTACATCAAAACAAATTTGAATAGTCTTTTTTACATTCATTTTGGGACAGAGGGGGTATATTTTAGGATCCTGTAATCTGGGGGATTTCTAGTTTAGGGTCCAACAATTTAAGGGATTTCTGAATAAGTTAGGGTGTGTTTGGTAGCATTAAACACTTGATGCTTACTACAGTGCAGGGTGATTTGGAGGTAGGGTGCATTTAAAAACATTGAGCGGTAGATGTTGAATGTTGAATCTCGTGTTGAGTGAGACTCTTCTTGGTTAAGCAAGGATTTTGATTCTCAATCATCCAGAGCGGATTGGACATATTCAGCCTAAATGAAGGAATCAAATCAAACACATCACCTCCAAATCACCCTGCATTATATTAAGCATTAAACATCAAGTGTTTAATTAATGTCACCAAACATACCCTTAGTCTCCTACTTTCCTGATTTTATGTCGTATATTTTCAGGTTATGTGATTCAATTGGGTTTTTTTTTTGAAGTAGGAGCAGGTAATGTGGTTGAATTCCCCAAAGGAATGAAGGTAACTTGGGATGTCCTTGAAGCTATGAACAGGCACTAATATTTGGACAGAGTGATAGTTCTTAGACCTTGAACTTCCGCTTTAACCATCACTTCAAAAGGTTAACAACTACCTCACAACTAGCTAGTCGTGCACTACCCTCTAGTCAGGTTATGATCCAACGAGCTAATTCAATAGGACTGATCCAGTACGATATATTCTAAACCTTTCTTTCGCTAGTTACTCATGTACTAGCATTATGGATTGTTAATGAGCGTGAGCATGACTCGATACCTTAAAGCTCACTTGGTACACAAGAATCATGATTCATTTTTCAGGTTATTTGTACTATCATGGAATGAAATTTGTACTAAATCATCAAGTTGCAAACCAACCTACTGAAGCTATCACTACGGGATGAGCAAACCACATATTAAGAATATGACAAGAATATGCACATTATATTTATGAGTGTGGGTGGGGGGGGGGGGGGGTGTCTGTATATATGTGTATAGAATGTGGAAGACTGACAAGATAATTTTTTTATTTTACTTAAATTAGCGGCATAAGTTACATGCTATGAAACGATTCTAAGAGGACAATAAGGTTCATACACTATAAGCATATGGAAATACAGACAAATTGCAGGAATCACATGCGAAATGGTTTACCAATAGTCATTGCAGGAGCATACCTTTCCTTTAAAATGATGGAAACGGTTTGAATCTCTCACAACAATCTCCCTCTGAACTAGCTCGCTTGCGAATTTCATAAAGTTATGGCAATCCACACATATGCGTATATTCTTAACAATCTTTATAATCCCTTGACCAAAAGGCACGGCATCTGCATTCATAACTGCAAAAACAAACGCCAGCTTTTCACTGTGATAATTCACTTCCACTTCCTTATCCTCCGTTTCTACATCGTGTAGAGCTAAACTTGTTTCAGGCACATAACCCAAACCTTTTAACCGCTCGACTAAATCTGCAAGATTAGCACGTATTGCCTCTCCCTGTGGATGCTGCAGACCCCCTGAGGCAAACTCTTGCACTCTATTCCCAATTTCAGTCCAGCTCAAACCAGGTTCCTTTCTCACTCCCAGGCCTTTCATTTGCTTCCTTATATCTCCTGCTTCATTAAAACTACCAGCTGAACAGCATATATTGGACATTAGAACATACCCCAATGAGTTTTTAGGGTCCAACTCCTGTAATTTGGTGGCTGCCATGTCAGCAAGGTTGATTTCGCCATGCTTTCTACATGCTCCAGTAAAGCACTCCATATTACTGAATCAGGTTTCATTGGCATCTCATTGATAAGCTTTTTGGCCTCCAAAATACGCCCAGCTCTCCCAAGGATGTCAACCATACAGGCATAGTGATCTAGTTGGGGGACGACTCCATAGTTCTCACTCATCGAATTAAAGAATTTAGTCCCTTCCTCCACCATACCCGCATGGCTGCATGCTGACAGGAGGGCAACAAATGTGGTAGCATCATATGGGACATCCATTTGCTCAAAGCATCTCAATGCCTCCTCTCCATGCCCATGCAAACCGTAAGCCTTCAGAATTGAATTCCAAGACACTGTGTCCCGCACCCTCATCTCATCAAAAACATGCCTGGACAGAATTACAGAGCCACACCTCCCATATGCATGAATTAAGGCGTTTGCAAGCACAGTGTCATTCTCAAACCCGACTTTGATGATCTGTGAATGCACAGCTGAGGTGTGCCTCTCAGTCACAAGGCCTGCACACGTTTTTACTACTATGGAAAACGTATGACGGTCTGGAACTAAGCCCTCTTGACACAACTGAGAATAAAAACCAAGGGATTTTTCAGGGTCACATTCTGCAAATATGGTCATGATCCCAGTCCACGAAACAATATCACGGGGGCCACTCATCTCCATGAAAAGTTTGTAACAATGGGCAACATCCCCACCAAGATCCGAATAAGCTTTCGCTAGTGCAGTTGCAACTACAGTTTCCAAGATATACCATGTTTTGATGGCAAGTGAGTGCAACTGAAAACAATACTTCAAACAAGCCTCATCAACATCAATACTCTTACCCCTAGCTGTGCACAAGGATGAACAAACACTGAGAATTGTGGCACGATCAAACCCAATACCATCATGTCTCATCTGGGAGAAAAAACGGATAGCTTCAACCCACATTCCACCACTCTGAAAACCTGCAATCATCGAATTCCAGGTTGTCAGACTTCGAAGCGGCATATCCTTGAAAACCATCCAAGCTGCATCAGAAATACAACTCTTCCAGTACATGGAAATAAGTGCATTTGCTACAAATACATAAGCATCAAAACAAGTTTTTAACGCCAGCGCATGTACCTGCCTGCCACGGTCGAAATCACATAGAGTAAGCACACTGGCAAAAGCAAATTCAGTCGGCCGATGACACCCTAACATCCCAGAAAACAGAGCGAAACACTCATTGTTTCTATCATGTTGGGCATACCCAGAAATGAGAACAGTCCAAGAAACCAAATTCCTCTCTGGCATTTCATCAAACAACTTATGGGCATAGTCCAATTCACCACATTTCGCGTACATATTAAGCACATGATTGGTGGAATAGATGTCACTGTAGGTACTGGTGGAGAGCATGTGGTGGTGGAGGCATCGGCCTTGGGATAGACGACGGTGACGAGCGCAGGCTTGGAAGAGATGTGCGTAGGTTTGTTGGGTGGGAGGAACGTTGAGGGAGTAGAAAAGGGTGAGGGCTTCATCGACATGACCATTGGCGGAAAGAAGCTGCACTTCTTTTAGGAGATGGTGATGGCCGGGAACGGCAGCGCTAGAGAAGGCGGCACGGAGGAAGAGGGAGGCGCGTGAGCTGCACCATGACAGTCGCATAACACTTCCTTAACATAGCAGCTCCCCGCAAACCAATGATTAACCTTTGTGTCACAGAGTAAATAATATTGGGTGCAACCATGCTAGGCTAACCTTGGATCCGAGCCAGCAGTCCTAAAATCTTCGGATATGGCTTAGAATTTAGATGTCCTGAAAAAATTGCAAAAAAAAAAAATACCTCAAAAAAATCACTTTGTGCAAGTATAGTACCTTATGTCATTTTTGTTGCATTGAAGGTTCCTAAGTTGGACACTTTGAAAAGTCAATAATTTGAGAAGAAAAAAGAGAAAAGTAATAGCATCAATGATCCAGCCGAGTCATGCTATAGGTTCGGTCGAATATGTCAAGGTTCGACCGGACTAGGCCCTTGACCCGACCGAATCATGTGGTTCGGGGTTTGGGCTCTTTTGGCTTGTGCAGAAAGTTAATTAGAATCATTTTTTTGGTTTAATCAATGACTCCGTCTGGCTTCAGGTTTAGGTTTCTATCAGTATAAATACTAGTTGTAAACTAGTAGCCTCCATAACATTATTGAAAGTAAAAGAGAAAGAGATCAATAATTCTAGATCTAGGTTTTGCACAGTTGAGAATTTTGTGATCAAAATGTGTGCAGAATGGATTAGTGTGATCAGATCTTCTGTAATTGTTTCTCCGCCATATTAATAATATCTGTATCCCTTTGCCCGTGGATGTAGCCAATAGGTTGTTGGTGAACCACGTAAATTCTGTGTTCTTGTTTGTCGATTTGCGTTCATTATTTTCTGTCATCTCTCTGGGTCTGATTTACTAACATGATGTGCTTTGTTTGGTGTTTTGGTGGGGTGGGGCGGGGAGGAGAAGGGTATAAGAAGAGTAAGTTATTTTGTGCAAGTTTAATGTGTTTTCATAATAGAATAAGGGTAATTGAGTCATTTTAGCACTTGAAGCGAGTTATGCTTTTGTTGGGTTATGGGGGCAATTTGAAAATTATGATAGTAATATTTATTGGAAAACTAATGCTCATTAACTTTCATTAAAAAAAATTAACAATTTTGGTTATTTTTATTATTTTTTATACAGTATGGAGGTTAGATTGGTTGTATCGTTAGTACACAAGTAAATATGAAGAAGAAAAAAAGTGATTAGTACGCGAATCATTTTGCCAGTTTACTCTAAAGACCAGAGTCTCATCTCATGATATTTTTTAAAACCACTATCAACTCTTGAAAAAAAAAAAAACAATACTCCTTTCGTTCCATAACAATGTGCACAAAATTGAGGGTGCATAGGAATTAAGAATTAAGGAGTGAATAGTTTTTGTGAGTTTGAAAAGTAAAGTGTGAGAGCGAAAGTGGGGTAGGAATAATATGAGATAATTGTAGAGTATGACAAGTGGGCCCATTGAATAAAAAGTATTCCCTCTGTCCCGGACTAAAGTTCTTAGTTTGACTTTACAAGGACATTAAGAAAAAATAAATGTTATGAGTATGAAAAGTTAAGTAGGAGAAAGTGGGTAGAGAGTTTTTGGTGTGAGAATGACAAGTGGGTCATATTGTCCATTTTAGGTAATAAAGCAACTAAGAACCTTAGTCTGGGAAAAACCAAAAATAAAAGTAAGAACCTTAGTCTGAGACGGCGGAAGTATATAAAATTTTCACTTTGGAAAAGTGTATACAAAGTGAGGCGACGATATTTTATTGGTTGCATCGATTGTGGACCCGACACACTCTAATAAAAAACACCAATAAAATTTTGACACATCATTTTGTAAGCCACATTTTTGTGACTTTATATTTACCCTAAGAAAAAAGAAAAAATACATTTTGGGAAAAAAGTTGAAAAGGAAAAAAAAAAACAATGACAATTCATTGGATCTCGCAAGTCCCAAATCGTTCTCAATCGTCATCAGTAAATAACAACATCATTCCCAGAGAGAGAGAGAGAGAGAGAGCCGCCAAATGAAACGTTTTTATTTATATTTATAGCGATAGCAGCATCCACTTCACTTTATCACACACACTCCCGCACCACCACCACCACCACCACCATGGCAATGGCATTGTCTTCTCCAATCTCCCACAAGCTCTCCCACAATGCTGGCGCCGGCGCCGCCACAAAGCTCAGTAACACCAAGATTTTCCCCTCAACAGCCTTCACTCTCCCTCAACAGCGCTCTTCGATTCACAAGTAAGGACCTTGTTTGTATTTGAAATGGATAATCTCTGAATTGTAAATTTCTTTCTCTAACGTAGTGGGTTTAACGAAATGGTTGATTTAAAGTGTTGGGATCTTGTTTGTATTTGAAATGGACGGTGCTACAGGTAATTGGCGCCAGTATGTCATTGAATTCAAATTGCAGCTAATGTGTTTGATAATATGCTTTAATTAGTAAGATGATGTGATTGTTTTGTTTATTTTACTTTTGAACAAGTTTTCCTTTTGATTGTGACTTTTATCAGTTGAAGAAACATTTCTCCTTCCGTCCCTATATCAATGTTGAATTCTCAAATGATTTGTCATTAAATGAATGTCTATTTTTGGTTCATTTACTATATCCCCAATTGTCGATCATCATGCTCTGAGTTGCATTTGCAACCATTATGCCGATGGTGAGATGGTGTTTATATATGTTAGTAAAAGTGACAGTTAAAATTCATAAGTTCCCCGCGACGTTGAAAGCGGAAATCATTTAGGGATGGAGGATTAATAATTATAAGTATCTGATTGAATTTTATGGAGCCAAAAATAAATTGAGTGTTTACGGAGATCATGTGTGGTGAAGCACCTCATTACTCGTCTAAGCCCCCCCCCCCCCCTCCCCAACAAAAATAAATAATAAATAAAAATCCATGTTTAATTAATTCATTTATATGGTGTGTCACTGAAGTGTTTGTGTCCGTGATTCTTATTTCAGAACAAGTTTTCCTTTTCATTTGAGAAGAAGGGAGTCCAGAAACTTTCATATTTGTGCTTCGGTAGCAGCAGCAGGTTCCATTTTCTGCCCTTATATCAGTTTCCAATGCATCTTACTTCTTGTTCGCGAGTATCATTGACTTATCCCAACTGATTCTTCTTACTGCCAGATGTTTCTGTTGGTGAATATTCAGTAAAAGATCAAATTGCCAAGGGTGACACCTGGTCTATTCATAAATTCGGGGGCACCTGTGTGGGAAACTCCCAGCGAATCCAGAATGTTGCTGAGATAATTGTGAAAGATGATTCTGAAAGGAAGTTGGTTGTTGTATCTGCTATGTCAAAAGTGACAGATATGATGTATGATCTTATTGATAAAGCTCAGTCACAAGACGATTCATATGAATCAGCATTGGATGCTGTATTCGATAAGCACAAATTAACAGCACTTGATCTGCTTGACGATGACAATCTAGCTGATTTCTTGTCTAAATTGAATCTTGACATAAAAAATCTCAAAGCTATGCTTCGTGCAATATATATAGGTTATATCTCTTTCTCCTTGTCTCCCCTATGATATTTGTATCTGTTCCATATATGTTTATACTTTGTCGGTATGCAGCGTGAAAATGTGAACTTCACATGCATTTCATGAGTTTACCTGATTCTCTTTTTCATTTTTTTTTAATTCATTCCAAAAGGATGTATTAAAGACGTGTGCATCTATTGAGTTGAGATTGTCATAAACTGCAACCCACCATACATGCTAAGAAAGGGAAAAAAAAAAAACAAAAAAAAACAGAGGTTGTCTTGTTTTTTTTCTCACCTAAAATGACACTACATTTTATAGACTGAATATATTATCCTTTCTTTTTTCCTGCTGTTATCTTATTGGGGTACTGGTGGTGAAGGAGTTGTTTATTTATACTAAACGTAAGATTTAAATGTCTGCAGCTGGTCATGTTTCTGAATCTTTTGCGGATTTTGTTGCTGGACATGGAGAGTTATGGTCTGCTCAATTGTTGTCATCTGTTGTCAGAAAGGTGGTACATCAGTGGTCTTTTTTTTTTTCCCCCTTTTTAGTGTGATTCGATTGGAATTTTATGCCCTAAATAATTCATATTGAGTTCAATTTTATCTTGTTTTGGAACAGAGTGGGGTAGATTGTAAGTGGATGGATGCAAGGGAGGTCCTCGTTGTAACTCCTGCTGGTTCTAATCAAGTTGATCCTGACTATACGGAGTCGGAGAAAAGACTTGCGAAATGGTTCTCCCAAAATCCATCTAAGACAATTATTGCCACTGGCTTTATAGCTAGCACTCCTCAAAATATTCCTACAACTTTAAAGAGAGATGGAAGTGATTTTTCTGCAGCTATTATGGGTGCTTTATTCAAGGCCCGTCAAGTCACAATTTGGACTGATGTTGATGGTGTATATAGTGCGGATCCAAGAAAAGGTTTGTCTTTTCCTAGTTTTGTGGTTTTTCCTCTTAACAGTGATTGTTGATTGCTGTCTTAGTCTTCTGCATTTGATAATAGTTGGTTCATTTCTTTAATAAAGTGGGTACATGTCCATACCATACATGTTGAATTCAATCTAAGTAGTAAGTTAGAACCTTATATAATGGTTCAGTAGTGTGGTCTGGTAGCCATTCTAAAGAAAATATATTTGCAGTTAGCGAGGCTGTGATACTCAAGACACTCTCTTATCAAGAGGCCTGGGAAATGGTAAGTGTAAACTCGTTACATGGATGCAAAATTGGTGGCTTCATGTTACAAATATAACCAAGTTTATGTCTTTGTGCAGTCGTATTTTGGGGCGAATGTTTTACATCCTCGTACCATAATTCCCGTGATGAGATATGATATTCCAATTGTTATAAGAAATATCTTCAACCTCTCTGCCCCTGGAACGATAATCTGTAGGCCCTCTGTCAGTGTAAATGAAGATGAACAGAAAGCAGAATCTCTTGTCAAAGGCTTTGCAACAATAGACAATTTGGCTCTTGTAAATGTTGAGGGGTAAGCTTGTATTACAACGGTGGCTACCTATTTCTCTCATCTTGTATCACTTTCCCCTCTTGTTCCGTTGCTTTAGTTTTATCTTGCAAATGCTTTTTCCAGGACTGGTATGGCTGGCGTTCCTGGTACAGCTAGTGCCATATTTGCTGCTGTAAAAGATGTCGGAGCCAATGTTGTAATGATATCTCAGGTATCTCTTCTCATGGATACTGTTTATGAATTGTCTATCTCTGATATGACGGCAGTCAAAATGTTTCTTTCATTTACTTGATGCATTAAAATCTTCTTGTTTGATAGGAGATATTTGGGAGATGTAAGTCTTTCTTGGCTAGTGTAGTAACTAAAAAATCATGATGTCAAAGAGAACGCCTGATGAGTGAAGCTAGACTATTGTAATATTAATAAACAAACATAAAGGTGACATTCAAAGTTGTGTGATTTATATGTTTACTAAGTTAATGAGTTACACAATGGAACTTTTTAGAGAGTAGTTGGGGGACGACAAGATCAGAGGATCAGTTTTGTTTTATGGAAGGAAGGTCAATATTGGATGTGATCTACTTATTAAGAATATTAAATGATAAATAAAAATAAGGAATGAGTGGTTTACATATAGTTTCGCCTCGACTTAGAGAAAGGTGTATGGAGGATTTCCTAGAGAATTAGCTTAACGTGTGTTACAAAAGGAAGGTTTAAAGTGAATTACCACAAAAGGAACAATTCCAATACGAAGAATTAATTATAATCAAGAAGTAGAGGAGATAAGAGATGATGTTAAAATCAGGTCAAGTCATAAGATGAGTGTGGCTGCAATGCAATGTCAAGATGTTTATGTGTTAAAATCAGGAAAGATAAGAATGTAATGTTATGCGTTCAGCAAAAGTCTCCATAATCAGTGATAAAATGAGAACAATGTACTTAAGTTGGTTCACATATATAGCCGTAGAATGCCTAGTGCAACCTTCAAGAAGTCTGAATCTGTCAGCATTAATCAGACTACAAGCAGGAAAAATAGGTACTGTGAAACTAAGATGAACTAGAGTAATATAAAAAGATATGAATAAGTATGGGTTGTGTGATGATTTTGCTAAACTTCTATCCATGCTTTGAATAATGCAGGCTAGTAGTGAGCATTCTGTATGCTTTGCCGTGCCAGAGAAGGAAGTAAAAGCAGTTGCTGATGTTTTGGAGGCCAGATTTCGTCAAGCTCTGGATGCAGGACGTCTTTCTAAGGTGCGCAATTTGGTCATCCAACTTGAGCTTATATTTGGTTACTGATTTAACATGCTTTTCTAGGGCTGTTTAGATGAGTTCCAAATCATTGTTTTTAAGGCTACTCTTCCATTCCCCCCCCCCCCCAACCCCCCAACTGAGTAGGTGAGAAATTCCCTTTATATGATTTGCTAATCTGAGGATGGAGGGTAATTAGAAACAAAAGCGGTGACAAATTGAGCTTGTCTGACTAATAGAGTGCAAAACCACCCATCATCAAACCAAATAGAATTCATTATAAAACTACTAGAACGAAATGAAAAGAAACTAATGGAAGACCCCCCCTCCCCCCGGTTTCTTGTGGGATCTGCATTAAGCACTACATTTAAAGATTTCAAAGCTGTGGAACCATCGAAATACGTGTTCTCCGCAACAATTGAAGATAGTAGGTCAACTTATCCCCAAAAAATGTGGGTATTTCTCTCACTTCAAATAGACCATGATATGATAAAAACACTTCACCAAAAAGGGTATGCATCTTTCCTGATCCCTAGACCCTTGCATCTTAAAGCCTCTAACGAAGGGCTCGGCTGAACCCTCACCAGTAATCTCTACAGAACTACACAAGTTTCAAGTTACTGGGGGATGGTGAAAGAGGTCTGAATTTCTTCATGGACCAGACATAGTGGCAAACAATTTGGCCACATCAGGTTGGTCAAGAATGTGACAGCTTGTCTCTCCATCCTTTCCACGTAGACTGCCGGATACAAAGAGAAACCCGTGATCACTCGTGGTTCAATAGGACAGAACACCGCGCCAATAAGGCGAGTAATCCATTCTTAGATTTTTCGCTACATGTGCAGCCTTGTGCTAGTCCCTTGCTTGCTGAGCACGCCATGCCCAAAACCATATATTTGCTGAGACTCCTGTATTGTCTCTTCACTTGCACCTACAATATGGGCTCCATGCAAGTCTGCCATAATGCTAGCTACTATGTTCCTCTACGTTTATTTTGTTACTAGGTTACAAAATCGATGTGCTTACATATTATGTTTGTGTTTAGCAATCTTGTCAAATGATTTTCCATTCCCTTGGTTATTGATTGCTCATTTTATGTATAATTCCATTCCCAGGTCCAAGTGATTCCAAACTGTAGCATTCTTGCAGTTGTTGGGCAAAAAATGGCAAGTACACCTGGAGTTAGTGCTACATTTTTTGGTGCTCTTGCAAAGGTTAGTCAATATTGACTATGCTAAGTAGATAGTTTGCCTGCTTTCATGCAGGTTTTTTTTTTTTTTGGTGCGATAAGCTATCTAGTTTGAAGCATGAATATTCTGAATGCGTGTTGTTTGTGAAAGTAAGGTTGTTTGCTTCACATGGGGAGCTGAATAGTAGTATTAAATGTTATCATTGATTAGCTTGTAGAAAATGTAGTTCATCAATACAGATCCCCCCCCCCCTCCCCTCCTTGCATAACGCAGGCTCTAGTCCCCGTTCCCCCTCAAGTCTCATTTACACATTGTTTTTTTATGCAGCTCATTTACACATTGTTATGTAATGCAGGCGAATATTAACGTTCGTGCTATTGCCCAAGGTTGCTCGGAGTACAATATCACAGTTGTCATCAAACGAGAAGACTGTGTTAGAGCTCTAAGAGCTGTGCATTCAAGATTTTATCTTTCAAGAACCACAATAGCAATGGGTATTGTGGGTCCCGGACTGATTGGTGCCACATTACTCAACCAGCTCAGGGATCAGGTGCATCTGTAATTCCATATCTTCTAATACATAGAACTTTTGTCAACCTCTCTAGACTGAGGGTGTCACGTGACACCCTGTCACATTGTGATACATGAAAAGAGTGAGGTGCGGGGTGCTTTTTAATTTCATCCCCATTAATTTCTTAAGTAGATTTGCACTTGCTTACAGCTATTTTGATGGTGGTTGTTTTTTTTTGTGGCCACTTTAACTACTTTAGCCATTCAATGTATGAGCTCAGCTCCCAGTAGATAGCGTGAGGCTATTAAACAACTATCAACTCACTTTAAGAAATTGTTGCAAAACCATCTCTTGAGCAATGGGGGCATACCCTCTTGGCTTTTCTGCAAACTTTCACTCACACACATAATGCTTAAAGTGGTAACAAGCCAATAAACATATATCTCTTTTTCTATGTATCTTAGCTCTCCCTTCTTATCTATTCATCTTAGGTTCAATTCAATTCAGCCTTCGACCCGATTACTTAGAGTCTGCATCTATTTAGTTTTGTCCAATGCAAGGCCATCGAACAAGCCACTCTAATTTTCTTCTCTTCTCCTATTGATTGATTTCCATGTATCCTAGCCTAGTACCTTATATTCTTATACTAACTGTCGAGAACATTGTGTTGTTCTGATTTTAGTTTAGTTGTTCGTTGCAATGTTGGCCATATGAAATGGACAGTGCAGAATTTGTGTATTAGCTAGGCAATTTTATCATTCTTCAACTTCTTCCCTGTTTTATCTTTCCTGTGTAGCTGAGATGCACTCGGATGCATTCATTTCTTGCTTAATTATTGTCAGAATCTTTAGTGGACTACATTGAAGTGTACTGAATCATGTTATATATTTGCACCCGTCAAAAAGCCATTGAGTCTGTTTTCCTACTGTACTTGCTCACTATTGTAAGTCATAGAAGTAAATTGTGTTTTGTAACTGATGCTGAATCTACTAGCTTAATTATCTGTGACAGGCAGCAGCTTTAAAGGACAAATTCAACATTGACTTGCGTGTTATGGGTATCACTGGTTCAAAATCAATGCTTCTGAGTGACAAGTAAGTTACATGTGGAACACTGTAAACATGATTTCTTAGTACTTGCTGCCTATTCTTCTGTTTTCCTTGCTTCCTTCCATATTTTATGTAACTTTTAAGATATAATCCAGGATGAAAGGAAAATATTTTGAAATTTTAAATCCTGAACTAAGTGCTACTGGCAAAGGACACCATGGTGTGCTTCATGAATTTTTCATTATTATTCACCTTAGCAGAAGTTGTTAAGAATTTATTGATGAGTACGTTTTGGGGGAAACTAGTTCCTCCATAATTTGTAAAAAGTCCTGTTTTTAACCCTTAAATCTTAAACCTTAAACCCACAACCCTAAACCTTAAACCCTATAAAACAACCTTAAACCATAAACCCTGTAAAACAACCTTAAACCTTATAAAACAACCTTAAACTCTAAACCCTAAACCCTAAACCTTAAACCCTATAAAAACAAGACTTTTTATAACTTATGGAGGAACTAGTTTCCCCCAAAAATCTCTTTATTGATCATAGATTTGGTTTGAAGGTAGATATTTAGCCCCTTTAGATGCATCCGTCTTGGCAATGTCCTTTTGTGCTCAGTTTCATGACACTACGTAAATTTTTGTTAGCCCTTTGAAGGATTCTACCACAAGTGTTTCCCCTAAAATATTTCATTTCTGGCTGTAGGGGTAAGGGTATTGACTTATCTACATGGAAAGACGCTCTACAGGAGAAAGGAGAAAAGGCTGATATGGAGAAGTTTGTTCAACATGTGCGAGGGAATCACCTTATCCCAAATACCGTACTGGTAGATTGTACAGCAGATACTAATGTTGCCAGCCATTACTATGACTGGTTGCAGAGAGGAATTCATGTGGTAACCCCAAACAAGAAGGCAAATTCAGGACCACTTGATCCGGTATGTTTTAGTTTCTGGAATTCATGCATGTGATTTTATTGCCTTAAGAATAATACTCCCTCTGTCCCGAAATGATCTTCTCATTTGCCATTTTTCAATTGTTCATGAAGGAGCCATACATTTCCACTAATTTAATCTAGTATGCTCGAGTTTCTTGATAAAGCCTTTTATTGTTCTGTATAATTTACGCCTGCTTTTGATGTGAATTATAGTATTTGAAGTTGAGAGCTCTTCAACGTCAATCATACACTCACTACTTTTACGAAGCTACTGTTGGTGCTGGCCTCCCAATTATTAGCACTTTAAGAGGCCTTCTTGAAACTGGTGATAAAATATTGCGGATTGAAGGGATTTTCAGGTAACCCGAATAACCTAAATACAAAATTTTGTTGATACTTAGAAGACCATCAATTTTGTTTTTAATACTCCATCTGGCACATCAATGTTGCCATATCTAGATTTCCAATTAGTCAACTGACATTATTCTTGATTCTGTAACGTGGTGCACAGTGGAACTCTGAGCTACATATTCAACAATTTTACTGGCTCACGAGCCTTCAGTGAAGTTGTTCAGGAGGCAAAAGAAGCAGGTTACACTGAGCCTGATCCCAGGGATGATCTTTCTGGGACGGATGTAGCCAGAAAGGTATTTATGCTTCTTTTCTTTCAGTGCAGCGATCTAGTGTTTTATATGCATGAACCCATTTCAATCTCCTAGCCAAAAAAACCAAATACTTCATTGATCACTTAGTAATCTCCAATAACTTCTTGATAATATGGTCAAATGCATGTGGATGTGTTCATAGAGCATCTTGAATGTTTTGCAGGTGATAATTCTTGCTAGAGAGACTGGATTGAAGCTAGAACTTTCAGATATTCCTGTTGAGAACCTTGTGCCAGATCCATTGCGAGTAAGATTTTAAAAAGAATTTTTCTACATTTCTCACTCTACCGCAATTTGACCAAAAAGATGCCTTTTATGCAACTTTTTTTTTTTTTGTATTCTTTCAGGCTAGTGCATCAGCTGTTGAGTTTATGCAGAAACTGCCAGAATTTGACCAAGACATGTCTAATAAGCGGCACACTGCTGAAGAGGCAGGGGAAGTAAGTATCTTTATGACATTAATATATGATGGTGCAATTGTTAGCTCACTTAACCTTGGTTTATCTGATTAAATTTTCATTAAAGATTTAAGGAAAGGGTAATTATCCAAATGAAATTCTAAAACTTGTTATTGATACACCGTCATAAGTACTACCAGTAACAAGTTTTAGAATTTCATTTGAATAATTAATCGTTCATAAACTTTTAGTCAAAGTTCAATCAAATTAACTACTAAAAAAGTGAGACTATATTTTATCTTTGTAAGACCGAGGGAGTATTTCGTATTCCCTCCGTCCCAAAATGATTCAAAATCATTGAATTTTCATAACTTATAATGTAACCTTAAAATGTTTGAAAAGTGTAACGAACTATCAATTTGAAACGGAGGAAGCATTCTGTAGAAAACCCTCGTCTCCAAACAAATCTCTGGCATCATCTCTCATATTTTACTTTTCTCGTACTCTTATTGTGAAGGTGTTGAGATATGTTGGAGTGGTAGATGTCTCAAATCGGAAAGGTACAGTGGAGTTGAGAAGATACAACAAAGATCACCCATTTGCACAACTTTCTGGTTCGGACAACATCATTGCCTTTACTACCGAGAGATACAACCAGCAACCTCTTATTGTGCGTGGGCCCGGTGCTGGTGCAGAAGTAACAGCCGGTGGAGTTTTTAGCGACATACTGCGACTTGCTTCGTATCTCGGTGCCCCTTCATAATAATTTTTTAAAACTATAATTCTTGACTTAAACTTGCAATTCTTTTTCTTATTTCAGCCCTCAGTTCTTTGCTCTTACTAGTTGTATGTGTAAGAATACATTTAGTCTTTTTCTTCTATATTAATAAATGCAACTATTTGCATGAAAGTTCTCATGTGACTTAAATGTTGATCAGAAGGAATACAATTGAATTGATAAAACTTTAACCAAAGTTTTATGTAAATTTAATTATCTTAATGAAATTATAAAAGTTGTTAATGATGCATTATACTATCAATAACAATTTTTATGTTTTCATTAGTATAACTTAAGTTTTATAGAACTTTAGTAAAAATTCAACCAAGTCGATCAATGAAAATAAAGTGGGGGCAATCTTTATGGGACGGAAGGAGTATTACTCCCTCTGTCCCAAAAAGATACTTTCTTGGACGAAGGGAGTATTATTTCTGGACGCGGAAAACAACAGTACTCTCTTTGTCCAAATGTGTCCAATATTGATTCAGGATCTCACAATTCATAATTGTGGTTCAAAAAGTGGCACGGCGTCTTAGTCAAGAACTCAAGATTAAGATTCTCCTAAGCGGAACCTTGAACCATCAGGCAAGATATTTATATGTGAGCAGCTGCAATTCCAAAAGAAGTCCATCTCCATTGTCTAAAAAAAAACTCGTTTTTACAGTTTAGGCTTAAATGTGCATAAACATAAGTTAGTGTAACAAGTGTTCATTGTCTTTAAAAAGTTTGAGTAGTCAAATATAATGATCATTTGGGGACGGAGGGCGTATCATACTTCACATCAGAGGCGGAGCCACGCCTATTGATAAGGGGGCAATTACCCCCCCATTGACTTTTCATTTTGTACCAAATTAGCACTAGTAAATTTTTATATTTGTTATTTTTACTATGAAAATTTGTATTTTGCCCCCCTTTAGATCAAGAAAAAATAACACTAAATCATATTTTTGCCCACTTTCAAAATTAAATTTAGGTATTACATCACAATACTCGAAAATAAAATAATCTTGCCCCCGTTGCAAGAAAATCCTGGCTCCGCCACTGCTTCACATTTGGTATGTTCTTGAAATTTCAAAAGGTCAAATATTGTGTAACGCACATCTCTTAAAATAGTAGAAAAGTCAAATGCGGCATTATTATTATTGTACGAAGTATTGTATTTGGTTTTGTACCAAATAATTTATGTTATAAATTGTTAATATGAGCATGATATACATTGTGGTGCTCTCTTTAATACTTAAGCTTTTAGATGAGTTGGTTACTTAACATGGTATCAGAGCTCTAGGTTTGGCAATGTCCAAGGTTTGAATCTTCCTGCTTGCATTTATCCTTAAAAAAATTATAAAGGGTAATTGTGGGTGTTCTCTCTAATAGCTTAAGCTTTTAAACAAAAAAGGTACTAGAATCAAAGGTCGCTCTCTCTAATAGCTTAAGCTTTTAGACAAAAAAGGTACTGGAATCAAAGGCCGGGTAACACTTCCAAGTTCCAAATTTTATGTCAATTTCCCACCCTCCAAGCAATCATTTTTCAAAGAAGATATTGTCCACACAAGGTACTTTTTCCCATCTTCCAGGTTGTTTTTGGTTTCAATAGGGGCTTCTACGATTGTTGAATGTGCTTTTTCCAATCTTTAAACTGAGGGCTTGCTTGGTGCGGTGGCATTTTTGTAAACAAGCGAAACTTTTTTACAAGGTGCGGTGACATTGCTGTAAATAACTAGAACTTATAAAAACTCAGCATACACTTTTCAACACTAAAGGGGACAATTTTTAACACTAGGGCATACACATGTTTTAAAACTTTCAAAAACTCACCGGCCACTTGTTGAGAATGTAAGAGGCATTTTTCAACATTACTACAAGAGGCACTTTTCAACACTAAAAAAGGCAATCTTAACAATACAACCGCCAATCATAACACTACCTCTAAAAGTCGGTTTAAGTGTATAAAAATATCTGCTTATAAAAATATTTGCTTGAATATTTATAAATGTAATATCACAACACGCACTTTGTAATATTATAACAGGCACATGATAATATTAGAGAAGGCAATTGTGAAAAACACGTTTTTCCATAGCTTTATGTAAAAACGCGTTTTTCACAATACCGACTCAATATACGTATGCTAACCATAAAAGTAGATCAACCGATTATGAAAGAGAGAATGCAAGAATAACGACATATAAAGTGAAAGTCGAGTTTATACAATGATATCCTTAAATGAGTCGAGAATTCCTTGGCAACTTTTAAGGTTGATAGATTCAAATGGGAAATATGACAAACAAGGATTATACAAGCATATATACTTACATTCATCTCATTAGCACCTCTCCTATATATTTGACAACATTTACTTTCATCTCAAACTCATCATAGGCCATGGTGCCACCCCACCTGCTGCTGGCAATGATGGCCGGATCAATGGGACCCGCTTCACAACTGAGAATGCTTCGTTCAGACGTGCAGCTCGTGTCATGAACTGAGATACCTTCTGCACATTTAATCAGAGTAACATCATTTAGGGCATTATCAGTAAAAAATAATTTAAATATCACAGATTAATAAATCACATGTACCAACTTCAGGCTTCAACAGCAAGAAAAAAACATAAAGACAAATAACCAGAAAGAAGTGTCTGGAAGCCTGAGAACCTTCTTAACTACTCCCTATGTCCCGAAATGATCTTCACATTTGTTATTTTTCATTGTCCCAAAAAGTTCTTCCTATTTCTACAATTTAGGCTTAAATGTGCATAAACACAACATGGTTAGTAGAGAAAGTGTTCATATCTTTAAAAAGTTTGACAGTCAAACGTGAAGATCATTTTGGGACGGAGGGAGTAGTATTTTAAGGAACCAATCCAACTAATAATAAGAGGATGTCAAAGCCAGTATTAAAAGAGCCTTGCCCCCAAGATCATAATTTCGATGACACCCTTATGTCCATACCACCGAAAACCTTCCCAATAATGCAACATCATGGAGCTCATTACAAAAAGAAGGATGAACACAAGGCTTAGGCAACCACTCGCTTGCCGCTTCAATCTCAGCCTAAACTGTTAACATAAAACACCCATGAAACACCTAGAAAGCAAAGCATAACATGTTCTTCAGAAAGGTTCCATTCTGAACAGAGACATGGGTTGTCACATGACTAGTCTTTCAGCTGTGCAGTTTGAGGATCTTTGGCGCATAGCAATACCAAATGGAGAGTGAGGCCTTACATGGTGATGGATAAGTCTATAGATGCAGAATCAAGGGTGAAAACAAGACATTTCAAGGTTGAAGAAAGAGGAAAAGCATGATCTTATGGATCTATCATAACTTCTCCATGAAGTCGACAATAAATAAGAACATGCAATCATGATAATACCGCAAGGAAATACACTAACAAAATTTGGGAAACGGTAAAGAGGTATAATTGGTTTTCATCAAAATGAAACACATATATGTGACATAAGTAACAACTACTACTAAGCATGTGAGGGGATTCACTCCTAAGGAACGCGTGATGAGATGATACAACCATGTGAATTGAACATTCAAAGTTATCAACAGGGATTGAAAATCTTAATGAGAACGAAGGGAGGTGGGAGGGATGAAGGCATTTCAAGTTAAAAGGCCTTTATTTGTTGGAACAAGAAATTATACCCCGTGTCCTGAAAAAGAAGCTTGAAAAATCACTCTATCCCAAAATGAGATTTTTGGGTCAGAAGTTGTAAAATCTTCTCTCATCCTCCCAAATCTGGCGTTGGGTGAATTTTACTTCCCTTACCGGAAGCTTGTGAATGGTCAAAAAAATCAGGCCGTATAACCATCTTCACTTACTTTTGCATGCCATTATGCAACAAATGACAAATAAGCTAAAACATCTGCCCTTCAAGTATAGAAGTAGGTCATTGGTGCCAGACCGATTCTTATCAATCTATGACAATCCAGGAACAGCCCGATCATAAGTTAAATACAGAATTTTCAACAATTCAACCAATTTGAAAAATAACACTTTCCTAATAGCATAGCATATAAGAAATATAAAACAGAACAGTCTGACCTTATCATCTACGGTGACCTTGAGCTGCAAGCTACGGGTCTTGCGCTTCATCTGATACAAACGGCGCCCCAAGATAATAAAACCCATCATGGCAGCTGCCACAGAAATACTCCATACTGGACTAGCCCTGAATATACAATATTTCAACAAATCCAAAGGCAGCTTCCACCAGGCCATGCCCTTCTTTCCTTCATCACGGCAAGATTTCATGGCTTTAATTGCAAAGTTATCACTCTCAACCGGTGCCTTCACTTCCTTCGAATCAGCCACAACCTTCTCTTCACTCGAAAAATCCAGCTCATCTTTCCTGTCGTTTCCCTTATCTTCTATAACCCCCTCACTTTCCTCCAGAACGCCTCCGTTAACGTCCATCCGACTACCTGAATCTGACCAGAATTTGACCGAATTATCACTCTCAGCTCCAATTTCTCCAATTACATCCAAACCCACTTCCGGTGGTGCCATTTCCACAATACCCAAATCATTATTACCCTCAAATTCCCCAACTTTACGATCATCAGACCTATCGCTGCTCGAATCCGTCCAAAATTCTCCTGATTCCTTACTTGCATAACGAGTCTCTGTCTCGTGGACAGGATCAATCCAGCTAGGGTTATCAGATTCAACGGAGGAGCCATCATCACCGACATCAGCCTCAGTAACAGGCCGTGCGTGATTAATATGAGAGTCTACAGAAAAGTAATCAAACCGGATTATCCCTCCGGAATCACGTTCAATTACGTCCAAACCACAGAAATCAGCAGCTGAATCGGAGGAATTAACCATCCCTAAGTCTTCAGGATCGGAAAGTACCTCCCAGTCAGGGAAATCGCCGGCTTCTGTGTCCATGATTTGTCGTTTTTTACGTCACCCAAACCCTAACCCTAAAGGAAAATGAGAACCGAATATAGAAGAGGAGGGAGGATGACGATGAAAAAAACCGAGTGGACACCGGGATAGAAGGGTAGTTTTTATGGGTAACGCACGCTTGAAGGTAGTTGTTTCCCCATTTATTATGCCACTTAAATGAAGGAAAGAAATGAGAGATAACTCATGTCCTAAAATAAATGTTTAAAAAAAAAAAAAAAAAAACTAAATTTGATTTTGATCTTGTGACACTTTAAAAAAAAAAAAAAATCTTTTGACACACTTTTATTCCATAGAATTGTTAAACACACCCCACATTTTAGAGTTGGTTTTGGGGGAAACTAGTTCCTATAAGTTATAAAAAGTCCATTTTTTAACCCTAAACTCTAAAACCCTACACCCTAAATTCTAAACCCTAAACCTTAACTTCTATAAAAACAGGTCTTTTTATAACTTATGAAAAAACTAGTTTCCCCCAAAATTTTCTCACATTTTAAGGTAGAAACAGAAACCCCTTAAAAATAGGTGTTCGCCAAAATATTCACACTCAATCAAGTTGATCTCAACATTTCCCTTTACTATAGACTTCATTCTTGCTCCAACCCCATCCTCTCACCCTACATACCACGGCTTTCTCCATCTCACTGCCCATACCTTATGGCGTCTCCTTTCCTCCATCCGCATCTCTCCTCCTGATCCTACTCCACCCCTTTTTTCTATATATTATTAGTTGCCGCCGATCAACCCTTTTTATGTCATGTTCTTTTGCCTTCCCTTCCGACTCCGCCTCATTCCCTACCCTCTTCTTTCGCCAAAAACATAGACCTACATTGACCAAGTAGGTTTGGGCATTGTTGAATTTGCACGCCAACAAAATGGAGTCTTTAGAGGCCATTTTTTGCGGCAATTACATCTCTAAAAAAGTAAGCAACGGCTGAGTGGGGGTCCAACTCTTTGAGAGGTGAAGGATGAAAGTAATCATAGACATCGCTGGGGAGGGGGTACATGATGGTGGGGAAAGCATGATTATAAATTTAGAGCTTTTGTGAGGTGAGTAGCAGTGGGAGTTCTAAGGGGGAGGCCGGTCGTTCGGAGCTGGTGGATGGGGGAGGGGGAATGTTGAAAGTAGAAGAAGGGGCTACAACCTGGAATTGCTGAAGAAGGGAAAATATGAGGCATGTATTTCGTAAGGGGATAGATTAGCGAATAAGGAATGTGTATTTTGGGAACATCTTTTTTTTTTTTTTGGGGGGGGGGGGTGGAGGTGGGGGAGGTCTACTTAGAAATGTGGCGTGTATAACAGTTATCTTTATTCAACTTTACCTAACACATAAATCCCTCTTAGTGAATCATTTGTTGCGGATAACTAGTAGGTGTGTGACCCCTGGATCTCCAACCCACCCACCAGAATGATAGGGTAGGCTTGGCTTCAATTTGTGGTTTAAGATGTTAAACTGCACTTTACCAAACCGAATGAAGCAGAATGTCAAAAAAATTGCTATAGACGTTAATTTACATGGAATAATGTGGAGTATTGAAGTTATAAATCTATAAACACAAGTTTTACATCTCATTCTCTCTATATTCTGAAATTTGGTTACATCTAGGCGGGACACTATGGACGTAAAACTCTCTCTACTAAGTTTTACAAAAGGTTGACAGAGCTTTTCCAAGCAGAAATGGAAACAAAAAAGGCAAAAGCACATAGAACAAGACCCAGACCCAGAGTCGAACCCCGATAACTCCAAATTTAATAACAAGTATGTATTTGTTACTATTGTGATGTGTTCTCCTTGTTCATCAATAAATTTTAGAGAAATATATATACCGGAATATTATTCCAAGCAACTTGCGTCGTGGAGAGCAACCGCAATACTAGACGAACTCAACTTAGACAATTGCAGAGCAGAAGCTGGACAAAATGAAACGCGTACATCCCACACATTCATCAAAATGAAACGATAGATTGGACAATATAAACAGTTGACCAGATGATCAAACGGTGACACATGGCAATACAAAATCATGATGTATGGGGGATAGTAGTACGACAACTGTGCGACTGCAACTTGTACTTTGTTTTCCATCCTAAGTGTCTATCCAATCAGTCCTTGTCCACCTTTGTGCCTACTTGGCCTCAGGTTGTCTACAAGGGGCATATGGCTGATTTAGATTCTTAAAATCCTTTATTCTGACCATTTAATATTCTCCTTCGCGTTACCTCCATTACAAAGGAGAAGATGAATAGTGAGAAACCTATGCATACTTATCATCAAAAACCATTTTGTGAACTCAACCTTGTTTCAATCTTTTGCCGGCAAATCAAACCCTAAACACACCCCTTAATAAGTATTAACCCAATCACATTCCATAACCCCTGTCATCACTCGAACAATCAAACCTTATACACACCCTTTAAACAATCATAAAAAAAAACCTCATATTCCTATAGAGTTTTAGGAAAGAGCATCAAATTATATGAGTGATTGATATGGTCGAATTACTTACTAAATAATATATGAAATCTCCTTATTTGTAAACGAGATAGATAGGTTTGAGAATAATTTTTAGAGGGTAAGTCTTAAGAAAATAGATTTTCTAACGCTTTGAAACAATGGACTATTCAAAAAGGCTCGCGTCTCCACTTATAAGTGTCAGTAATGTTACAACATGATTCATTCATACTGATACATATAAACATTCAACCTAACACTATTAACATTTTTTTTTTTTTTAAAGTTCCAGTTGAATGTTTAAAGTGTCAGTTATTTTAACTAACGCTTATAACACATTAACACTAACACTTTTAACAATTGATAATAAAAAAACAAAAAAACAAAACAAAAAAAAAACTAATTTTAGTTTTGTAAATTGATTGTTTAAAAGTGCAATGTGTCTAGTGATTGTTCGCGTGCATGTGCGTTAGTAGGGCTGTTATACGAATCGAGCTGGCTCGGGCTCGGCTCGTGAAAGCTCGAGCTCGAGGTGTAGCCCGAGTCGAGGTCGAACCGATTGTCAAGCTCGTTTTGTTATCGAGCCGATCGTGTTCGCCTCGTTTAGCTCGTTAAAAGCTCGAGTTTGGCTCGATAAGCTCATTAAACTTGAATATTTGTTTTTGAACGGCTCGAACTCGGCCAGTTAAGAACATATTTTTCTTAAAAAAAAAAAAAAAAAAAAAACTAAACTCGAGCTCGACTCGTTAAAACTCGAGTTGGATATCGACTCGAGTTGCCCGCGAGCAGCTCGAGAGCTCGATTCGACTCAAGCTCGAACAAACAAGTGGGCTCGAGCTCGATAAGTTTTAAACGAGCTCAAGCTCGACAACCAAAATCTCGGCTCGGATCGTTTACAGTCATATGCATTAGTAAGTGTCTTGTTAGTCTTTAGAAGTGCGAATTAGCACATGCTAAAAAACTGTTAGTATTAGTTTGTGTATTAATAAGTGCTCGTGTTTAGAAGCAGACAAAAGGTTGTCTACACGGAGTGCACGTGTACACATGTGTTTTTTAACGGACACTCACCATATCAATAAAATATTATTCTCTCCTCCGAAAATGAATGTCTGTTTTGCAGTCTAGAGAGATGATAAAAGAAAAAAAAGACAATGATACACATAGTGAAAATTCATAGTAAAACTTTGTAATTCGTTAGCAGTGGCCTATCCAGAAATTTTAGTGAGGGGGGTCAAATTCTGAGGTAATGAGGAAAATGAAAAATCACATTTTGAAAGCTTAAAATTTTAATATCGCATATATGTCTTAGAAACGACAAGTATTTTGAATCGAATTTTAACTTCTAAACCGACATTTAGTTTCAACCAAAAGGACTATTATATCAAAGTGTAAATATGTTCCTAATCATTTATTTAATTTAAGCATTAACTTTAGATTTTTTTTAATCAAACTACCATGAAAGGGATATTATACATTTTTTTGTTATAAAATGTTTATACTACTCTCTTCATCTCAAATTGAATTTCTATTGTTTATTACATGGACATTATGAAAATGATTATTCTTTTATGGAATTTAATGCAAAGACATATTTTCTAAACTTTTTATTTTGTAAGAATATAATGGAATGTGAAAACAAGTACTCCTTCCGTCCCAGAGTATCCGTCCCAGAGTATATGTCCACTTTTCCTTTTTAGTCCGTCCCAGAGTATATGTCTACTTCAAAAAATGGCAAATAATTTTTATTATTCCACCCACTCATTATCTCTCCTACTTTACTTTTAGTCTCACAACACCAATCAACTTACTATTCTCTCTCACTCATTCTCTCTCTTACTTTACTTTTATACTCACAACACTTACATCACTTCCACCATTTCTTAATCTCTGTGTAAATGGAAGGGTGGACGTATACTCTGGGACGGAGGAAGTATTAAAAAACTATTAGTGACAACAATAGAAAATAGAAATTAACATTTATTTTGTAAGTATATAATGGAATGTGAAAAACAAGAATTAAAAAACTATTAGTGACAATAATAGAAAATATAAATTAACGTTTATTAGAATCTTTTATAGATATTTAGTTTAGGATGAACAAAATATAAAAATATAAATGTATTTTGAGGGGGTCAAGTTTTAAAATTTGAGGGGGGTCAATTGAGGTAAATTATATAGTTTTTCACAAAAGTTAAAGGGTTAAAGTGGAAAAAATGGGAAGTTGAGGGGGTCAGGTGACCCCTCTCATGATAACATAGATACGCCCCTGTCCGTTAGTTGAGTTTCTATCGGTGGGGTTCACAAAAATTTGCTACAATCCAATGGATTACAGAGTGTCACTAAACGTATATACTCCTATATGATTAATAAAAATAAATAAATAAATAAATAAATAAAAGGTAAAAACATAGCCTACGTGCGGGCTTATCTACCCGAGTGAATTGAGTCCGACATCGCGTTGCAATATTGCACTCCTTGACTCCTTCCTGTGCTACCCTTAAACCCTAGCAGCCAACGTCTTTTTCTTTTAAGTGACACCCTCACTGCCGCCGTCATCTCCCCCATTCTCCCTCTTCTTCAATGGCGGCCATTGTTAATCAAAACTCCTCCTCCAAGGTTCTGCCTGAAACAATCGAGAAGGCAGTGGGTGCTCTCCTCAAATGGAAAGAAGTCCAATCCAAATCACAAAAACCCCAATTGTTGCCTCAAGACGAATTCCTCTACCTAGTCCTTTCCCTCAAGAAAATCCCACCTAAATCCACTTCCGCCCGCACAAACCCCCACAAAATCCCCCTCCCCCACCCCCTCCTCCACCACGATTCCGCCGCCTCCGAGCTCTGTCTCATCATAGACGACAGACCCAGTTCGAAACTCACATCGGAAATCGCGAAGCAGAAGATCAAGAACGATGGAGTGCCCATCTCCAAAGTGATACGCCTGTCGAAGCTGAAGACCGATTACAAGGCGTTTGAGGCGAAGAGGAAGCTATGTGATTCTTATGATTTGTTCTTTGCTGATAAAAGGGTTGTCACTTTGCTACCTAAGCTGTTAGGGAAGCAGTTTTTCAAGAAGAGGAAGCTGCCTTTGCCTGTTGATTTGACTCATAAGGGTTGGAAGGAGCAGATTGAGAGGTTGTGTTGTTCTGCTTTGTTGTATGTGAGGAATGGGACTTGTAGTGTGGTTAGAGTTGGGAGGGTTTCAATGGAGAAAGATGAGATTATTGAGAATTTGGGTGCTGCCATTGATGGGGTCGTCGAGTTTGTTCCGAAGAAATGGGGTGGTGTTAGGTCAATGCATTTGAAGCTTGCAGATTCTTTGCCACTGCCTGTTTATCAAGCATTGCCTGATATGAAGTTGAAAATCCAAGGGATTGTTAGTACTAATGATGATGATAAGGCTTTGGAGGTGGTTAAGGAACCGAATGTTGCGAAATCACCTGGGAAGAAGAAGGGTTCCGAAAAGGGTAGGATTCACGAGGTTCGTTACATGGATGCTACTACCACCACCACCATGACTGAGGTGGATGGTGATGATGAATTGGGGAGTGAGGGAGAAAGCGATGATGATATTGTTAAGACTGAATTGGTGAGCAAGAAACGAAAGAATGGAGTTGCTAATGTTGATACGGGTAGTGTTGGTAAGAAGAAAAAGAAAGGAGATTTAGTGAAAGGGGAGGTTAATAGCAAGAAAAAGAGTGAGAAACAGGCTAAAAGAAAAGCTGAGAAAGGAGATGATGTGAAGGCGAAAATCGAGAGTGATTATGCGAAGACGGGAAAGAAGAAGGGTGATAATGAGACTTCTCTCAAGGTTAAGAGAAGTAAGAAGGATGATGTGAAGGAGAAGATCGAGAGTGAGGGAAAGAAGAAGGGTGATAATGAAACAGTAATCAAGGTGAAGAGAAGCAAGAAGAAGTCTGCAGTTTAAGTTGCAATATCCGATAATGCAGAGAAATGTGTAATTCTCTCATGACTTAATACTTCATATAATCAAGTACTACTGTAGGACTAGTTTGTTCCTGTTTTTGTTGTTATTGCAAGAAAATTTTGGGTCGAGTATTAGCACTTGTGATATTCATGTTTAAATCTTTTATTTTCATTGTTTTGACTTGTTAGATTGCTACAAAACTTAAATGATTTCATGGGCCTATAAAAGTTGTGATCTTTCTTTTGTTTTTGTGTACTATGTTTAATTCTTCTGGTTCATAACTTAAGATTTCCTAGTTTTAATAGTGTATCTGAAGGAGCACACCTAGTTTGCGTAAGCTTCATTTGCTTAATATTTCGAAGCTAATAATTCACTTGCCTCAAGGGTGTTTTGATGGACAGATAATTCCTTTTCAATGTTTTTACGTTTCAGTTGGATTCTTAATCCTTCTGTTAATGAGTTCAGTTTCTTTTTTCCTGGATTTGTATGCCTCCGATGTGCGTGTGTTTTGTCAATTTCTCTTTGTGTAGAAGTTGTTGCTGTTGCTTACCCCTTCATGAGTGGATTAGGGTTCTGCAAGTTCTCATGTTTCTTTTAGGGAAAAAGAAATTACTAGTACTCCCTCCGTCCCAACATGAATTTCCGAATATTTCCCCCCAATTTGCTCTTATCAAGGGCAAATTGGAAAAAGTTTTGATCATTCATTTTGGGACGGAGGGAGTGCTTATTAGTATTAGGTTTAGCCCTAAAGCTACTAGCATTCCTTCCTATTTCTTTACGTTAGCTGGAGCAGCACCAGTAATGGCGCTTATTCTTGAACAGATGTGTAATGCATAAGATGAGCACAATCCTGGTTTCCTGACATTATGATTCTTAATGAATAAAAAAGGGAAGTAATTGATCCCAGCTCCTAGCTAGAAAGCTTCATACTTCATTGCGTCTTGGTTGTTGATAACCATACATTCTTCAGGCTAGACCGTGTTGAAGGAATGAACTAACACGGGTGGTTGCATTATTCTTATGTAGTTTGTGAAGGATTTTCATATTTTGATTCATGTCGTGATAATGTGACAAAGTTTTACGCTGTGTCACACGACTATCGCAATCCTACTCCTTATCCTGGCTTGGTTGGGACAAGCAATGATAGTTTTTTGTCGGAGTTTGATTTTATTTTTCTTTCCTTCCCTTCCCTTCCCTTTTCTACTTTTTCTCTTCTTTTTTTTTTAAAATCTTTTTTATCCAAAATTTCTTCCCACGTTTTTTTTTTTCTCAACGGACAATTCCGTACGATATTAGCCTACTTATATCATTTTGGAACGAAGGCTTTGTTGCTGTCGCAGTTTCTGAAGGATCTGCCTACAAACATGATAGGTGATCCTGGGGAGCTCATTTTGTTTCTTTTTCTAAAATGTTTGTTGTTCATGTAGGAATCTAGGGAATGTGATGGACTGCTGCATCATCCATTCATCTCCAAGAAGGCCTTGGATTTTTTTTTTTTCATCCCTTCATTTATCAGGGAAAGACACTTTTGCTATTTGTTTTTGGTAAATTATAAAATAGGGCTTAATGTCCACGGAATAGTATCAGTTTGTGGCTTTGCGTCTAAATTTTAACGAAGTAGGGCTTAGTGCCAAAATTTGATCAATTTAGGGCTTATTAACAAAACTCGTGGAAATTTTTACTCAAGTCAAGTCACAACGGATTTGAAACATGTGTTAGTTCTGAAGGGCTTAGATGCAAATAGTTTAACTTAAAGATTAAAAAAATAAAACGTTTAATATTAAATATCAAAGTTAA
The DNA here is from genome assembly GCA_026119855.1 of Campanula takesimana. Lineage (NCBI taxonomy): Eukaryota > Viridiplantae > Streptophyta > Magnoliopsida > Asterales > Campanulaceae > Campanula > Campanula takesimana. The sequence continues at coordinate 357,804 of JAOWBW010001171.1, forward strand.
GTAAAATAAAGTAAACTAATTAATATATGAAAATTTTGATTTTAATTAATTTTGTAAACATAATAAATAAATTTTTTATTAATAATTTTAAAGATTAAATGACAATTATATTTAAAATTAAATAAAGTATAAATAATTAATATTTTATAATTTTTATTTTCGTAAATCATTTATTTACATAAATTTAAAAATAATTAGCATAAAATTATAACATATTAATTACTTTAATTAATTTATTTATTTTAAATATACTTGTCAAAATTTATAATAAAAATAATTTATTCATTTATATTTGAAACAGTAATTGAAATAAAAAATATCATATATTAATTACTTTAGTTTATTTATTTTAAATTTTGATTATTTACTATTTGGAAATTTTACATTTTTAAACTTTAAGTTTAAGTATTTTTATTTAACCCCTTCAAACTAATACCCATTTCAAACTAATTCAATTCACTCGTCGTGTGCAAGGTACATGTGACTTAACTAAGATTCTTAACGAATTCTGTCAAAAAAACACTAAATTGATCAAATTTCGGTACTATATACCCTATTTTGTTAAAATTTGGACGTCAGACCTCAAACTGGTAACACTCTGTGGACTTTATGACATATTTTGCAATATACCCTTTGTTTCTCGCAAGTTTCACTTTGGCCTAATAATTTTTGGAGTTTCACTTTTGCCTAAAAGTATTTATTACTTGATTTCACTTGTTTCATCAATTTTTGTTTTAATAAATCTCATCCAAAAGTCAAGTTTTGTCTTCTTTTTTTTTTTTTTTTTCTTTTAACAACATCCAAATGTTAATTTTTGACTTTTATTTTTAAAATCACAACAAAAAATTTACATGACAAATCTAATCATTGTTCTCATTTATGAATAATGTTTATTATACATGTGAAAGAAAGACCGAAAGAATGGAGTGGGTGTATCATATCTTCTCAACTTGTAACATGGCCCCCCAAACTTGAAATATTTTGATTTTAATTGTGGTTTTGATTTTCCTTAATAAACGAAGTTCCAACTCTTGGTTGATATCAAATAGAGAGTTTCATATAAAAGATCCAACTGAAACTCGGGCATGAAAGTCGTAGTTTTTTTTTTTCTTTAAAGAGAATCAAGCGTGGATTATCACATGTTGAGTCTACTATGACTTCAATAAGAGGAGATGACAGCTGTTGACCATCTATATGCGAAAGTTTCGCAAAAAGAAAGACAGATGGGCCACAACATTAAATGTGTAATAAATGTTTGACGCACGTGCAAATCGAGCAATATCTTTTCTCGTGCGTAGCCCCTGTGCTATGGAGGGTCGAATAGAATATATCTAAATAGGTGTTCGGAAGTTGTAAGTTGGCAAATTATCTTAATGGACTTTCTAGTTCTGCTCCATGATCTCGCCTGAAATCTCAAATTTTTGGACCGGGGAGACCGAAGTTCATTATCGAAGTTTTTTATATTGGGGACTTAAAAGGAATTTGCTACGTTGTATGAGAACTAGTGAAAAAGTTATTTTCCATATATTTGAACTTGACTTATGTTGATTGGCATATTAAACATAGTTAAACATAAAGTTAAATATAAGATGAAACATGATAGTACGTCAATATGACAAATTGGCGTGGCCGTCCCATCAATTTTTGTAAAACATAAATTTAGAGTGCTTAAAAATTTATATTTAATTTTCACGCTTTTTCGAACTATTAAAAGTACATTGTAATGGAAAATCACAATGACCAAATATTGAACTTGAATTACACTATAATTCAAAATTTTATAATGTAAGTTTTAATCACATAAATAAATTTGAAATAATTACTCTTATAGTAATGTATTTACCTCTTTGTATCAACTAAAACAATCTAATACAACATACTTCTATAAAAAAATAAAAAAAAAAAAAAAAAAAAAAAAAAAACATTTAATGCAGTTTTATAATAATAAAATTGACGGTGTTAACGATTTGGCGTAATACCTTTTATCCACCTACCTTAACCCAAATTCTCCATCCTCTCTGATGAATAAAAATCATCTTCCTTACCTCTAAAAGTAAAACCCTTCACCCTGGAACTCCTTCCACATCCACACTCCCCCGCCCCTGATCGCCCATGTCTCCCCCTTCTTCCCTAGCCTAGACACATTCTCCATGCAACCCCCATCAAATTTGATGGTCCTTTATTTTCATCCCCTCCCCTAAATCGTTCCTCCATCTCCATTTATCGTCTTCCACTAAATCTCACCTCATCTGATCTCACTCAAAACGTATTCATCTCTACTTTCCTTTCTTCTTCTACCTTCATCAACTCCAAAGTGACACTATTTAATTTCCATCCCACTCTCCCTTCCATTGGATATATAAACTCACTCATCCGTACCCAACTCACACATATTAATTATTTTGGGTTATGGTGAAAACTCAAAGTTAGTTAAATTAAGAAAAATAAAATTTATTTGTTTGAACCGAATTGAGTGAAAAACTTAGATTTCAATTTAATTGGTAGTGTAGGTGTAGGTGGCTATAATAATGGTGGTTAGACATGGGTGGCTATTGGGTGGAGAGGGGTTTGAGAGGGAAAAAGAATGTAAACGAAAGTTAGTTTTCACGTCAATATTTTGTTAAATTTTAACATAGAATTTGACACACTAATATTTCATTAAAAATTTGAACTATGTTAGTAAAAATAAAATTTTGTTGTATTATCTGAAAGCTAACTCAAAAGTACATTGTATTTTCTAGACACTAACGACGATTAGTACATATAAGGCAAAATTTAAAGGGTTGCATATATTAATAGTCTAGTAAATTTTGGTCTTATTTGAGCATTAAGCACCTGACATAATGGTCCCTGCTTAAGAGTTAATTTATCATTTCGACTATGATCAGTCGTCATTTTTAACTCGTGTACTTTAGTATAGCTTCACTTTTAACTTATCTGGTTGCTTTTAACCTATCTTGTTTATTTTTAGCAGTTTTTACCTCTCTACTTTAAATATGCATTCGTCAGAAGCCCTAACTTCATCTAAAAATGTTAACAAAAGTTAAAAACTAATGAGACTTAACGAGATCCATGCCTAAAGCCAAATCAATAATTGGTTTCAAACCCATCAAGCATCTATTTCAAACACAAATCAAACACACAATTCCAAATACAAATTATACACCAATTTCAAACCAAAATCAAACACAAAACAAATAATTGTTGACGATTTTGATTTGCTTTTGGTGGAAAAAAATAATTTTAATTACATCACACTCTCAAAGTGCAATCGAATTAAAACTTAAGTCAAAGAATGACAATTTCAAATTTTAGTTTTTGGGTATAAGCCGAAGATCAATTTCAAATCAGACACTACTATGTGTTTAACTGCTTCATTGCTTCCATATACAGAGATGTGTGATTTTGGGTTTGATTTTTTAGGCTTGATTTTGGTTAAACTTGGGTTTAAAATGCATCTCGTTAAGTCTCGTTAGATTTTATTAACTTTGGTTAATATTTTTGGATGGAGTTAGGGTCTCTTGGCAAAATAAGTGCGTAATTTTTAAACACACAAGTTAAAACTGCTAAAAATGTCGTTCGCCTTTAGTTTAGACTATCAGAAGAAAGAAGAATCAGAAGAGGAAAGCCGAGAGGTGCAGTTGTGCAAGAACAACCGAAGCCATTAAGTCGGTTGCATCCATCACCGGCGACACGATTCACCGGCAGCCATAGCTGGTTGAATTGACCGGGGATCCGGTGAGGAGACGGCGGGATCTGATCACAATTTTATCGGAAGAATTCAACTCAATTTCATTTCCAATTTCAATTCATTTCGGTCCTCACCCAATCATGTCTCTCAACATGAAATCCTTCACCCAAGCCCTTGCCAAAACCGCCGCCGTCATCGAGAAGACCGTACAGACCACCGTCCAGGAAGTCACCGGACCTAAGCCTCTACAAGACTACGACCTCCTCGATCAGATTGGCTCCGCCGGTCCTGGTCTCGTCTGGAAGCTGTATTCCGCCAAGGCTCGCGGTGGATCCGTCCTCTCTCACCAGTACCCCACCGTCTGCGTCTGGTTGCTTGACAAGCGATCGCTCTCGGAGGCGCGCCTACGCTCTGGACTTACGAAGGCCGCGGAGGACTCATTTCTCGATGTTATCAGGGCTGATGCATCAAGGTTGGTCCGTTTGAGGCACCCCGGAGTTGTGCATGTTGTACAGGCACTTGATGAGAATAAGAATGCCATGGCTATGGTTACTGAGCCTTTGTTTGCCTCTGTTGCTAATGCCCTTGGAAATGTGGATAATATTGTTAAGGTTCCCAAGGAGCTCAAGGGCATGGTATGTAATGCTATTCATTTTGATATTCTGTTCGCTCGTACTTGTCATCACTGATATAAATTTGCCCTGAGTTCGGAAACTTTCACCCAACTGCATGCTGCTTTCAAAATGATAAAATATGCCTGAAACAGTTCAGCCACTCAATTTGCCAGTTTCTGCAATCTACTGAATGGCTGTTATATATTTTATGGTTTTTGTATATGTCTAGAAATGGGGTGCCGAAATTTGATGTTTGGCCTGGTGATTGACCTGGTACATAATTGACTTAACACTAATGACTTGCCGCAGCGTCACAGGCCGTCAAGCTTGTCATAGCTGATATCTGTGTTCGTTGCTGGTTATATGTTAAATCACATGATCACTCTCAGTATTCAACTTCACCTGAATTTATTGTGTGGGTTTTATTTTATTTTATTTTTACCTGGAGGAGTTTTAGGTTTTACCCTCCTCAATTAATGATATGATTCGTGTCTTCTATACAATCTGTACGTGTGACTAATTAACAAAAACTATGAACATGTGAGTCTTTGCTGCATGGACTATGGAACATCTGAAAAGAGTGGGAAGCTTGTGATTCCCAAAATAAGTCTCTGAGTGGTTATCTGTCCTCTTTATGAGCTTCAGTTACTGGGTCAAAGGTGGCCAATTCATATATATATGTGGTGCTTTAGGTTGATGGGTTATTTGTTTGTTGATATTTTGGTATTTTTTCCCACTAGCGGACTAGCCTTTTGGCTGACTCCTGTTCATTTTAATTAATTATCTGTCTCTAAAACCCCCTCTATTAAAAAAAGAGAAATTAAAATGAAAGGTATTTTTTTCATTTTGCTACTTCAGAAGTTGTGTTTCCATATTCCTGAAAGTGTTCCTGAGGACTCTCTTCTGTAGGAAATGGGACTGTTGGAGGTAAAGCATGGCCTACTCCAAATTGCAGAATCGTTGGACTTCCTCCACAACAATGCTCGCCTCATCCATCGTGCTTTATCACCGGAGGTAAACACTTTTTCATTGTGCTAGTAGCAGTTTTGTGCCCCCTTTAGCTACTACTTATTGATTATTCTTCTTGTGATTGGATTCACTTTTATATTAAAGCTCTGTCAATATTCTTGGTTTTGGGTTTAATTTGTGGCGGGTTTTGTTGGTGCCGTTGTTTTCTATTACATTCTATTATACAGTTTCCAAACATGCCTTGGAACTATTTGTCTTATTTTTTGGGACATTTCGGTTCCCCTTCAAGATTAGAGGGTCTGTTTGGTCTCTAAATTTTCAATAAGCTCAATACTATTGACATAATGCAAAAAGTTTATGCCGAAAAAGAAAGTTTTTACTGAGTGGTATGTGCTATGTAATGATTCCTCGGACTCCCATGATTAATTTGTTTCTTCAGTGTGGAGTGCTCCCTTCCCTTGCCATATTTTCTTTTCAATTGGCTGGTGTGTGATATGTAATCGGGGTTTGAAGTCGCGGGATCTTGTTTTTCTTCACTGCTCTACCAGATACATGTGGGGTAGGTTATATCCAGCCGTGGAGGCTTAGTAGCCCTGTGACTGTGCGTTCATCCTTGGTCAATTTAAAGCTTTGCTAGAGGCAAGGATGAAGTTTGGGGTAGTTTCAATCCTATGGGGATTAAGGAGAGAAAGAAATGACCTGGGTTTTTTATGACAAGCTCTTGACCAAAGTAGTCTTATGGTATAGGGTGGCTTTTCTTGCTTCACTTTGAGCAGCCAGAAGCTTTTGAAGATGGTCATTCTAATTTTTGTATTTTGTTTTTTTGGATGTATTTACAATGTTGTATGAACATTTTTCAGACGCATGTCTGTTTCATTATGGGCATGCCCCTCTGTGCTCAATGATGATTATGTTAGATGACAATGTTTTCTTTATTGTTATTTCAGACAGTCTTAATTACTTCTAATGGAGCTTGGAAGCTTGGTGGATTCAGTTTCGCAATCTCTGCTGATCAGGCATCTGCCGATTTGTCTAACGTGCAGGCCTTCCACTATGCTGTGAGTGAAAGTTGGTTGGATTGGCATAGTATGGTTATTCTGTTTAAAGCCTTCTCTCTGTTAGTTTCACCTTGTTTGTTTGTAAATCTACGAAAGATAGAAAGAGAAGACTGTGATTTGTTATATTTGTATGTGACCGTCCCTTTGTTAATCCTTCCTCATTCTATGGAAATAAATTTTCAATAGAACATTGTCAGATATGGCATAAGATCATGAACATGTATACGGTGGTGAGTCTAAATTCTGTCATAAACATGTGATTGTGGCTTAGGAATCACAACAACTTTGAAGCCGCCCCCGGCCCCACCCACCCCCCTCCCGACCGCAAAAAATAAAATAAAAAATAAAATAAAAATTCTAGCTACCTAGTTCGATTTAAGTATACCTTATTTTTTAATTATTTTTTGGGGACTCTCTTTAGAATTTGTAGGGGATTTTGGGGGAGTGGTTTTTGCCATATTCAAATTGTAATATTTATTCTTTTCCCCTTATTTTTGGGAATATGCGGTCTGGGGTCTGTGCTGTTTTTTTTGGTGTATTTGGGTTGTAAGTAATAACAGGATTTTCAGATATTAACATTTACCGAATCATTTTCAATTGGAGAGTGGTTGAGTGGGCACTGGCTAAGGGAGTTTTCCGGTGTGTGTGTGTGGGTGTGTGTGTGTGTGTAAATCAGACTTTAAGCGGTATTGAGCTATACCGTGTAATTCTCAACTGCTGCGTTTTATTTTCTTTCTTTTTGTGTAGCTGATGGACTTCTTGTCCTTCCGATGTTATATTCCTTATTCTCTAATAAAACTTCTTTTCTTATCAAATGTATCTTTTTACCCCTTAGATATCCATTAAAATATCATTTTCTTGTTTATATAAATGAATATGACATGAAGCTTAAAGGGCAACTCAAGTAACAGCTTTCCGAATTTTTAGAGCTTCATGAATCCCTATCATATATTTCTTGCAACGGAAAAATGGAGTCATTTTAATCTAGCTGTGGATGCTTTAACACTTCCTTTCACAGAGGCATTGCAAAAATAATGTTTTATGGTATGCATGTGTTGAGTGGCTACCGGTATTTCCGTAAATGCAAATACTGTGAGCAGTCACCATTTTTTGTGTTGTCATGTATCGGGGAGTTTGTTTTGATATTCTGGGATGCCTGAAATTCTTGTTATCTTGGGGAAAAAATGAAGATGTGGGCCCTAGACTCCTAGGATTTAACGAGAAGAGAGATGGGAAGTTCTTGTGGAGGTTCGTCCTGCTTATTATTTATGTGTATCTGCTCGCACGTGTATGTGTATATTTTTGGTTTACTGGACATCCATAATGTTTGTATATAATCATTTTGGAGTAACTTCTGTGGGATTCGGATGCAGTTATTTGATTATTGCGTGGGCTTTTCTGTCTCTTACTGCTCCTTTTTTCCTTCTTTACTTTTTCCTAGCTGGCTCATTGTCAGCACTCTGTATGTCCTTATGCTTTTAAAATATTTTCTTTTTTTACTAAAAATGATGGCAAACATGTAATGTTTTGATTTTGCCAGGCTATTCTTACGCTATACCTTGATTCTTAATCTTTCTTATGTCGTTTGGTTTTGTAATGCTTGATTGTATTAAGGTAAAAGAGGAAATTAAAACTCTGACATATCCTCTATGCAAAGGATACTTGGTCATTTTTAAAAACTGTGCCGTGACTCCTTCCAGAGTTTCAAGAAGTGGATTTTGTGTTGACCGGCAACAAAATATATGATATCTGAGATTGATATGAGCAGTTTCTTACATCGAACTACCCCCACCAACATTATTCTTTCCCCTCCCTATCCGATTTTACTGGCTGTGCTTAATATGGTCGCAAGTGCGGTGTTTTTCTTGTTATAGTAGATGGTCATCAATTTTTCCTTCCGTATCTGATCATGTGATAATTAATGCTGTATATTTCTATAAAAATAAAGTAAAATAACCAACGCTGTAAACAGTTCTCATTTTAGTGATGTTTTGTTTGTTGCAAACATAATTTATTTGGAAAGTAGTTTCTGATCTGGTTTCATTTGGTCAGGAATATGATGTTGAAGATTCTCTACTGCCCCTTCAGCCATCACTGAACTACACTGCTCCTGAGCTAGTTCGGAGTAAGGCATCTTCAGTTGGATGCTCTTGTGATATATTTAGCTACGCGTGCCTCGCTTACCAATTGATTGCACGAAAGCCCTTGTTTGACTGCCACAACAATGTCAAGATGGTAGCACTATTTCTAGTCTAGAAGTCATTTATAATGCTTTCTTCTATATGTCCAACTTTTATTGATGTTAATCCCTACCTTTAGTACTTAGACTCATTGTTGATATTATGTTATGCTTTTGTTTTATTTATTTTTTCATTAGTTTGTTCTTTTATCTCTCAGTTTTCTTGTATTAGCTCACTATTCTATCACTAGATAGCTGTAAAAATGCAAATGCCTCTAGACAAGTCTTTGTTTTCTTTCAGCAGCATGTTGCTATAACCTACTACCTCCGTCCCACCTCACTTGGGACGGAGTATATCAGAAGCTGCATTATGCCTAGCTAAAGCTTGGGATGCAGCCACCTATACTCGTAACTTGTACCAGGAAAAGACTTCTATTTGTGGTGAACTGAGTGCTCTAGGCCTCTAGGGATAAATTTTGAGAAGAAAATCCGACATAATGCTCTGTTCCTGTAAATAATAAAATAAAATATATATTGTTTGAGGGATACAGGCAACCCTTTTAACTGGACATGCAGCCGCTGCTAGTTCAAGGAACATGAATTTGTGCCTGTTGAATTTTGTTTGAAGATATTGCTGAAAGTTACAACTATTGATAAAGATTTTGGTTAGTTGACACTTTCACATAGACACTGGAACACAGAACTTTGGTTAAGCACTCATGCATTAGTGTTCTAAGCTTCAGGCTTGTAATTGAAAACTAGAATACGGCAAATAAGAGAGTGGATGACGTATATTTGAAGCTTGTGATTTTCTGAACGTGATGCAAGTCAAGTGTTATCTTGTTAATGGAGCTGTCGGGATAATTTACTTATGTCTCTGTTTGTTGGTGGCTGTTTTAAATTTGGGTGTCCATGGGGGTATTTTATTGTTAACATTATCAGGGTAATTTTGCTATTTTTCAGTTCCCTTTTAGAATTAGGGTTTGTGACCTAGCTTATGTTGATGTCATGTTATTCATAAGTTGAATTACTAATAGATTGTATATACTTTGGTTTGGAATCCTTGGTTTCTAACCGCATGTTGGATCTTTGTAGTTTATTTACTGCCTCTCTTGGGGTTTCGGATTTCTATTTACATCCATCCATCAATCAGTTCTGCTCTCAGCACCACACATAGCTGTTGACCCGCTTACTTTAACCCCTTTTGAGTTGCACTTGCACTCAGTGAGCCCCTATTCTTGTTATCAATGCACTAGGATTCATTCCATTCCCACCATCCAGAAAAAAAGGTAGACAAAGCTTGGTTGCTGAGTGGTCCTCACCAGCAACAACCAGTACTGGCTTTGTTGCAGCCTTTAAATCTCTGTGGTAAACTATTATCCTCTGCCTGCGCTCAGTTAGAACGGCTCCTCATTGTAGCCCTTGCCATCATTATCACCTTGCCATTACTTTCCTGTCCAGTTTTTCTCGTCATTAAAATCTTATCCATGTTCTCCTTGCTGCAGCTGCTGCCTTAGGGTTACAGTCTTACAGAAACCTCTGGATTAGATAATGTAAAGTTCGGAGGAATATTGAGGATTACTACTTTTCCTTGGCCGATCTATATATAACTCATGCATGCAGCTTTTCCGGACTTTGTTGAGTGATAAATGGAGATTGTTACATAGGGCCCACTGATGCTGGAAGGCATTTGAGATTCATAAGCAGGGTCATTTGCCAAATAACTATTGAGATCCACACTTATTAGGAATGATTTGTCCACACTCAAGCAACCCTCTCCTAACCGCCAAACATTCAACATGAACCTGGGGCACAACAAAAACTTAATATACATGGGGGTAACCGTGAAGATTACTGTCGCATGCATAGAATCTAGTCTTTACTGCTTGGAGTTCCTGTAATGTTAATTTCGTGTACAATTTGCGCAATGTGTTTCGTTCTTAGCTTTTAATGAGTTCAGTTGAATATTTATTGGAATATAATTACAAATTCGTATTGAAATTAGTCTTGTTGGTTTTAATAGTAGTTCTTTTGTACTCCTGCAGTACATGAATAATTTGACTTACTTATCCAGCGAGGCTTTCTCATCCATCCCACGCGAGTTAGTTCCTGATTTGCAAAGAATGCTTTCTGCCAATGAGGCTTCAAGACCCACGGCCTTGGAATTCACAGGTAAAAACCTTCTATTATTGGTCCCATGAGTATCATTATCACATTTGCCCTGAGAATAAATCTATTGCCCCATATTCATATCATTGTTGGCAGAAATTTACTAATATTTTTTGCTGATGCACACTTATTAATTAGATAAGGTTCCAGATGAGCTAAATGTAATATGAACCGCCAATTTTGATGCGTTATTCAATGCTGAGATAGCATGTGAGAATATATGAGTAACTGAGACAAGCAGCGATGCATGGTCTGGAAAAAAAAACAAAGAGGGAAGGAGTACAGGATAAATAGAGTTGGAAATAGCCAAGATATCGCCCTTGTCAATTGCTGAAGCTGGAGCTGTAGAATGCATTTCCAAACCAACACTTGGTTTACACACTCGATAGTCGATACTGCCTTATGAGATGCCATTGCTATCATAAACAAGTGATTTCTTGATGCATATACATAAGAATTTACCAACGTATCATCCCTTTTTTTGTCGTCCAAAAAAAGCAAACAAACAGAATCATTGTCTAGTGTGAGGCATGGTGACTTGTGTTGATCATCTTGATCACACCTGATCTAACAGAAGTCTTCTCTAGATCTTTTCCCCTCCCCAGCACTTAATTTAATGTCAATAATTGTCAACATAGTCTTGACGTTGGTGCTTGTTGATTTATCCAATCACAGTTTAGTTCGTACGCCAACATCAAAGAGTCGATTTATCTGGTTGTCTAATTTATATTCCATTTTTTCAGGTTCCCCCTTTTTTCGTGATGACACTAGGTTGCGTGCTCTTCGCTTCTTGGATCACTTGCTTGTATGTGCTTACTATATAGCTTTTCTATGTGTGCTTTCTGGACGGCATTCGGCTTAGCGATATGTGAGAATGATAGTGATGGCGATAATGGAGCATTTTGACTCATAATAATCAATTTGTTTCAGGAAAGAGATAACATGCAAAAGTCCGAGTTCCTAAAAGCATTAGCAGACATGTGGAAAGATTTTGATGCTCGGGTTTTGCGGTATAAGGTTTGAATTGTTTCTTTATCCATGACATGATGCTATTCATTGTTCTTCAGGAAAATCTGGCCTTCCTTTTGTGGTGGTTGATATTTTTTTTATTGTGCTTTTTGGTCATCAGTGTGTAGTCACTTGTTAACCACTGAGGAAAAGACGTGGAGAAACAAACTTACCACGATATTTAGTCATGCATGTGTATGAGTATGGCTTAATTGAAGCAAATGTTTGATCTACTAACAACAATTAGCAATCTGCAGTTATGCCTACTTCTTTGAGTGAACATTATCATTTGCTGGTGTTGTTTTGTGATTCCTAGCTTTTTGTTTTCTGAATGTGTTCCTGGTTTAAGGAATAAAAAAACATATATATCCTTAAGCTTCTATCTACTGGCATGATCGATATATTGAACGTAGCATTTTACTGCCCTTGCAGGTTCTTCCTCCGCTTTGTGCGGAGCTCAGAAATATGGTAATGCAACCAATGATTCTTCCCATGGTTCTGACCATAGCTGAGTCTCAGGTAACATATATTGTTGATGATTCTACTTTTACATTTGAACTTGACTTATTTGTTTCGGAGTTTCTCACCCCATAAAGTGTCCTCGACAAGTGAGTATTGAGATACTATGTTTGCCTGCTTTTGTGGAAGCTAAACGGATAGACAGGTTTTCGTGTCTTTTATACTCTCCATTGACAGGATATATGATCTTGTTATTTGCCTAAAATCCTAGTAAGCTTGCTTCAGAACATCACTGAAAAATCTAGTATAGATGTAACTTCAAAACAAGAAGCTTGCATGTGGGAGTTCCCAATAATCTCTAGAGTCGATAAGATGAAACAGCAGAAGCCGCCATGCATACAAGGGTCATGAGGTGGACTATGATCAAGGAACATGCAATGCTTTATGACCCACCATCAATGGTTTAGATGCTAGAAAATGATCTCATGCAAGTATCCACCAATAAGCCTTGCTGAGAGTTCATGTATATGGCAAGACACTCAACTCTGATTATGAACACACATAAACACTCAAAACATACTCGGCTAGAATCTTTGCTTCATATTTACTAAGGTATTAGGTGGCATTAGAATGAATCATTAAATCATTCACATTTTAGGCTACCTAATTATATTCTGTGATCAACATGCATTTTGGTTCACTATATTTGGCTAACACATATCTCTCTGAGGCTACAAGTTTGCTCGACGCTGAAACTATGTATGAGAAGTCAAACTTAATGAAGTTTCGTGATACTCAAATATGAGCATGGACCACAACTACTAATTTTCATCTAAGAAGCATGATCACATATATGAAGCTCATGAATTCTAGTTTTCCTTGGTTAGGCATACATTTGACTTTGAGTCCATTTGGCAGCCTGATGCTCCCCAGGGTATAATACTAAAATTGCAACTAACTTATTAAATATTTTCTGGATAAAAGGCTCTTGTTTTCTGGTGAGGACAAATTAGAGCGGCTTCTTTTTGTGCGGAAATTTAGAGCGAGTAAGATTTGTGGAAATCATTAACCTTTAGTCTTGGAGGTAGTAGACAATATAGACTTGAGAAGAACCTTTAGATGTCCCAAAAAAAAAAAAAAAAAAAAAAAAAGAGAGGAAAAACAGACGAAGATCTCCTAGAGATAGAGCATGCTGTTGCATATTACAGTTATCACTTTGAACTCATGTAACCTTTGTCTACAAACAAGAGGGGGGGGGGTGTTAAGTTGGAGGAAGATCAAAGAGCATTCCTTAAAAAAATTGGAGGAGGGGATGCATTCTTTTAAATTTTAATCTTATTGTGGTTGTTTATGCTATATAAATTAATAATACAGGTGTATTCAGTGTTTACAGATCTCCAAATGTGATTGTCTCCAAGACACTTAAAGATCATTTTGTAGCTTTGGTTTAGACAGTGCTAGCCTTTGTGCCAACGACTTGGGTTCAGTTAGGCAAATGATGAAATTTTTAATGTACAAAGAATCTGCTGATGAAAATTCTATCAAATCCTTCGTATTTTGGATTCTTTCTCTACCTGACAAATCTACCATCCTTTCTTGATTTTATCACTCGTCCTTTATGTGAACACATGGGTATATGTTCTGAGTCCATCTTAAGCATTTTTCTCTCAATTTTTTTCTATAGGGGCTGCTTTGCTGTCACCTTCATGTGTTCTGTACATAAATTTTCTTTCTACTCTGTCAGCACATGCATGATGCATCTTATGCATATATATATTGCGTATATGTGTGTGTGTGTTTGTATATTTTGGCAGAGCTCATTTTTTTAAATGTTGCTTTTTAACTGCCCAACACAACTCAACTGAATTCCTCTATTCTCAAATGAGCTCTTTTCAACCTAAAGCTCTAGATGTTCCTTAAAATATCCGTGCTTACAGAAGTCTACTGAAACAGTTTCTAAACAACAGTAAATTATTTATAGAAACTAGAACACATGGTGTGGGACTGAGTTTAACGTGTTTAAATTTTAATTCACTTAGTTAATCAACTCTGTTATATCTTTTGTACATACTCATATTCCATTAGAAATTTTATTTACATTATATATCAAACAGTTCTTGATATGGGTAGTCAAATTTGAGGAGAAAAAAAATCTTTTAATATAATACTTCCCCTGTCCCGAAATGATCTTCCTACTTTTTTTGTTGTTGCTACAAAGGTACTTTGAGCAATAATTATATGTTAAGTTAATTACCGTAATGAACTTTTGAAAATTGTTATTGATAGCATTTACGATGGTGTCTCAATAACAAGTTTTAAATTTTTGATAGGATAATTAACTTAACATAAAATTATTGCTCAAACTACCTACATAGTAACAACAGAAAAGTACGAAGATCATTTTGGGACAGAGGAAGTATGAAACAAGTGCACCACTCTTCCTCCAGCCTATATGATACATATGCTGTAAAGTTGGCTAGTATTGTATTTAGATGGGTAAAACTTTTTACTAGTAAATAGTGGTTACTGTTTAACTTTATACATAAATATATTAAAATTCTTGCTAGTGGACTTGCATCGTTTCCTCTTATGTTTGGATTAATTATTTAGCAGGTTCAAAATGTTGTACCAGTTTTATTGTGTTTATATGTACAGTGCACATCTGCATTTTTAGTCCATGTGATCAAGATAAAGTGGACTATTTCGTACTTCACTTTATTCATTTCAAATTTCACAAGAGGACCATTTTTCAACAGAAAAGTTTTATCTTTCAATAGTTATTACATCGACATGATACATGTACATGTTCGTGTTTTGTGCCTTGATCTGTATGTATGCAAGTGCGTACATGGGAACACACGAGTTTCCCTCTTCATAGAATCATGTGTTGGAGATAATAGTTTGTGTCCATTTTCTTATTTGAACTTGGAGTCTGCCTTATTCCTTTGTGACTTATAAGTTTGTCTCCATACTTATTTCTTCTTTTAAATATCTTCTTAGCTTTCACAAATTTTTTATTTTATTTTACCATCTCTCCACTTTTGCATTGTTTTCTCACCTCTTCATTGTGAGTCCATATGGCGATTCATGTTAGCTGACCCCAAATCATCTTGGGACTAAGGCTTTGTTGTTGTGCTTGTAGTTTCTACGCCTCTACTGTTGGGTTCTAATTATTTGGGTTTTACATTGGCCATTTCAAAGTGCTTAGAAAGCTCTTAGCGTGTATGAAATACCACTCCTCGAATATATTCTTCATGTTATATAATTGCCTCTGATATATTGATATATTGACATTTTGACAAATTATCTGCACCATCTTGTTTTATTAATTGGATTCAATTAACTGATAGCTGAGGAAATTTAGATTTTCTTTCCATTTGCTAGTACTCCCCTCCCCTGTGCCAAGCAAGTGTGCCCTATTTGCTTTACTTGGGCTTTAAGAGAGTACTTGACCCAGTATTTCGTGTCAATCTATGGGGCCTAATTCATTTGTTTTCTACACATCATAGACGCATCATAAACAACTGACAGAAAGAAGCTTTCTATAATTGAATAGGATAAACTGTTAAGGGACGTCCCTAGATGGAGTAGGGGACGGAGGGGATAGCTATTGATTTTACCATCACGTGAAACTAAATGGCGCTTCATCCCTGATTTGTCGTTCACTTCTCTTTCCAGTTAGACGATGTTCCTTTCTCGATAATATACTGAAACTTCTAAATGTATTGCAGGATAAAAATGATTTCGAGCTATCAACATTACCAGCGCTTGTTCCAGTCTTGAGTACTGCTGCAGGTGAGACACTACTGCTACTTGTGAAGCATGCAGAGCTTATTATCAACAAGGTAACTTATTCGCAATGCTGAATCTGTTTCCGTTCTGATGAAATTGTTGTTCCTATACTTATCAGCAATGTTGCCTTACTTTTTCTTTATTCTCTTTGTGCAAATGATGATAAGGAAAATACCTGAAATCCTCTTCTCATTCTTTGCTTCTTTCATTCCTTCCCTCCTGTCTTCCTCCCTCATTCTCCCCTTCTGTTCTTTTAATTGCTTCTTGTAATTTTTGGGCTAGTTTAATGTTTTTGGAGCATTTTGATACGAAACACTCCGATTTCTTTGGCTATGAAACACTCAGATTTCTTTTTGGTTCAGTGTTTCTTTTTTGCTCCTTCCTTTCCATATTGCACTAGCGCTATTGGTTTGGAGCCTTTGTACTTTCTATTATTTAATTTTACAGTTTCTTTGTGTGGCAGGCTAGTCAAGATCACTTAGTGTCACAAGTGCTGCCCATGCTTGTTCGAGCATATGATGATACTGATGCTCGAATGCAAGAGGAAGTCCTGAAAAAGACCGTATCTCTTGCTAAACAACTTAACAGTCAGGTGAATTTGATTTCTCTTTACCTTCAAGTTGACTTATTTTTCAGTATGAATTGACAGTTACTTTGATATGCGTGACATTGGAACTTTTTCAGTGTGTCAACTCATCTCATTACCTGTTTGAGTAGGACATTTGAAGGTAGAAAAGTTGCCATGACGTGTTTTCCTGCTCAAATAATCTTTGAAATAGAACTGTAAAGCCTGTGTGTCTGCCTTTTTAGAGATATTTACCTGTTTCATAGAAGCCTCAATATATAAAAGTCACCTTTCTTTAAGAACTTTGGACAGCGTCAGCAAAATAAATATTTAACTGATCTCTACCAAAATTGTTGTCAAATACTCTTTCGTCCCATTTGAAGAGGTGTGTCTTAAATAAAAGTAGGTTGATAATTGATTAATTCTTTAAATTTCCCTTCAAGACATTTTAATTTGAACTAGGAGGCAACATTTGAATTCAAACTAGGTGGGAAATAAAAGTTAGTATAGTCAAGTGGTTGAAAAAAGGGCCTAAAAATGAATGCACATCTCTTTGGTGGGACAGCCCAATAAAGAATACACACCTTTTCAATGGGACAGAGGAAGCTTCTCAGGGTACCTGTTTTAGTTACTATTGAGTGAAGAAACAGATCTTAAGATTTCAAATTGTCAAGGGATGCAACTATTATTTGCTTACTGTATTATTTTGAAGGCAGTATTCAGTACTAAGAGCATCTTGTTCACTCTTTTCTCCAGCCAAATGTCCTTGGTTGATGACTGTCCTATGTTTAAGCTTGACTATGTTAAGCTGCTAATATATAGCTTGCTTTGCTTTGGTGGAAATTCGCTATTGATTTCAGCAAAGCATCATTATGTAAGCTTATGCGATGTAGCTTTTGGCCAATACTATCACATATGGTGATAGACAAGTGTTAGCATTCAGTAGACTATTGTGTTGAAATATAATATGTTTGCTTTATTAAGTGGCCAAAAAGATAATTTACTTTTTTAAGTAATTTAGTTAAGGTGTCAACAACTGTTAATTCTGGTTCTTGTTGCAGCTTGTGAAACAAGCAATTTTGCCCCGAGTCCATGGCTTGGCTCTTAAGACGACTGTTGCTGCGGTACGCTCTCTCTCTCTCTCTCTCTCTCTCTCTCTCTCTCTCTCTTGTTGCTTGTATAATCATCTTGATTAGTCTTGCTGAATTTATTTTCAAGCGTCATTTGTTAATAGAGTCATAGTTTGTTGCTGGCAACTTTGCTGATTAATGGATAGTTGTCACTATGCCTAAGGCCACATTAGAAGAAAGTAGCTTTAATCTAGGCAAATACTATGTGATCGAAATTGTTAACACCCTTATGTTATATTCATCTGTTATAGCTATGTAAATAGTGATATACTCCCTCCGTCCCGGAATAAATGTCACAGTTGACAAGTCAACATTTTAAAGCTTTTTGTCATGTTTCCTTGTGTACCCCCTCTTTTCATAGGAGAGACGCGTTGTCAATTGACTTTGATCATGTTTCCTTGAGTACCCCCTCTTTTCATAGGAGATACACGCATTTTCAATTGACTTTGATTCGTACAACTTCCTTAGAAAGGCCAACATAGGGAGATCACCAAACTTTATAACCTATATTAAGAAATGCGACATTCATTTTGGGACAAATCAAAATGGAAAGTGAGACATTTATCCCGGGACAGATGGAGTATTAATAGCATTCATGTATTAGACTTCCTTTGACGATGAAAATCTGACAGGTGAGAGTAAATGCTTTGTTATGTTTGGGAGATATGGTTTCCATGCTTGACAAGCCTGCTGTCATAGAAATCTTGCAAACAATCCAGCGCTGCACAGCTGTTGACCGTTCTGCTCCAACCCTCATGTGTACCCTTGGGGTAGCAAATGCAATTCTAAAACAGGTAACACTTTTTAACTACCTTTATCAATATTTCACACTGATAAATTATTTTTTGAAAACACAACTCATACATCTCTTACCTTGTTGTGGTTTATTTAGCATGGAGTAGAATTTGCAGCAGAACACGTACTTCCACTCCTCACGCCTCTTCTCATTACCCAACAATTGAATGTTCAGCAGTTTGCAAAGTACATGCTGTTTGTGAAGGACGTTCTCAGGTATTATATCATTTTTCTCAGCAACTAGTTGTGCATGTGCCCCAAAGTTAATGAAGCCCGTAATATTTCATGATGATGGAAAATAGATTTCAGTTTTCTTGTATGATATAGCACTACATCAGAATATAACTTCTCCGTATTTTTAATATCCAACTGAACAAAGGCCCGTATGCAGAAAAAAGATTTAGTTATCCATCTTTTTACTCTCGTCCACAGGAAAATAGAAGAGAAAAGAGGAGTAACTATCACTGATTCCGGAATTCCAGAGATGAAAACAGCTCCTACTATTGACGGGCGTCGAACAGAACCACTAACAAAAAGTATTCCAGCTGTACCCGTTACCTCAAAGAGCAGTCCTGCATGGGATGAAGATTGGGTTTCCACAAGAGGGTCCACGACCGATCTCAAACCCTCAACAATTGCCAGCATGCCACCCATTCAGCCTGCCACCTCCATTCAGCCTATTCAAGCTAATTCCGTGCCAGCGGTTGACATCGAATGGCCTCCCAGGGGAGCATCTTCAGGTTCTACTCCTCAACTGGTCGACAACGACAAGCAAAAACAAACCGGAGGTGGGTCCAATCCAAGTTTTGATGACATAGATCCTTTTGCTAATTGGCCCCCACGTCCTACTGGCTCTTTAAATGCTTCTGCACCTTCCAACAACGGTACAAACACAAGTGCCCTTAATGGTCTAAGTTATCAACCCAATAACAACTCTTCTTGGGCCTTCAACACTTCAAATTCTCTTGATTCGTTGGGAAAGAACAATCAAGGAAACTCCGCGCCATATGCAAATAGTCTTAACTCACAAAGTGGTATTGGTTTCCAAAGAAACAACTTGGGGATGTCTAGTTTGGGTAATTCTACTCAGAAATCATCAGATATTGGCTCAATATTTGCGACAAGCAAGAGTGAGCAGACAGCACCAAGACTTGCTCCACCTCCACTAACTGCTGTGGGTAGAGGGCGAGGAAGAGGCAGGGGAAATCAAGGTCAAGGTATGCGGTCTAGCCAGGCTAAATCATCATCTGAGCAGCCGCCTTTACTGGATTTGCTCTAGTCTGGGCCCATACAAGAATGGTCAAGATAAATCGAGAAAGTTGACTTGAATCAGACGCTGTAGATTAGCCATCCCATGTCACCAGGAAAACTAAAGTTCGGTATGACTGTTTATATACTGCTGACTTCAGCTGGGGATGGTATTATTTGTTGTATGGTCATTCTGATATCCTGTTTGTACATTGTGGGATGCTCCTGATAGGTTTTCTCCTTCTTTTTTGCCATTTCTATATTTGTTTTTGCAGTTAAATTCACTATGGGATAGGGTTTTTGGGAGGATTGTTTGAGGGAGGAAGTTATTTGTATCATTGAGAAAGTTGTATCCCGGTTATAAGAAATAATAATGGAAGAGAAATGGGAGTGTAATTAATCATCTTGAGTTGTTAAGCAACTCACTTTTTAGTGGGATTAAATAGTTGTTTGTTGTTCGGGCCAAGATAATTGTCTCGTTTAATGACTAATATTTATATTTTACTTCTTTGTACCTTATTATTATTATTTTTTGACAAAATTACTTCTCATTTCATTAAGAAAGTCGGCTCAGGACCAATAAAGTGTTGGTACATAATTCTAGCATGATTAGCATTTACATGAACAAATTTAACTACTTGCCTATTTACTTTGATAATATTAAACCTGTTATAATTGGTTGACAAAAGAGTAATGTCCTAAATGATAGCTTCGAGGTTGATGTCTCGGTTTGTTGGATGTTTGATGTAGTCTCGGGTTTGTGTCGAATCGGCGAGGATGATGAAGTCGGTGTACTTGTTGTAGACTGTCCATTCTAGACCTTTGCAAACAGCTAAGCATTCAGTTTGGAGAGGTGTTTGTACCTTATTGGACTGAGTACCATTATTTTCTTTATTATCTTATTTCTTCCCCCTTCGCCCTCACCCTCACAAATTCTAAATGGGACGGTTCTTTATGTTCTTTATGAACAAACTAAACTAAAAAGCGAGTAAAACCCTCTTTGTGATTACGCAAATTTGCAATTGATCATCTATTTTATTTTTTCGTTACAATCTGATTCGTTTGGCAAGGCAGGGCAATGTGGTAAAAAGATAACGATTCGTTAGTTTTTAAACGGAATACATGTTATTTGCAAGCGAAATGAAATGACATTGAAGGGAAAGTTTGGCATTTCACTGAATCAAACAAATACACTAACAAAGTTGGAAAAAAAATCAAACTAACATTGCACTCTCTCCACCCCCCCCCCCCCGCCAATAATAATAATAAAAAAAAAAAAATAATAATAATAAAAAATCAGTCTTTATTTTAGATTGAATTTTAAATAATTTAAGTTGATTCAATTATTTAATATAAATTTAAACATTATTAATCATAATAATTTTAATATTGTATCAATGATAATTCTTAAGTTTTTACAATAGTTATTTAATTATGTTTGTTTACACTTTTTAAATAGTTTTGAATCAAATTTGACCACTAAATAAAAAAAAAATCTAATAAGTACAGTAAGAGTCCTTTATTAAAATGGCAAAGAATCTTTAATATTCATCTCACTCATTCTCTTTCATACTATACTTTTATACTCACAACATTAATCAACTTACTATTCTCTCCCACTGATTCTATCTTTTACTTTATTTTTACACTCACAACACTTCAATAACTTTCCACCATTTCTTATTTTCCGTGCATTTGAAAGGTAGGACTCTTACTCTCTGGGACGGAGGGAGTATGGTTTTAAATCACAATTATCTCAACAAATAGAATGATAGTATATATTTAACCATGAGCAACGACACACAATAAGACCACAAAATCTGGCTCACAAAATGAGGTGACCATATTTTATTGGTTACATCGACAATATACCCACCGCACTCTAATTAAAAATACCAATAAAACCATCACACCTAAGATTTTAAGATTTTGTGCGCAAAATTTTGTGATTTTTTTTTTTTTTTGTTCCCTATGTTCTCTCCGTCCCATTTCAAATTGCAAAACTTGCTAAAAAGGGTGTCCTAACTAAAATTGCAAAATCCAAAAATGGCAAGTTTTAACCCACTTGCACACTCACATCTATTAACCCACTAACTATTTTCTACCCCACTTTCTCTCTCTCACTCAACTATCAACACTCACAACACATCACTTTTTTCACTTTTTCCCTTAATCCCCGTGCCAACCTAGTATTTGTAATTTGAAACGGGACGGAGGGAGTAAAAAACAAAATTCATAGCTTGGCACTAATAGTAATCACACACCGCCTCAGCTAGCCGTCACGCCATTTCCAGAAGCTTCCCTTAACCCTGTCCAGTGTCCTTAACGTTGTTGCCGTCAGTATCAAATCACCCTCTTTGATTGACAGAATTGCCGGCGGGTGAAGTGATTTTCCAATCCTTAATCTTTACAATCGAGACATGTTCAAAAAATGGGTAGAGGCCAAGTCACAACAAAGGTTGTCTGGAGCTGACCGTAAGAAATTGAAGAGAAGCGTCAAGGAACGCTTTTCCTCCGCTTCCGACGCCGATATCGACATCTTACTCCCTCCTAAGGTACCGCCCTCAATTTCCTTTTTCATAATCGTTATCAGTTTGAATTTGTATTTGTATTTTGTATTTGAAATTGAATGTGAATGTATATTTACTCTATATTTATGATTTTTGTGTAACCTGTTTCCTTTTGCGTTTTAGTTAGTACCCTTTGGAGAAAGATTTGCATTGACAATCCCCAATAGAACCATGGGTGCTTGTGAAATTCACGAAAATTTTGCATTCATAAGCACTCACTTTGGAAAATTTTGCATTGATAACCCCCAATAGAAACATGGGTGCTTGTGAAGTTAATGAATCAATAAGCATTAACTTTAGAAGAAAAAAAATCATTGATCATCCGAGTCACCGATGTTTGTGAATTGATGAAGTAAATGAACGTCTTTCATATTAAGTATTTTTACCACATGGGCACATTTTGGATTTTGACTATATTTATTAAGACTTGTTGTCTAATCGTTCTTTGAATTTATTGAGTAACAAATATTCCTTCTTTGACCATTCTTTGTTTTACTTCTTGTACATGAACAATTTATGGGAATGTAACTAAACATTTGTTTTACCACGTGGGCACATGTTAGCTTTTGCCTAAATTATTTACTGAGAGTCATATGTCCAATTGTTTTCTGATGTGTTCACTGATTAACAAAGATTCTTTGTTTAACAATTTTTTGTCTGTAATTCTATATGAGGAAATTCTGGGAATGTGAACATTTTCTTTCCCAAAGGTAGTGTTTCTGTATGATAGTAAAGTCTAGTTGCATGCGTAGGTTGAGATAACTGTTGCCAAGTACCCAAACCGCATCCTTGTCTACAGTTTAGAAGGTGGGGCTCCACTGTTTTTTGATGTTGACAGCCGAGGCTCAGAGATCTTTCCGACAGGTATGTCTTAACCCGTTCGCAATCTCTTTCATTTATTACTTGATAATTCCTCGATGCTCTTCCCTTATATTGCATGTTTGTTTGTTGCAAACTATGTTTGGGAGTTCTGTCACTTGAAGGTGGCAAGACTAAAATATTGGTTGAGTAGAGGGTTATGTTAGAGTGCCTCTAGTCGAAATCGAAAGAGCGACCTCTCTTGCCCTATACTTCTTTCAGTTGATACCTCTTGTATCCTTGATGGTGGTTTTATTTTTTCCCCAATATTATTGCTCTAAGCTATCA
Source organism: Campanula takesimana (assembly GCA_026119855.1). Lineage (NCBI taxonomy): Eukaryota > Viridiplantae > Streptophyta > Magnoliopsida > Asterales > Campanulaceae > Campanula > Campanula takesimana. Next base: position 381,197 of record JAOWBW010001171.1, read on the forward strand.
GCATCTGGTCATGTATGTGAATACATATAAACCTCAAACTAATGTCTACTGTCTTTACGCAATTTGATAATATCTCATAGCAAGTTCTTTGATGCATTAAACACGAGTGACTCAATATTATTGCATGCATGGACATGGGTGGCTATAAGATTGTATAAGGATATAAATCCCCTTTATAAAAAGTAATATATCAGCTCCTTTCGGTTGATCTTGTTTCTGATTTGTACCAACAATGAAAGATGATAAAGCATTCTATGGAATGTTAAACCATGTTTTTGGTTTGTGCCAAAGCCGAAAGATGAGCGAAGCATTATGCTGAAACAATCATTAAAACAAAAGGGCCCTTATAAATGACGTGTTTCCTGGCCTTCATGAAAACATATCTTTTTGTTAAACGTGTAATTTTAAGACCTATTTTTTTGGTTTTTGCTGGTAGATACACGGAAGCAGAGTAAAGCAATAACAGCTGTGCATGTTTCTAAAGAGAATGCCTTGCCTATGTTTAATAAACTTCATTGTAATCAAGAGACCAAAGGAGTGAGAACAACTTATGAGTAGAATTTAGTGTAATGCTCTTAAGGCCACCCATTCAATTAGTTTTAAAACAAATACCTCCACCGATAGGAAGTACCATTTGATGGGGAGCACACAGCTGTAAAACAGATTGTAACCCACAGATATGAAGTTCCATTTGGTAGGGAGCACCGATTCCTGATCAGTGGGACCAGGCCATAAGCTGAGTGTGAGGAGCTTTATTTTTATTCGTTGATTTACTGGATACAATTATTATTAGTAAGGTTTTAAGTTGCATTTTATCATTCTGAAAGGTTGAGCATAGAGATTGCTCGAGTTTAGTTTTCTTTTCTCGCGAGTTGATCTGAACGTAGCTTGTGCCACCTGCGGTCAGTTGTTCCTTTAACTTCCACTTGGGTTTGTTTTAGCCACCCATTTCCTTTTCTCCCTCTACTTTTTCTGGCCTTCAGGAGTTTGTCCACTACATCCTTTGTAGGCGGGAAGCAGGAAGCAGGAAGGATTTATGGTCCTCTGGAGTTGCCTGCAAAGAAGGGATCAGTCTATGTTTAATGCGAAAATGGGTACCTTTTAGCCACCCATTTCCTTTTCTCCCTACTTTTTCTGGCCATCAGGAGTTTGTCCACTACATCCTTTGTAGGCGGGAAGCAGGAAGCAGGAAGGATTTATGGTCCTCTGGAGTTGCCTGCAAAGAAGGGATCAGTCTATGTTTAATGCGAAAATGGGTACCTTGTGTCGGATTAACTTAACAAGTCTATGATTATCTTAGATAGCTAGTATTGTAGGTTATATGTCTGCCAGTGATTGTTGTAAGGTTGGACATGATGGTGTTTCCATTTGTCATCTTACTCGTTACTAATTTTTGGGATCATATTCTTTAGACTTATTTTCTGTATTGTAAAGTACCATTGTGGTTGAACATCTACGACACCCAAAGAGGTACTTTAACTAAGCCAAGTAAGAAAATAGTCACATATCTTTACTTTTAGAATCTAGTAACAAGGTGGACATTGGTTGTGAATGCACTTGATATCGGTTGCTGCATATTCTTGGTGGTTGAGTTTAGGATAGGGTATAAAGCTTGGTGTTAGTAGCATTTCTGACAAGCAAATATACCCTCCTGGTTTTTGGCCCATGTTCATTTTTACATCATGGACTTTTGTTTCTTCTCTTGTCTTGGAATCGATGTGTCTTGGAGGCTTGTTGATGCTTCAGGTCATCAAGATGTAATTTTTATTTAAAATTAGAAGCCATTGTGATGAACAAGAGAGATAGATTCTTCGTGCTAAGTTGTTTTCTTCGTGATAGCAGTCTTTGCTTTATGGAAGGTCCCCGAACTCTTACCTGCTTTTGAGCTAAAAGGCGGTGAAGTCTCTCGTTTTGTTATTGGAGGGGCAGATTTGATGTTTCCTGGGATAAGAATAAAATCAGAAGGGCTGCCAAATTTTGTAGCTGGAGAGCCATGGGCTGTGAAAGTGCCTGGTAATCCAGCTCCGATTGCGGTAAAGTTACAAATTTTATATTTTTGATATTTTCATCAAACATACTCCCTCCGTCCCACCTCAAATTGCAAAATTTTGACTTAAAATGGTCAGCTTAATTGCATATTGACCAAACATTTATAGAAAATTTGATAATCCTAATGAAAAACTCAAAATCACCATGAAAAATACCTTCGATAACGATTTTTAGATTTTCATTATATTATCAAAATTTCTGTAAAATTTTGGTCAAAATGCAATTAAGTTGACTATTTTAGATTAATTTTTTGCAATTTGAGGTGGGACAGAGGGAGTAGTGATTTAGGCCTTCTGTATGCCAGTTGATATATTTGTTCTCTTGTAGGTTGGAACTACTACAACAAGTACTGCTGAGGCTCTTAAAGCTGGTTTGCGTGGGAAGGCTCTAAAAATATGTCATTACTATCGTGACTCACTCTGGTAAGTTTGCAAGCAACACATAGCTGTCGAATGTTGAATTTAGTATGTGGCAATTGGCATCTAAATCGTGTTTGAAAAAAATCCCAGGGAATCAGCGGAAGGTCGATACGTTCCGAATGCCGGTTTCTTTGAAGATGCTGTCTTTGAGGATCCATCTTTCTCCTCCACTTGTCAGTCATCAATTGATCAAGAAGAAATTATAAATGACAAAGAGCAAGGAGAGCCCACCGGGTATACTGATGCTGATATCAGTCATGATCCTGTGTCTACCATACATTCTAACCCTATTTTGGATGAACAATTAGCGGCTGCTGTCACTGATTTGAATGTAGCAGAAAATGTTTCAGCTAATCAAAACAATGGTGAGGATCAGCATACTCTTTCGACAGAGGATGTCGATGCGCTTTTGGATAAGTGCCTTCTACAAGCCCTGTTTACGACAATCAAGGACAAAGATCTTCCTATGGCTGGAAGCACATTGTGGTAAGATAGACTCCCGAGATTTATGAGTTGGATTGATGGTTTTGTGCTTTTGTTTGTGATTATATACTATTGGATTGATGGTTTTGTTCTTTTGTTTGTGATCATTATACTATTGGATTGTTGGTTTTGTTCTTCTGTTTGTGATCATACACTTCTTATGTTGCATGACTTTGGGAGTGGATTTTAACTTGCAGATATGTGTACTCTTTATTGCTAAAAAAAATATGAGGTAACAAAGTACTGCCACATACCCCTACTTTCCAGTTCTTTCTTTCTTCTTTTCTTTTTTTAAATGGAGGCTAAGTATGGATTGTCTGGTACATGTTTGTGTTGTCCTAGCAAAGATGACTTTTGAAATCTGGTAGGATTCTGTGGTTCTCTTTTGTCTTGATTGTTCATGGAACAGGTTTTCTTTGCATTAACAGTCTGGTCAAAGGTGGTAACCTAACCAGCATTTATACGTTTAACCCAAGTGTCACTTTAAGTTAATGAACAAGGTAAACTCAGTTGTAAATCTGATACTTCATTTCATAATCTTGCAAAAAACTGAACATAATCATTCGAATAGATATTTCTGTAACATTTTAATGTAGGAATAATATAGTATGTACGAGGTGAGAACACAATTTTTAATGTATTTTTATTACATCTTATAGCTACACGATGTCAATGAATCACCAGTTATATTAGGCAGTTAGATGTCCAAGTTGATCATAATTGGGCTGGGGTTCTGTCTTTGCAGCTCAGTTTCCTTTGACGCCAAAACATGTGTGCTGCTTGACTCAAAGAACCAGTACATACTCCCTCCGTCCCAAAATGATCTTCACACTTTTTTCTCCATTATTATGAAGTAACATTGAGCAATAATTTTAGGTTGATTTAGTTATCCAAATGCAAATCTAAAACTTGTGATAGTATTTTTGATGGTGTATAAATAAAAAGCTTTAGATTTTCATTAGTATAGTTAAACCAACCTAAAATTATTGCTCAAAGTTCGTTCGTAATAACGGCGAAAAAAGTGCAAAGATCATTTTTGGACGGAGGGAGAATTAAACTCTCAGATTCTGATGTGAGTACTCCTGAGTCCTGATTGGGTGTAGAGCCGAGTTGGGGTTGCAGGTTAGGCCTATTCTGGGCAGGAAGCAATTCTGTTGGTTCATAGCTATGGGTTAATTCATGGAAGTATGGAACTTAAAAAATTTTATAGATTGTGCGGAACTGCTAAGCTTAGTTACTTCATTAGCATTTTGGTATTTCCTTATTAGCCTCGTAATGGTTATGCAACTTAGTGTTTTTATTATTGAAGTTTCTTTGCTGGGATTTCATTCTGCCTCTTCCCATCTCTTTCTCCCTGTCATTTTTACCGTTTCAGTCGGGGAATTTTAATTATGCCTGCTTTTACATAGCGACTCCAAACCTGTGGAAAAGATCTGACCCAATAATATGACGTCTACGAGTGTTTATGGCTTAAACCTCGTAATAGTTCATGTTCTGAATAAGGTTCCCATTTTCAACGACATAGCATCAGGATCTATTTGTGTTGATCTTGATGGACAATGAACTTAATGTATCCGCAGTTTGCATCTTTGTTCATGGCAAAATCCTTGTAAGTTGCTAAAGGATAAAGTTGGCAACTTGAAAAAAAAAAACATTTTGTGGCTTTGGGAAGGTTTGTACTTAAAAGTTACAAATTTCAGGCAAATGTAAAAAATTATAAAAATTGAACAAAGTAGATTGCCAACTCTGAGGTAATTTTAGGCCGAACGGCAATGGCCCATTAGAGCTAGTAAGTTAATATATCTGGGATTGATAGGTCTGCGGTTGTTTGTATGCATGCATAGAAAGAAAATTCAGGACCGTGAACTTTATATGAGAGCACCTAGAACTATGGACTTGTTTGGTTCAGAAAGTGAGGGTCAAGGAATCAATTAGCTGTGATTTGTTATTTCAAGAATGTTAGCCATTGTGATAGAGCCAACCTTTGTTTCATCATGTACATTTAGAGGTTTTGTTCAATGGACTGATTTAAATTGTAATTAGTTTGTAAAGCATGTTTTCCTCTGTGTTATAGCTGGTCAGTGATAGTTTAGTTATTAGTGATATGCGTGTAGCGGTTGATTATTCACACAACATATGTGTATGTCGCATACTCACAGTTTTTAGCGTAATACCTGTTGGATCAAGCCTATCTTCAAACTGAAATTGAAGAAATACTGATGCAAGTTATTTCCCTTTGAATCAGCCCAAAGCCACACAATAAGAATATTGATGATATCAGAGGCATTTGAGTCATATGGGGATTCCTTTTTCTCTATGATTTGGAGGGGAAGTTCTACTTGGTTGATTTATTAATCCAATTAGTTTCCTTTAATTCACACTAAGATTTGTCGCCTGGATATGGAAAATATTTTGAGTAGATCGAAGAAGAAAGGTGTGTAGATGTATGTAGAGATCGAGGAGGGTGTTATTTGCTGATTCTTTACTCTGTTCTCTCTCTCTCTCTCTCTCTCTCTTTCCTCTCTCTTGTCGCTCTCCTCTCTCTAAATTAGAATTTTCTTTTTCAATACTCCCTCTGTTCCAAAATGATCTTCATACTTTTTTCGCTGTTACTGCGAAGGAATTTTGAGCAATAATTTTAGGTTGATTTAATTGTCCTAATGAAAATCTAAAACTTGTTATTGATACACCATCAACAATACCATCAATAACAAGTTTTAAATTTTAATTAAGACAATTAAATCAACCTAAAATTATTGCTCAAAGTTCCTTCGCAATAACAGCAAAAAAAAAGAAGTATGAATATCATTTTGGGATGGACTACGGAGGGAGCAAGCCTGTTACTAGGCTTCTTATGCACTTCTTATATTTATCTTTCGCCTGTAAAACATCCTTTTGTCAAAAATATGACTCAGCTCAGCCTCCATCCTAAATATTTGGTGTTGCGCAATGAACTACACTGATTCATATCTTTCTTTAATACTGTTCTCCTATTTCAGTTTGGGTGTTTTCATTTCCGTCTACATCTAGTCTGGTCAATGTTGATAGATTCACACTTTGACGTATCAGCACTCTGTTCCTTAGTATGTTTTATTTTTAATAATTAATTTAACAATGAATCTTTATGGTATGATATGTATGTACTGCATGTGCAGAATCGCTTATGGCTTGTTCTTCTGTGAGTGTAGGTCAAACTATGTGTTACCATGTAGACCCTCAGGCATTACTCTGGATATCAAGAAGTCATCTCACAAGAAATTGTCCAAGTGGTTACAATCTAAGGCTTCCGGGGGCTTGGTATGTACTTCTTGATTCTTTGCAGCTGTTTGTTAGTGCTCTTTGCTCATAGGTGCTTCTCTGCTTAGTATTTACCGACTTGGGATACTAGTTTGGCTGTTTTTTTGATTCTTTATTGATTATCTTATTTCATTTTGTAAAAAGCTACATCCATTTTTAGCGGGACCGGTAGACTGAGATAGGAACTGTCATTAGGAAGGGGGGGGTATCGGAATACAAACTTGTCTCTAGATTTAGGTTTCGTCGACTCAGTATTTGGAATTAAGAGTATATATTACTTTGAATTCCGTTCATGTTTTTTTTTTCCGTTCCTTGACAGATCTCAGTAAAAGAAGATAAACATAAAAAAGAGGTTATGCTCCTTTCTGTGAACCGCAAACATGCAGATTACTTATCTTTCAAGCCAGAAAAGCAGCAGCTAGAAAAAAAAGAGCAACCAACTGATCTTGCTGCTAATGAAGGAGAGGCATCCACAAAGACAATGGAGGTGGCAGAGATTTACAAACCAAGTGTACATGTAATTCCAATTTTTGTATCTGTTGGAGCGGATACAAAAATGCTTTTTAACGCATCCGAGGCCACTGAAATTGTCTTCAAATATGTCGAGAAGGAAAACTTGGTAAAACCAGCAGACCGGTCTATTGTGGTTTTAGATGCAACTCTATGTGATGCTTTATTTAAGGGAGCTATCAAAAAGGGGTCCACTTATCCCACTGAAATTCACAAGAAGGATTTAGGGACTACATTTGTCAATCGTATGCAAGCACATCACCTAGTGACCAGAGGAACTGAGGCGGTTGTTCGCAAAGGTGCCCTGAAGCCACTCCAAATAATGACTGAGCGAAGGCAAGGTAACAAGAAAGTTACCAAACTTTCAGGGTTGGAGTCTTTTCTGATTGATGCTGATGCATTGGCACCGGAGCTGCAGAAAAAATTTGCTTGTAGTACCTCAGTAACCGAGCTACCAGGTATGGCCATCATTTTGCGCCCTTGACTCAACTGTTCCTATACTTTGTTTCAGTGAAATATGAAAAACCCTGCAACGTGGTCCTTCAGTTGTCATTTTATTTTGATTTGCATCTTTATCTTATTTAAATTCGTCTCGTTGTTTCTTTGTATTTACATTTTTAGGTAGAAAGACAAAATAACACTTATTGTCCTTCCCTAGCGCACACTCGCACACAAAGGGGTAGTTTATAGGGCCTAGTATGTTTTAAAACCTGAAAATACAGAAAACAAAAGGTAAGAGTTACATCTTGAAGATTGAGAGCATAATCATGGATAACTGCTTTTCATCTGCTAGAGGTCTAAGGACTTGGCAGAGTTGCCTTTTAGGAAGATAGGTTCATATTAATCCTTGCTATAAAATTACCAGTGCATGATTTATGATTTATCAAAGAAGGTCGTAGAACAAGATGCTGACCTGCATTTAGATTGGGACGAGAATTTGCTACAAAATAACAACATCCAAAAAAAAAAAAAAAATTAGCTTTCGATAATAAAACTTAATGAAACTAACGAAAATATCCTACAAAATAACGATTTCCAAAATTATTAGATGTCGCAATGGCCGAATGGAGTGAGTTGATTGTGGGAGAGGGCTGGACGGTGCTATTTGAGCTTGGTGAACGTCGGTGGTGCTTGACGACAGATCTGGCGTGGTTGTGGAGGATCCAAGCGTGGGTTGGAGTGAAGGCATAGTTATCAAAAGCGCGCCTAGGCTCCGGGCACACCTTTTGCGCCTTGGGCCTTTAATAACTATGGGACGCACCATAGTTATCAAAAGCGCGCCTAGGGCACACCTTTTGCGCCTTGGTGCACCTTGGGCCTTTAATAACTATGAGTGAAGGGGAATCTAACTTTGTTGGATGTTGTTAGTTTTTGGCAGATTTTCATTAGTTTTGTTAAGTTTTAATAATAAAACTAACCTTGTTTGATGTCGTAAGGGGGTAAGGTGAAATTGAGTAGAGTGCATTGGCTGATTTGAAACTTCTTTTGAATAGTGGGTCCGTTTGAACAAAAAATTCTTTAACGACAATCGTGTCATATACTCCCTCTGTCTCACAAAATGATCTTCCCATTTGACTAGTCAAGTTTTTTAAGAATATGAGCACTTGCTTCACTAGCCATGTTTTGTTTATGCACTTTTAAGCCTACACTGTAGAAATGGGAAGAACTTTTTGAGATAATGAGAAATGACAAATGGGAAGATCATTTTGGGGGAGATGGGAGTATCTGAAATTAGTAGTGTTAGTAAAATCACTAGAAGATAATTGGTTGTTAGCCGTGTCCAATGAATGTAGATGGATATTAAAGAGTTTTGCTATACATACAGTTTCCCAGCTTCATAATTTGGTTGTAGAAAACTAGAAATGTAACGGTTATGCTATTGATTGTTGACAGGGAAGAAGGGATACGAAGTTCTGGTCCAAGGTGGGGTGATAGACGTGCTTGCCAGATATCTTGTTGAGCAATATGGGATCCCAAAGCGATACATTGAAGTTCTTGATAAAACCAGGAAATAAACGGTGAGTTTTGAACCTTTTGTGTTACTTGGTAGAGATTGAGGACATGTTCTTCTTGTAATTATACACTTTCTTTGTTGGGGGTTTTGATTAACTACCTTTTGAGAAATTGGATGGAGAGAAATGCTAGAGGTATTTTCCCTGATTTTGTCACTCTCTAATGGGTATAGAATGTCATATTTTTTATAATTTTCCTTGGTTATCAAAGGTATGTTCCTATAAGATGTTTGCAATGCATGTCATTGTGGGAGGATTTTGTTTTGTTCTCTCTCTCTCTCTCTCTCTCTCTCTCTCTCTCTCTATATATATATATATATATATAGGTAGGTGCTCAAATGAGAACCTAAATATCGTGAGAACTTAATGTATCCAATGATGTATCCAAGTGCATATTGGATACATTAGTTTTTACCTAATGTATCCAAGTAATGTATCCAAGTCAAGTAATGTATCCAAGTGAACCATTGGATACATTAGTTTTTTACCGGTTCTCACGATATTTAGGTTCTCACAGGAGCACGACCCTATATATATATGTGTGTGTGTGTGTGTGTGTGTGTGTGTGTGAGAGAGAGAGAATTGTGGTTGGCATTCAAATAGGAGGTCCAGATATGATGTGTAAATTGAAGTTAAAGATGTTTGCTCTAGTTTTGCTTTTAACCATTTATGTAGTTTTAACACCTCTGAATATGATCATAATTTCGTCCCTCGTCATTTAATTCCGTCAATAATTTATTACGGAACCCTTTAGTTCATCCATTGTTTAATTCCGTCAATAATTTATTACAGAACCCCTTAGTTCATCCATTTTTGCATATCTATTTCAACTTTTAAGGTGAGTTTAAAAGTTTTTGACACAGGGATTACTCGACTTGTTAGGGATATTAACTCGCGTTAAAATCATAAAATGTGAGTTAACGTTAAAGAACATTATGTCATGAGTTACTGATCATATCATTTAAGATTCCGTTAAAAAATGGATGGAGTCAGATGATGGAAATGGATGGGGTTAGGGGGGAGGTGTGGGTTGTATTCAGTTATACTAGATCACAAACGAAGAGTGAAAAAAAAAAAAAAAAAAAAAGTAAATAAATGTAAATAAAGAACACATATTTATGTTGTTTATTAATAGTGTGTTAATTATGTTTGTGGGCGGATGAAGATTTTTTACCATTGAAGCGGAATACATATTGTGTTCTAAAAGTCGCCCGTCTAGGCCGCCTAGGCCGCTATTGGCGTTCATGAAACGCCTTGGTCCCGCCTAGGATATTATAACTATGTTTGAATTCTCGGCTCCGCATAGATCCCGTATACACCCCGCCTAGGCGCTAGGCCCAGCTGCGGCGCCTAACGGCTTTTAGAACCTTAAATATTACACTAAAGTAATTAAGATAATAATATAGTATACTCATATGGTATTCTTTTAACCCTAATCATTTGGTCTAAATCGAAGCCCAATCAGGAGACACCCCATACTGGCATGTCAAGGGTGTCTCCGCCTCTAAACCACCAGGCCCTCCAGGCCAAGGGCGTGGTCCCCCCCCCCCCCCCTTCAAATTTCTCCGTCTAGCTGACCTGTCAGCTTTCGAATCGAACATATTCATTGTAGGTCAGTTAAAACTGTTAAAAAAATAATAATAATATGTGAAGGGTTACTTTTAAAATAACAAGATTTTGTTTGAAAGTGTTTTGGGGCAGCAAAAATTGGTATGGGGGGCAAAGTTGATAAGAGGAAGAAAAGGAATTCAGTGGCCCAAAAACAAATAAAAGAGATAAAAGAGATTTAGGCCAACCATGCATGAGGGGAGGGGTTGGATTGGATATTCTTGGAAATATCCAAAGGCAGCTTACCTTACCTTACCTTCTTTGTCAATTCTCATGCTCCATGCATGCATATGCATATGCATATGCTTATGCTTACACCCACTTGCATGGATCATCTCTGATGTAACCTCCCCCATTTTTGTTGTCCATTCAACTTTTTTTTTTTTAGTTAAAGAGTTTCATAGGGCTATTTTCGACCGAGAGCCACGTATCCTACATCTATTAAAGAACTAAATATGGATCGACATATAAATCTGAGGGGCTACTCTTCTTATTACAAATTGATTTTATGGTGAAATATCTAATATAATCCATCTACTATTACCAAACGAGCCCTTAGATTATTAGTTCAGCTCATGCTCAAACTTGGGTCTTTCTCTATTTCTTACCTAACTCTAATTTTAAGACTGCAATTAAAAGAGTAATTTTCATTCTTGATGATTTATTTTGTTATTCAATTTCCAAATTCAACTCAAAATCTAGGTTTTCAAAAATAACCGGAGTGAAAAAGGAATAGTTATTGGTATACACTAATGTTTGGTCAAAGTTTATTATTATTGATCATAAAAAATCAAAATGAGACTATCTATCTGGGATAGAGGGAGTATATCAGGGATTTCGAACCGCTGCACCGAGCGGTTAGCTCCACCCAATGGTGCCGATTGGAGCCACCTCATTTTAGCTTCACCCAACGGTTGAGATGTGTCCGAACTCGGTGGGACCCACAAAAAATTGAAATCATCTTAGCCGCACACCCAAACCGCTCGCCTATGTGGCCTTGATCGGAGCCGTTGGGTGGATGGGTGGAGCTAACTTGGGTGGAGCGGTTCCGGGTCCGTATATCAGTAACACATTTTAGAATTTATGATAGAAAAATGAATTGAAATTGAATTGTTTAAGTAAAACACTTTTGTTATACAGAAGGGATATGATATGCCAATCTCAGTGAATTATTTTTTCCACTATGCCTTGTTGCTCAGTGTTTCTGTTTCTTAGTACACCTGGGAATAAATTCTTTACTTCTTAAGTGGGCAACATCTTACAAGATAATTATTTAGCTGAAAATGAAAATTCAAGTGACTGTTGTCACCATAGATACCCATCCATCCCTCTCCACTTTATTCATTATTTTTAACACTTTTTTTCTTTATTTTCTACTCCTCCGTCTCGAAAAATAGTCGTATCTTAATTTTTAATTTTATGATCAATTTAATTAAATTTTAACTAAAATTTCAAATATATATATATATATATATATATGTAATTATCTCTATGCAATTTTTCACTATTTAGAATTACATAATTGAGATTGAGGTAGTAAGTAATGGTCAAGAATAAAAAAAGGATATCTGCTTTTAAGATTTCTTATAAATTTTGAAAATTTAAACATCCTCATGAACTTCTAAATAGTGTTGTTGATTTATCAAAAAAAAAAAAATTATTAATCATAATATTTTTTTAATTGCGCAGGGATAATTAGTTTTTTATTTGCAAAAAAAGAATCAACATGAAAGCCAATGTGAGATTATTTTTCAGAGACTAAAGAAATAAATTATGTAAACAAATATCCTTAGTCTCCAACTTAAAGAGTTAGCTTTCAAAATTAAGCTATAAATATGTTTTTATTTTCAAAAAAAAAAAAAAAGTAAAAATCTTTCATGTTCAAAATATAAGAATTTTCTTGCATACTGTAATGAAAATATAACTTTTTGTAAGTGAACTAAGTCGATCTTATGGGGAAAAAACATTTTTTGTACACTTGGGAAAATTGTTTAATAAAATGTGTATTTTTTACAAGTGAGATTTATTGTTAAAATTGACAATTTTTTATTAGTTTTAACAGGAAAACTGATATCTTTAACAAATAATTTAGCATTTTTATAGACATGTAAAGAGTGCCAGATTGAATGTAAAAATCTCATTATTGGATATGACACTTAATTTTAACATAAAAATCTTGCACACGATTTGTATGTTAAAAATGATACTTCAAATGTAAAATTTAATATAAAAACTGACACTTTTAATATTCATATTTTTGTATTAAAATAGCACTTTTAACATTGAAAATGATAGTTGTAACATTAAAACTAGTACTTATAAAAGACACAAATTTATTTAAAATTAGAGCTTTTTTAATTAAGCCCAACCGCACCTTTAAAACCAAAAAAAAAAAAAGTATATAGAGTGCATTACTTGTTGCACAGTTTTAAAACGCAACTTTCTTTTGAACGCTACTATTTGGAGCGGCTAAAAAAAGTTAAGATTTTTAAAAAGCTTCACTTAAAAACTCTCAATTGAAATGCTTAATTAGCAAAAATCTGTTTTTTTTTTTCCAATATATTTTGAACGCACCGCTCTACCTGACAAATCCTTAGTTATCCTTCATTTGTCAATTTTATTTAAATAATTTGTATTTACTTTTATTTACGATGTCCACGTCAGAAGGAGACGGGGAGAGGGATTTGGAATGTGATTTAAGAGTACAATTATTGTTTCATTTAAGCAAAGTTAACAAAAAAAAAAGCAAGTTAAAATTAATTAAACTAAAAAAAGGGCAACAAAATTTGCCCAAGTCTCAAAAGTGAACAATGAAGTTAACCCGTTATAAAGCTTTACTTTCTTTCCCTTTTCAATTTGTCAATGTATAAAAGAAATCAAAGTAGTAATTACTAATTACTCCCTCCGTCCCAAAATGATCTTCACATTTGACCATTCAAACTTTTTAAGGATATGAACACTTGATTCACTAGTCATGTTTTGTTTGGGCACTTCTAAGCTTAGGTTGTAGAAATGTGGAAAAAAAAATTGAGACAATGAAAAATGACAAATGAAAAGATCATTTTGGGTCGGATGGAGTATCATGATATGGTGGCTTATGAAGAATATGAACTTATGGGGGTAATATACCGCATTATACCTATTCTCCGTTTATTCGACGTGTGCACAAAGAGAGTAGGCCAAGATTCTTTTAAATTGAAACGGTTGAGGTGCTCTGCTGCAATATACACATAAAATTACGAAAATACCCTGTATTTTATTTTTTTTTGTATTTTTTTTTACAAGATGAATGATATTAATAGAATGCTCTGTAAACCTCATAATTATCTTATTAATTTTAACTGCATAACTCGAAACGACGGAGGTACACACATACCACACGCTATAACATAGCAACAACGCTGGAGCGAGGAAAAAGCTAAACGCAACCCTCCTTTTTTTGAAGAGTATCATATTTCAGGGTGCACTTAGAATATTACAAGTCATACTAGGGAATCTTTCTTTTATTTACAAAAATAAAATAAAAATATTTTATGAGTGCTATAAAAACTCAAAATTTCTAGACCTTTAAAATTTGAAACCTTTTCCTAACTCTCTACCACCATCTTAAAACAACCTCCTCCCTCCCAAGTCCCTTTACTATCAAATATTTGATGGCGAAGAACGAGTGGATAAATGGGTACTTGGAGGCGATTTTGGACGTCGGAAGTAGTGGTGGTGGTGGTGGTGGTGGTGATGGTGGAGCTTCAAGCGGCGTGCGGAAACGGTCGACGGATGAAAATAGTAAGGCCAAGCTTGAAAAGTTTCAAAGGCAAGCAAAAGAAGATAGGAACATCTTCAATCCAACTAAGTACTTTGTTGAAGAAGTTGTTAATGGCTTTGATGAGTCTGACCTCCATAGAACTTGGATTAAGGTCTCTCTCCCTCTTTCTATATATATGTGTGTGTGTATACATATACTCCCTCTGTCCAAAAATGATATTCTCATTTTTTTCATGGTCTCAAAAAATTATTCTCATTTTTACCATTTAAGCTTAAAAGTGCATAAACAAAACATGGCTAGTGAAGTAAGTATTTATATCCGTAAAAAATTTGAATAGTCAAATGAATCAATTTAAGACGGATGGAGTATATCATTCACACATACTTGCACACAAAAAAGACTTTACTAGAGTTTCCTTTTTATGTACACTAGTTTCTAATCCTTCTAAGCTAAAATACAAAAAGGAATCTCTGTTGCCTACGTATTATACGTGGAAATTCTTCATTTTTCAATTTGTTTTTTTCATTTTATGCATAAAGAGGGGAAAATCCTGAATAATCAGTACCCGCCTATTATTAAAATTATACTCCCTCCGTCCCATTTTAAGATTCTTAGTTTTTTTTTCTGTTTCTCTGAAAGAACTTTGAGACTCTAAAAGAACTTTGAGCAATAATTATTGGTTAATCCAATTATCGTAATGAATATCTAAAAGTTGTTATTGATAATATTTATAATGGTTAATCCAATTATCGTAATGAAGAACTTTTTGGGACAATGAAAAATGGCAAATGAAAAGATCATTTTAGGACGGAAGGAGTAGTTGCTAGTGGTAATCAGAATTATGTGTATGTGCAGGTAATTGCAACAAGGAATAGTAGGGAAAGAAGTAACAGGCTCGAGAAATATGTGTTGGCGCATTTGGCATCTTGCCCGTAAAAAGAAACAGGTTCATCCTCTCTCTATCTCTCTCTCTCTCTCTCTCTCTCTATATATATATATATATATATATATATATATATATTACTGGGCTAGCAAACAAATATTTATAGTCTTTCAAAAAATAAATGGTCTATATGTCATTTCGAATGTGTCTAAATATTCCCATCTCTTTCTCAGTCTCTCTTAATGTGACACTTTATTCAAACCATTTCTCTAGGATGATTCTGGGCACCTTATTCTCAACTGATTCTCTAAAATGTTCTTGTTCTATGTCAGAGAGGGAAAAAACAGCTACTTTTTCTTCTTTCATCTCATTAAAAGTATGTTACTCCTCCGTCCCAAAATGAACATCGAACATTCATAATCATAATAATGCAAGTGGTATTATAAGAGTGTATAGAAGGGGAAATATTTACAGTCAAATGATCATTTTAGAAACTCTAGCAAAATTAAGATGGATTCTTAAGTCAATGGTCAAACAAAATATAGTCAGGTGCAAGGTTCTAAAAAGCGCTAGGCGGTCGCTAGGCGCCGCAGCAGCGCCTAGCGCCTAGGCGGGGTCTAGACGGAACTTAGGCGGGGCCGATAATTCAGAATTAGTTATAAAATCCTAGGCGGGACTTAGTCGTTTCATGAACGCCTAGCGCCTAGGCGGACGTCTTTTATAACACTGGTCAGGTGTTCACACTTTGACCAAAACACAAGTTTTAAGGAAAAAGATTTAACATTAGTAGTTGAGTGGGTGTTGTGAGTAGGAAAAGTGTGATATGATATGTGAGTGAGATTTGAATTGTGAGTGGAATAATTGGCGTGAGTATGACAAATTGAATAAAGAATTATAAAAACTTTCATTTTTAAGAGTGTGAACAATCAAATGGGACACCCAAAATAACATAACGTGAACAGATAAAAAAGACAGTGGGTTTATTTTGGGACAAAGGTAGTACCATGCAAAGTTCCTTGGCACCCAATAAGAAAAAGTCAGTTTGATATTTCTGATGAGCAGTATGAAATTATGTATCTGGGGACACTCTTGAGGCCTGTAAGGAAGGACCATGATGATGCCAGGGCTCTACCACCTACCAAAAAAATCAAGGGTCGGAATTGATTAGACCTAAGGTGGGACCCACATGATACCAAATGATTCAAAACTTGAAGCATCATCATGGTCGTTCGTAGCAGCTGTGTGGTGAATAGACTACAACGGCAGTTCCAAGTCTATTAAACTAGCAGCAAGTTTCAAGTCCATTAAACTACGCATAAACAATAATGTATTGACAATGGTATTGACAGATAGCTTGGGATGACGCGCAAAAACTTGCAAAACGGCGTCTTGAGAGGGAGAAAGGACGTCATGATGCCGAAGAAGATTTGTCAGAGCTCTCGGAAGGTGAAAAGGAGAAAGTGAGTGATTTCACTAGTCAACCACTAGTTGAATCTTCCACCTCCAACAAGCTTGCCCGAAACAATTCTGAAATGCAAATGTGGTCGGAAGACAATGACAACAGTAGATCTAGAAAGCAACTCTACATTGTCTTGATAAGGTACAATGCTCTCTCCTTATATATATTCTCTACAGTTTCAACTGACAAGTCAAACTTTCTAAAAATTTGTATTCTCGAAAAACTAAGTGACAAGTAAAGAGGTATATATAAACAAAAGGCGCTAGAACAGTTGACGCGACCTTTGTACACTAGGAGCATACTCAACTAACAAAATCTAGTCGATCACAAAACTATCCACAAACTCAACAAAAAAACTATTTGAAGAAAACACAGGCTCCATACACCAAACCAACAACGTATGAAGCAGGGATGCCTTAAAACTAGAAGTAGACATCTCAAAAGCCCTGAATTCTATTTCCTTCCATAGTCTTTAAATTGCATCAAAGATTAGTTTTTTGTTAGAAATAAGACTAAATTTTTGGGACAAAGAAAATGGAAAGCGTGACGATATATTGGGACTGATGGGGAATTTCATTGTGAGAAATTCTAAAGGCACAAACAACAAAAAGGTCGCCAAAATTTGTTTACGAAATTCTGTGAGGCTAATATTGATTGGCTACATATTGTTAACAATTTTTTTTGTCTTTTTTGTGTTCGTAGCATTTCTCCTTCATAAAATCTCTATCGTTGACATGAGTTCCATACCCTCAACAACTATTACTTAATATTTGTGTATGTATATAGTCTTCATGGATTGATACGTGGGGAGAATATGGAACTTGGAAGAGATTCCGACACAGGTGGCCAGGTAATAAACATTTCAGCAGTCTACTTCTAGTTTTATTTTACAAAAAATTGGGTATATATTTTGCTTAAGAATGTAACAGATTAGCATTTTCATATATGCATGCATAATAATAATGTAAAATGAAATATTGAGTGAAGGTCAAATACGTGGTGGAGCTGGCTCGAGCACTTGCCAACATGAAAGGAGTCCACAGGGTTGATCTTCTGACTCGGCAAGTTACCTGTCCAGAGGTCGACTCCAGCTATGGCGAACCCATTGAAATGCTTTCTTACCCAACTGATGGTTTCGGCAGTTGTGGGGCCTACATCATAAGAATCCCGTGTGGACCTCGTGATAAGTAAGTACTTTGATTATCCCGTCCTTTTGCTCCCCTGCCTTCTCTTCTCACTCTGCACGCATTGTAGGCTGCCACAATCAAAATTCATGGGTTAAAACAAAAAAGTTACTAAAAGAAAAGAAATGGGAAGATGGGTGGGGATGGTAAAAAAAAATAAACAATGGCGAAGCAAAACAATTTGAGGGGTTCAAAATTGCTTTGAGAATAAAATTGTGCTTATCATATAGAAATTTAAATTAAAAAGGGTCATAGTTGTACTATACAACTATTACCGAAAATAAAGGGGGTCAAAATAGAACAAAATAATATTTTACTGTCCATTTTTAAAATTCAAAGGTACTAAAGTGGCATTTCTCAAAAGTGATGGGGGTCGAGTGACCCGCTGATGGTATTTAGTACTGACCTTAAAATCCTTGACAGGTACATAGTGAAAGAGTCTCTATGGCCTTACATTCCTGAATTTGTTGATGGGGCTTTAAGCCACATAGTGAACATGGCAAGAGTACTAGGAGAGCAATCCGAAGGGACAGGGAGGCCAATGTGGCCCCACGTGATTCACGGGCACTACGCAGATGCAGGGGAAGTGGCAGCACGTTTGTCAGGGTCATTAAACGTGCCCATGGTTCTAACAGGACACTCATTGGGACGGAACAAGTTTGAGCAGTTACTTAAACAAGGGAGGCTCTCCAAGGAGGATATTAATTCTACCTACAAGATAATGAGGAGGATTGAAGGCGAAGAGTTGGGATTGGATGCTGCTGAAATGGTCGTGACTAGTACGAGACAAGAGATTGAAGAGCAATGGGGATTGTATGATGGATTTGATGTGAAGCTGGAGAGAAAACTTAGGGTACGCAGACGTAGAGGAGTCAGCTCCCTAGGACGTTACATGCCAAGGATGGTGGTAAGTCTGTTCACAATCTATTATCTAGTCTCTACCTACTTGCACACTCAAATATTGTGTTCGTGTGTGTGTGTATGTGCACGCACATAGAAACTTAATGTAGAAACAAAGGTTAAACTTCATTTCATCCACTGTACCTTCACCCAACTTTCACATTAACCACTGCACAATTTAATTAACATAAAAACCACTATACTTTGGAAAACCTATCAACCTGATACCAAATTTGTGCCCAAGTTGTACCCTAATCCGCGAATTTGAGACCGGGATGATAGGTTTTCCAATTTATAGTGGATTTTATGTTGATAAAAAAAGTAGAATGGTTAAAGTGAAAGTAACATTAAGTACGGTGGAAAAAAAAGGAACTTATGCCTAGAACAAAAGGACAACACTGACATCATCATGCAAAACTGTGATTGGTAGGTTATCCCACCGGGAATGGACTTCAGCTACGTCACAACAGAAGATTCATTAGAAGGGGAGGGAGATCTTGCGTCATTGATAGGCAATGACAGGGCTAAAACCAAAAAGCCTATACCCGCTATATGGTCTGAGGTTAGAAAAGACACCCTTCTCTCCCATGATCATGGTCTCAGATTTTGGTTTGACTATTCTAAAAGATCCCTTCTTTTTGTCCTCCACCTCCAGATAATGAATTTTCTTCAGGGGGTAAATAAATGTCCTGAAACAAATGTTTGGACTTTCTTCTAATGCAGATAATGCGATTCTTCACAAATCCACACAAGCCACTGATACTTGCATTGTCTCGGCCAGATCCAAAGAAAAATGTTACCACTTTGCTCAAGGCTTTTGGAGAATGTCAACCCCTTAGAGAACTAGCCAACTTGGTATTCACTACAGAAAATTCTCAGATAAACTACATAAGGGCATTAACAACTGCTAAAATTTTGTTTCAAAATATTTATTATTTTCAGGCACTAATACTTGGCAACAGAGATGATATCGAAGATATGCCAAATAGCAGCTCTATTGTTCTTACCACAGTACTTAAGCTTGTCGACAGATACGATCTGTATGGTCAGGTTGCTCTTCCGAAACATCACAAACAATCAGACGTTCCTGAGATATACCGTCTGGCTGCAAAAACAAAGGTAAAGTTACAATATTAGCATGCTGAGTCAAACATACCTGATCTTTCTAAATCAAAGGTTTCAGGCCTTCGTAAACAGACCAACTACCAAATACCTGATCTCTCTTCTTTTTTTTGTGTGTGTGTAATATTGAAGGGAGTTTTCATCAACCCAGCTCTAGTGGAACCATTTGGTCTGACAATTATAGAGGTAAACACAAGCAACGTTCAGAACTTCCGGTCATTCTTAACTATCAATCTATGATCTCATGTTTCATCTTACTCGCGTTTTATAGGCATCAGCTTATGGTTTACCCGTCGTCGCTACCAAGAATGGCGGGCCCGTTGACATACTGAAGGTGAAATTGGAATAGGCTTACATAAACTCTTGTCGCTTTAACTTAACAAAAGAAAACTCAACAGGAGCTTCGCAACATTTATTTATCAACTTCCAGCAAGTTTCAAGTGAGAAAGATTTTTCGTGAATCTAACAAAGAACTGATGTGTGTAATCAGGCACTAAACAACGGGCTTCTAGTTGATCCCCATGATCAGAAAGCCATATCAGAGGCTCTCCTAAAGCTAGTCGCTGAAAAAAATCTCTGGGTTGAGTGTCGTAAAAATGGCCTAAAGAATATCCACCGTTTCTCATGGCCAGAGCACTGCCGTAATTACCTCTCCCATCTCGAACACAGTAGGAATCGCCATCCCACCTCACGTCTTCAGGTCATGCCTACTATTGAAGAACCTATGAGTGAGTCACTCGGAGATGTTGATGACATGTCCTTAAGATTCTCCATGGATGGAGATTTCAAATCAAATGGAGATCTTGATCCAGCAACCAGGCAGAAGGAACTTGTGGAAACATTAACCCGAATGTCTATCAATAACAGAAAACCAAACACTATTTACTCTCCAGGAAAGAGGCAAGAGCTCTATATTATTGCCACTGACTGTTACGATAGCAACGGAGGGTGCACTGAAACCTTACCAATAATCGTTGAGAATATAATGCAGACAACAGGAGCAAATTCTGGGCAGATAGGTATTGTATTGCTAACGGGCTTAACGTTACAGGAGACAAAGGAAGCATTGGCAAAATGTTCAGTCAAAATCGAAGACTTTGATGCGTTGATATGTAGCAGTGGGAGTGAACTGTACCTTCCATGGCAGGATCTAGTAGCTGATTATGATTATGCTGGTCATATTGAATTTAGGTGGCCTGGTGAGGATGTGAAATCAACGGTACTGAGGGTTGCAAGTGTGGAATGTGAAAATGAGGATGATGTGGTGGAACAGGCAAATGCGAGTAGCTCTCGGTGTTACTCATACAGTATCAAACCAGGAGCAAAGGTAAGATATCCAAATTAGCATAAGATTTTGCGAGCTTAGGTATATACAAAAAGAGTAAAGCGAAACAAGAAAGAGCATGCCTCAAGTTCTGATGATATAACCAAATTTACTACTACCTCAGTCCCTAAATGAATGACCAAATTTCATTTAGGGTTTTCACTTCTTAGACAATTGAACGGCATAGATGCATAACATTCTTGTTATCCACTTTCTAAACACTTAGTTTTGCAAGTATAAACTGCATAGTGAAAAAAATGGTTAAAAAATAGTGTTTTTTTCCAAAAAGGGCACTCATTTTGGACAAAAATATCTTGAAAATGGTCATTCATTTAGGGACGTAGGGAGTTTAATTATTTGTTGGCATGTATGTAAGCAGACTCGTCGGGCTGATGACCTGCGCCAGAAGCTGCGGATGAGAGGCTTTCGGTGCAACCTTGTCTTCTCGCACACTGCAACAAGGTTAAACGTGATACCATTATTTGCATCAAGAGCCCAAGCACTAAGGTTCACATCTTTCCCTTCAATATCCGATATAGGTGGGGGAGTTTTGAGGAGGGGAGGGTCAACATTAAGTTAACGTGGTATGGTCCACATGAAGTATAATCACATTTCATGTGTATGTGTGCAGGTACCTTTCTGTTAGGTGGGGGATCGATCTTTCTAAAATGTGTGTGTTTGTTGGGGAAAAAGGTGATACAGATTATGAAGACCTGCTTGTTGGACTTCACAAGACTATTATTCTAAAAGGTTCGGTGGAATATACCAGTGAGACGCTAGTTCGCAGTGAAGAAAGTTTTAAAAAGGAAGACATGGTCCCTCAAGATAGCCCAAACATTATCATTTCCGAGGGCTATGAAACGCATGATATCTCCACCGCCCTAGAGACTCTTCGGGTAAAGTGAAATCTCTGCATCCGTGGTCTTCTACTTAATTTCTCTATCCCTTGGCAGCTGCGCAGAGGTTTAGTGTGTTTCTCAAATCTTCAAACGTCACAGATAAAAGAGGGGTGGCAAAAAAAAATAAAGAAAGCTAATGTCGTATAAAAGAACAAAGAAAAGTGATATACATAAGTACGTGTCCCTCTTATTAATATAGTTGCTACATTTACATATAATCAATGTGTGACCTGAAGAAACAATTAGTCTGCAGTATAAATATGTGCAATTTGCATGTCCTTTTTTTTTTTTGGTTGCATGAGTCATGGTCATGAGTTTGTATCCGTGCATGATTGAAAAAAGAGCTAAAGTAAATTAGCAAGCATTTCTACTTAAAGTAAATGCCATTTCATCTGGTAAGAAAAGAAAGGCAGGGCATGAGGCCATCCCCTACAAGGTTTATGAAGGATCTTATGAAGTAAGGGTACTGCTGCAAGCAGAGAGGCTATAATTAATCTCCCTAAAAAGATGATTATATTATGCATGTGAGTTCAACTTAAGGACGTGCCTGAATTAATAGAGTCCTAAAGAACGATGATTCTTTTCCACATTTTCTTCCCACCTGTTTCTTTTTCTTTTCTTTTTTTCCAATTGACAATTTCATATGAAGATTCATGTTAGCCGACCCCAAATCATTTTGGGACTAAGGCTCTGTTGTTGTTGTTGGTTTTCATAACAACATCTCCATCATATCATTTCTAAGTTGGCAGTTACAAGTATCATTGCTCTATATGGTAACACTTAAAGCAGCAAAATTTTGTACCCAACTATATATCTTTCTCCTAGCATATCAATTGGTGTCAGTGCTATACCCACAATCACAAGTGATGATGTGAACATATATGAAATCCTCTGGGAAGAAAAAAAAAACAAGGCAGTCTTGAGCATCGAAGATTTATCATAAGAAACGCATTGAACATTCTTCCATTTTCTCTTCTTGTAGGCCAAATGCTAACTCTATGATATTGTACGCGGAGAGACAAGGTGTCAACCAAAAATTTTATGCAGACTCGTTTCGTGATAGGGCTGAACATATCTTTTTGTCCTACACATTTTTCTATTTTAGTCATTGATTGATTTAATAACTTTCCTGTAAAATTTTAATATATTTGCAATTTTTAATACCAGCTGCTTAATCTCTAAGTTCAATAATTGTGTCCCTAAAAGTTACTAGTAGTAATTTCTCCAGCAATCACCCATTGCAATGAGATGCTTAATTTAAAATCACATAAGCTAAATAAGTACGTAAATAGAAGAAAAGGCTAAATGGCTGGTTAATAATAAATCGTAGGAAAAAACTTTTTCACTAAAATCATCTCTTTCTCTTCTCTTGAGCTGACCCAAGGTAGCTGACACCGGCCCAAACTGAGTTGAGTATCTCTTCCTTCTTTGTTTACACGCCTCAGACCCACTTGCAACAATCACATGCTCATCTGATTTAATGTGTGTATTGTAATACAGTATTATGAAGGACAAGTTTTGACCCCTCGTAGCCTCCTGTTAGATAAAACATGGGTCATTGCATCGTCACGTGATACACAGGAGGTCGGTAGTTTGCAAAACAACGCCTAGAACCTAAGGATATTTCTGACATAAGAAGAATGCAAGGATAACAAAAGTTGTTTCAGGCCCCTGATATATTATAAAGAGATACCTGGCCCCTGGGTAAGTGTACAGAAATCAGTTTCTAACAAACCATTTACTCCGTCTTTTTTTTTTTCCGAAATATGGGAAATGTGCTTTTGCTTTCACATTACCTCAAAATCTTTAAGTTGCCTTGTGTCAGATTTCGCTTCATTAAGAAAGAAGCAACTGAGAGGTGGGGTTGCAAGTTGAATTGCATAAGTTCAATAAAAGACCCATCCCACTCCATGCGACAAGCAGTATATAAATTGTGATTTAAGCTATCCATGCTACATTTGTTCTAAATAGACTTAGGGAACTTAGGCTAAAAACACAAAAACAGAAAAAATGGAAACAAAAGTTTATAAATTGTGCCGCTTCTTCAAATGACTACTTTGAACCACCGGTGTCAAAAAGTAGAGAAGAGTTCATCAAAAAAACTTAACATTTGACAAGCAAACGAAAATTTAGGAGTCAATCCGCAGTTGATCTAACAGCACAGCAGATATGTTTAGTTTGCAAGTTCGGGCCTACTGCAGCAACCAGTGATACATGCATGCATAACATATACTCTCTCCATCCCAAAATGATCTTCACACTTTTTTCGACATTACTAGGAAGGAACTTTGAGCAATGATTATAGGTTAATTTAGTTATCATGATGAAAATCTAAAACTTGTTATTGATTAGTATTGTTGATGGTGTGTCAATATTAAAATTTTCACTAATACAATTGAGTCAACCGAGAATTATTGCTCAAAGATACTTTGTAGTAAATGGTATAAGAAGTGTGAAGATCATTTTGAGACGGAGTGAACAACATTCATGTGTGATACTGCCACAATGTAATTCTGCAGTCCTATGATATAAGAAACTTTTCAGGGAGTGTTTTAATGGTAGTAATATGCATTTTTCTCCACTTGATTCTCCACATCTCAACCAAAATCAAAACATCACAAATCAAACCTCATCCGGATCCACACTACAAATACACAACTTACAACCTAAACACAGACAAATTATCAAACACAGATTCATCAATTACCAATCCACAAATTAAATATTATGGAATTTATCATCTTCAAATAATTCATCGTTTGAGAAAACAAGGTTCAAGGCAGGTGAGGGGTTACCTTGCCGTTCAATTGTGAGCGCAGTATTTTTCATGTATTGCTAGTATTCTTCCATTTTTTTCACGATTTTCAGCACCTAAAAATCAAATCACAACAAAAACACGAACTAAAAATGTTCATCCGTCCATGAAATTCTTCAACAAACATGATTGATGAATGCGTTTTTCGTTAGGTTAAACATGAATTGTTGCCTGTAAATATACCTTGATTTGAACCGTTGTCGGTCAATTTGCCGACGTGCAGAAGCTTCCGGCTATGATTGTGACGAGTGATGCTGAATGATACCTTGGTTTGGCGGTTCTTTCAATTCCCGCTGGCCGTGCCCATTTACAAACGTTTAGGAGTTTAAGGGTATTTTATAGAGACTTACCTGAAAATAAGGAGAAGAAGAGTCAAATCTAACTGTTGGAGTTGGAGTTGGAGTTGGAGTGGCCCATCTAGAAAATATTAGGGGCCAAATAGTACTTCATAAAAGTGTAAGGACTTACGAAGAAATAAATGAAGATCAATACATAAATTGTGACTGCTAAAAATAGTGGGGTAAAGTGTAATTACCGAAAAATTATAAGCCTAATATAAATATAAATATCCTTAATAATCTAAAGCCTAATAGGGATATTTTAAATTATAATCAACCCGGCCTTTAGATAGATGCTCCATATTTTAATATTTTAAGTTCACCTACCTAACCATTTTTTTATGACAAAAACTTGGGTAAGGCCGTCTCTCACAAGAAACCGTCTCACCTTGTGAGACGGATCCATCCATGGATCATGCCCAGCGACCCGCCCAGGTAACCCGCTCAGCTGTCCTTCTAGCCCTCCCAGCGCGCGACAACCTTGTGTTCCCTTAAAAAAAAAAAGATTTTTACCAATAAGTCCCTCATAGAAGAGGATATTTGCCACATAAAAACAGACTTTTCATATTTTACGTTAGAGTCCCTGAGTTGAAATCATTTTACCAATAAATCCATGACCCTCTTATATTAATTCTAAATGGCCAAACTACCCCCAACCCAAAAACAAAACCCTCTGCTCTTTCCTCACGCCCACAAACAGACGCACACACGCACACACGAACATTTTTCCATTCCTCTTCCCCAAATCCGGTGACCCTTCCCCTCTCCGACCTCCAGTGACCCGTCCCCTCGCCGACCTCTGGCGACTCCATACTCATCTCGGCGATGAATTCACTGACACTACAAGCACTAACTCTACCCTCCACCAACGCCCAACTCATTACCTGTAATTTCCCCAAATCACAAATCCCTAGCCCCTAGTCCGATGCCGCCGACGGATTTTCAAACCAGACCTCCCAAACTCTGTTGATTGTCAACGCCCCACACACCACACTATTCCGACACCAACTCCCTCCTCTACGACATCCTCTATTAATTCGGCGGGTTTCCCTTTGTCAACGACCAATTTTCGGACACTTCTGCACTCTCGTCGCCGGCCAGCAGTAGTAATGCTCCCTCCCAGCCTCCACTACATCAGACCCTTCTTCTTTGGCATTCTCCCTACTCCACCCCAAGATTGCAGATCATCACGCGCCCACCCATCCAACCATTGAAGAAAGTATTTATTGTTTTGCAACTTTTCAATTATAATTGTCGACTTGGGATTTAAAATCTTAAAATTGTGAAGTTGTTATCGATATGAGATTAGTGGGAACTTACTGATTATTGTGTGAAGTGGTTGTATTAGGTATATATGTGTCCAATTTTTTAAAATGGGTTGCCCACAAGTGTTTGTAATATGTACTGTGACAAAGGGGTTTGGTGATGCTATAATATGATATTTAGATTAAATATTTACAAATTTTACTTGTCACTTGTGCATGTGCATATGCATATGAGCCTGAAATTAAGATGATATGAGCTAAGATTATGTACATAGTACATTTTGTATAGGTTGTGTAGTATGGTGTATGAAAAATTATGATGGAGCTTCATGGGGCTATTCCTGTTGGTTTTGGTTGCAACTCAAGCCTTTCTTTTGATTGTATTAGGTTTATCGGGTTAGTGTTATTTTCCATCTCCTCGATTGCAATTTGTTTGGTGTTTATATATCAATTTGATAGTTGCCCACTTCTTAACACTTGTTTATATTTTCAAGGATTTTTTTGTAATTTTCTTGTTGGCTGTAGGTGCTACATCATGTTGCTATTTTTTTCAATCCAGCAATGCATTTAACAAAACAAAGAAAAGAAAATTAGGGGGAGGGAAGGATTTTTCTACCCGTAGCTGAAGATTGTTTGTTTACTTTACTTTCAATATGTCCATTCTCCAGGTTTATACCAAATCTTTTGTAACAACTGTGCGATGAATTTCTTAGTCGTTACACTCAACTCATGTGTTAACAACTGAGAAATAAATTTACAAGTTCTTATATTAAACTCGTGTGTGAATAAATGAGAAATGAATATCTCATTTATTATTATTATATTAACAACAGAGAAAAATTGATAACTGAGAAATGAATGTACCAGTTCTTGTACTCAAATTCATATGTGAATAACTGATAAATGAATGTCTCATTTATTATATAATAAACCGATAAATTGAGTCATCAATTGGAAAAATGAGATATGATTTATCAGTTTTTATTCAATTATGAATAACTATTAAATGAATGTCTCAGTTATTATATTCAAATTCATGTGTGAACAACTGTGAAATGCATGTCTCAGTTATTATAATGATTGTGAAAAATTGAGAAATAAATTTATCAGTTTTTTAAAATGAAAATGAAAAATGACACAACTGTGAAATCACACATTGAGAAATCAGTTGAAAGATGATTTTACAAGTGAAAAATGGAAAATTTTATTTTTTTAAATTGTGAAATTAATTGAGAAATTTAAAATGATTTTTTATTTCAAATTTTTACAAGTGAAAAATGAATTTTTTATTTATAAAATTTGAATGAATTATGTTTGAGCGTACTTGTTTGATTCGTATTGTCGACACGATTAAAACAATGGTTTCGGATCATTTTTTCAGTTTATAGATTTTGAGATATGTCATTTTAAAATTTTAGGTGGAAAAAAAAAGAAAGAGAAAGAAGAGAGAGAAAGAGAGGAGAAAAGACGTTTGGCTTGGCTGAGTTTGTGCGCACTGCACGTATGTGAGGATAAGGGTATTCTGGTCCAGGAAAAATTTCAAGGGCTTTTGGTAGGTTTTCAAAATGTCTGTCCTTATTGGTAGTTTTTATTTGGCTTAGGAACTTATTGGTCAAAGCCTCTAAAAAAAAAACCTCCCAACAACTTTAAAATGCTATAACTTGAGATTTTGAAGTCAAAAAATAAATAAAATAACGTTGTGTTCGTCTCAACGAGACGAATAAAACTAGATAGGTCATGATATGGTTTCATTTTTTTAAAGAAAAACGTACTTTTTAACACACAAAAAAGTGAGTTGCTCGTCGTAAAAAATGTAACACGTTTTTATGAAGAAAGTAACAGTTTAGTCTTAAAAAGTAACACTTTATTGTAAGATGTAACAGCTGTTTTGGCAAAAAAAAAAAAAGTTTTTGTGGTTAGAAAAGTAATAATTGAAGTGTAACACATGCATATATGATTGTAATTTGTTATATAGATGAATGTAACGGTTTTATATAATAAATGTTACTTTTTTTCTTTAAAAATGAGTAAAAAAATCATGTATATAATCGGGATTTGCGTTTCTATTGAATGTACAACCCTTGAAAAGTGTTACGATTGAGAAAAAAATGTTACATTCATTTATTATACAATGTTACATTAGTTTAGTAGTCAATCTCATGTTATCTTTAATCTATTTCAGTAATTTGTGGTACATTATTTGGAGAAAAAAAGCGTTACATTTCTTTTATAAAAAGTGTTACTTTTGCTGGCGAGCAAAAAATGACAGAGAAAAAAAGTTGGAGGCAAACAAAAAAAAAAAAAAAAAAAATTTCGGCTCGGCTCCGTGCGAGCCGTCGCACAGGAGTCCGACCCTTTTTTATTATTTTGTACCCCTAAATAAACATACAATGTTCTATGGGCTTCCACCATAAATCAATCGTAGTAAGTGCATTGTCCATTTGGCCATTGTAGTTGTACGGGGGTGTAAGGGTAGATTGTGGATCGGGGCTTATTCAGTTGGACTACACAAATATTCCTTTTCATGGGCCACCCATTTGTGAGAAATTGGATCAGGACCATTGAGCGACTTGATTATTATGCAATCAAACTGCACTGGCCTAATCCATATATTATATGTATAAAGACAAGAGAAATAATATTTTGTTGATATGTTGTTGGGTTGCTGATGATCATAGTCTTAATGCTCTCTTCTTTTAGGCCAAAATACGTTTAACCCCCCAAAGTATACACCCATTCCCACTTTTGCACCCTCGCGCGAATTTTGTCCCAAGGTGGCACCTAAATTAAGCACGAGTCTCACTTAACCCCCTAGCACCAAACGACGTTAAAAATCTAACGGAAAATGGTCATGTGCATCTCATTTGAGGGCTATTGTGGTCATTCTCATTTTAAATTATCATATTTAAATATACAAACATTAATTAAAGTAAATAGTAGTATCAATTATCTAAAATAATAAATTTATTTATACTTTCAAATAAAAAAATAAAATTTTCATAAATTAAAATTATCTATTTTGTTTTATGAAGGAATATCTCCACACACACACAAAAAAAAAAAAAAAAAAAAAAAAAAAAAAAAAAAAAACATGATGTCCAGATTCATCCTCTCAATATTCATCCCCTTCATCTCCCCCAAAACCCAATCCATCTTTTCTCACTCCTAAGTCCTACCAGCCCTATCCCTTAACCTCTATCGCCACGTTTCCTCAAGCTCCCCTTCCACTCCTCCCTCGTCAATCCTTCCTCACCTTCCGCCTCCTCCCTTGTTCCTCCTCCCTCTATCCTTCCCACCCCCAGTCAATGAAAATACGAAAATTAAAATCAATTATACAACTAAATTTCCTTATTCTAAGATCTATGAATTCTTCCCCTTGCAAGAAGACCCTCCTTATATCCAGATCTGCAGGAACACAATCAAGCATTGCCATTTTGAGTTGTTGTTTTTTATTTTTTTATCTTTGGGTTTGGGATTAAATGATTTTGATTTAGAAATTGTTAGTGTTTCAGGAGATATGATTTGTTTCTTCAACTATCTTGAAAGTTTGATCTTGGGAGAAATGTTGGTTGTGGTGGCCAGATTCGGGTGACTTACAGTGGTGGTGGCCGGAATCTGGGTAGTGGTTGCCGGAATCTAGAAAGTTGATTTTCACAACCAACAAGAAATTGACATGACACGCCCACAAGTCCCGGGATTCCCTAATAGAACCTCGAACCTGGTGCGCGTGACTAACAAGAAATGAGAAACTGAATGACACCTGAATAAATCAACTAGCAGCATATATTTACTCAAGAGGAACGAGCTAAGATAGCTCACAATGAGTTCTATACCAAGAAATTTAAACAAATGGTTGTACATAGCGGAAAACATGCCTAGCACATACGCTGGCATTACAAGAACACTATACAAGTCTAA